>JAWMAG010000046.1:5165000-5765000 GCA_037013455.1 Ceratitis rosa
TATCTTTTCTACTCAGATTTACGCCAGCAATTAAAGTCAAGCGAGGAAAATTATAGAGCAAACCAAAGTGCCAAGCGTTTCCGCAGTATAAATCAAAAAGTTGTTGTATTATCCTCTGTTCTGATTTAAAAGTGGCAAAATGTAAAAGGAATATAATAAAATAATAGAAACAAATATTGAAAAATTCCAAACTAAGATTGGCCACACGCATGCAACAAAATGCGGCAACGCCTCAAGATGGGCTGTAGCAGCCAAGAAAGTGCGAAGTAAATAAAGGCTTTGGATGCACATTGTCTTCGCGCTTGCCTCACACTCAAAATGATCTTAATAAAATTTCTAAATATGGCACATCAACAGCCAATGCTCTATAGTCTAGTGTGTAATTGCAAAGTGTTCTCCTTCTTAATGAATTGCAGGCCATAACTCATTCGATTGAAGAAGAAGACTGAAAGAAAAGGAGCCAGGCAGTCAACGCAATAAACAAGGATATTCAGCAGCAATAATAAATGCGTACAAACAATGACTAAAATGATGATGTTAGAGTAATCATAAAACGTATCTGTGTGCGTGTGTGTGTGTGGTAGCTCCAGCGCTTCAGTTGACTCCTTGTGGCCATTGTTTGAGCCCATAATTGTTGTCTCAGTGGCGGCGGAAAATGAAAACATCTTCGATTGCGCTCATAATGGCCCATTAAAGGCACAACAATTCCAGCAGCCACATTCGCCATATGCCATTTCGAGCAGCTCATTTCCGCTCCACAGTCACTGATTTATTTATTAGCACTAAATTCGTATTTTATTTACTCACATTTATAGGAAGAAGTGGCTTAAATATTATGAGTTGCAGTAGCAGCCAAACTTTAATCCTCTGATTTTGGCGTCTACAGTTAATGTCCTGGGGTGTACTCGTGTGTCTCTGGCTTTGTTCGTTGGTTGGCCGCTGTGGCCACGCATTTGAGTTATGAAATATTGGCAGCCACCATTAAATATTACTGCGGTACAGCTTCTATTCCATTGATAATTTGTATTATAAATATTTATATGGCTTTTTATATATTTAATACATACACAGATGGCTGCGCTGGAGTTCTGAGCCTCATATATATCGCATAGGGTGGTCTAAAAACTCTCTTAAGAAAATTAAGAAATTTGGCTAATGTCTTACTCGTTTTTGTGAGGAAAATCTCATCTCTGAAAAATCAGTGCTCTAGGAGCTATTCGTTAAGATCGTCTCATACGTTCGAACCATCGGACTACTCCAGCCATTTTTGCGAGTTGTTTACTCTTTACTCAATTACTTCAACTTTTTCAGCTTTTTGGGTAAGTTCCCGCGGTATCACTTCAGTGATTCTGCCTAGCCACGGGTCGTCTTCAAGAGATTCTGCCACTTTTAAAGGGTGGTTAAATTGTAAGGGCCGATGTTGAAAGTGAACCACACCTAAACGCCAAGTTTTTTTCCGAATTTAATTTGACATTTCTCTATTTCAGACTTACTCAATTTGAACCATGGAGAGATACACAATCCAACAACGTGTTAAAGTTATCCAGACTTATTATGAAAATTTTCGAAAAAAAATCATCTTCAGTGATGAGGCACATTTTCACCTCAGTGGATTCGTCAATAAACAGAATTGCCGCATTTGGGCGAATGAGAATCCAAGAGTGATTGTCGAAAAACCAATGCACCCACAAAGAGTGACTGTTTGGTGCGGATTATGGGTTGGCGGCATCATCGGGCCGTATTTTTTCCAAAATGAGGCCGGTCAGGCAGTTACTGTGAATGGTGTTCGCTATCGTGAGATGATAACGAATTTTTTATGGACACAATTGGAAGATATGGATGTGGACGATATGTGGTTTCAGCAGGACGGTGCCACTTGCCACACAGCTAACGAAACAATGGCTCTTTTGCGCAACAAATTCAATGGCCGTGTTATCTCACGTAATGGCGATGTCAATTGGCCCCCAAGATCATGTGATTTGACACCGTTGGACTTTTTTCTCTGGGGTTATTTGAAAGAAAAGGTGTACGTCGATAAGCCAGCAACAATTCAAGAGCTGAAGGATGAGATAATTCGGCACATTAACGGCATAGAAACTCCATTATGCCTCAGCGTCATCGAAAATTTGGACCATCGTATGGAGGTGTGCCGCCGAGGTCGCGGCGCTCATTTGGCCGATATTTTGTTACATACATAATTGAGTAATACCAATATATCATAATAAAATAAAATTTCAATAATTTCCTAAATAGTTTGTGTTTTATTCAAAATCAACATCGGCCCTTGAAAATTTAACCACCCTTTACATCATGGATTTTCCCAGGCAAGAGTCGCCCTAAACCAGAGGCATCTCATTGATTATGGTTTGCTGACCATTTTCGTCGTGTATCCCAGATGATTACTTAATATTCGCGATACAGCCATGGCATTTAAGCACAATTCATTAGCAGTCATTTCTTGTGTCAATCGTGGATCTTCGTCAACTTTGGACATCACCATAGATACAGTGACGTCATCAGTGGAAGATTTTGGTCGACCGTCTCGGGCCTCGTCCTATACGGGAAAATGTCCTTTCTAGAATCTTTGGAACTACTTAGAAACAGCCTTCAAAGACAGTGCAATCGTTTCATATTTTCATATGCAATTTGGCATCCACTAAGTATTTGTATTGGCAGTAAATTACGCCGAAACAGGAAGAAAATCACATGGTGAGTTTCTGTTTGTGTTGGCGGTGGAATTTCGTCTGACATATCCTCAGCTATCTTGCGTTTTCTGGTCTCCATTTTAGCTGATCGTTCTAAAATTTGAAAGGAAGACTAATAAAGTAATTCCAAAGGATTTGGTATTTTTAGAATTATCAAAAACAAATTAAAAGTCACCAACTGATCGAACTTTTTTTAATCCCCTCGTATAGCTCGAAACCTGAAGTCAGAGGGGCGGCTGATTCGCGACCTGAGGTAGTTAGAGATGGCACATCCTCTTGTTACTGATAATACTAATTGCGGGACTAATTAGGTTAATTAACATTTCGTTCCCGAAACAAGCAACAACACTATGTCAACGCAAACTGGAAATTCTCGCGGTTTGGAGCACCGCGGTGTGATAAAATTCCTTGTAAAAAAGAAAGTAAGCAGAAAGAATTGTTAAAAGAGTTGCCATCGGTTCCTCAGGACTCTGCACCTTCAGATACAATTGTGAAAAGACCTGTTAATATGACCTCTGCTCGGGGCGCCCGGGGCGAAGATATACTCGTAAATTTATCCCGGTATCGGAATCGAAAGGAAGTAGCGGAATTAAAGAAAAAAGCCAAGCAGATTTTACATAACTCAATCACCACCATTAAGCTTCATATGGAACACCTTAACTTTTCATTACTCCACATCCTCTAGCTCACCAGTCATAAAGAGCTCATCTCGTAAAAGCTACATAAACCACATTGCCTTCAATCTTGAATCAACCTTACAGTTACTCAAGCGTTTGTTACGACCAAATTAAACGCCAAGAATTTCGGTCATTTTCCTCAACTCATTTCCGATCGACGATAATTTTCCTAAACCATACGAGGTCAATTACGCATTACCAAGCGCAACAACAATGATGGCTGCTTATCTGGCACACAAAGTTGAACCGTTTATTGGCCGCCCGAATATGTGTTTGACAATAAAATTTAATCAGCGAACGAAATATTTTCGTTTTCTTTCTGTATAGGTCTCTTTGAAAAGGAAAATCGTTTGGTTTAACGATTATTAGCTCATTCGGCCAGCGGACCATCGGACCATTGAACCATTGGTCATTTCGATTTAGCAGCCATTTTGCAGTTTATACGCATACCATAAATGGTGCGCAAGTACTTAAATCTTTATAGATTCCTTTCAATGTGCCTTTTAAGGAGAGCGAAATGAGAGCGTGCGTGTGTGAGAAGAAGAAACTTTTCTCAATTATCCAAATCACATATCGCACATACATTCTTATTTTGGAAGAAACTTTTATCGCGTACTCGTGATTTTGGGATATGACGCAGTTGTAGCTACTTGAACGCTTTGAAAGAAAGTTGTGCAGTTGAAAAAAATTGCTTTTGAGTAGATTATTGCGAAACAAAGTGATCACAGGAGTATATGCAAAAGAGTTCCATTGAGCCTCTTTTTATCCTCATCTTAGGCTAACCATTTTCTAATAGCTCTTCATACCTGTATTGAGCTAAGTATATTGTTAGAAAATCCTCATATTCTAAAGTGGCAGCAACTGAGCGCGTAACTGCCAGGGAGTTAACTTCGAAGTCAGACTAACATTCCTCAAGAATCTGTTTGTCCACTAAGCCCTCTCCTTTAGAATTTGACGTATGATGGCTACCGTGATTAAAACCTAAAAACTATATCCGACATATAGGATGAGGCAGTTTTGTTCAGACTGGGCTAAACCCAGTGAATATCCTTGCAGGCCGTGAATCGGGTCAGTGGGTCTTTCAGTGAATAGTAGGTGCTCCGTAATAGCACTAGAAAATGCAGATAAATTTATAAGCTTAGTCGTTTCTTTTTGGCTCAGTTTCTGCCAGAATATGGTGTTTTCCGGAAATACTTGTAGGCTAGGGTGATTCTAAGTTGGGTTTCAGAGCTGGCATTATTATCAGATAGAATACGTGAGATATTTCGCCTTGTCCTCGTTTACTATCACCAGATCGCTTCGGTTCCCTTTTTTGACAAGTTTGGATGAAGCAGAACAAACTGCGAGGTTGTTGAGACCGATGATTGTATCAACCTCATCGGCTTACGTCGACAGATGTGCACTCTGGTAAGGTTTTACACCTTGTCTATTTAGCTCAGCAGCCCTTATTATTTTCTCCAGGAATTAGATAAAGAAAAGTCATTTGCCACTCAATAGGCTGAAGTGGTGTTCTTACCATTCACTATGTTCACTTTGGCTATAGGTCACCAGATTACCACCTTGGTTACGCCCTTGAAACCTTCTGTGAGCCGCCGAATCTTTTCATAGAATTTTCTAGCTATACCCTCGTCGACCAGCTTCTTTGTCTGCAAGTGCGTATTGCTTGATCTTCAGCTCTCGGTATTTATCGCACCCCGCACATGTCACGACGTTGACAATCTTTGTCTACAGAGTAGCTCAACATCCATCCATCCATCTACGACCAGCCCCAACGTTATCGAAAATCAACTATTTACTTACCATTGGTGCGTAGGAAGCGTGAGATGTCGTCTCACAGTTCACTTATATTGAGTTGTTGATGAGTTCTCTCAGCAGGAGAGCAGGAGTGTAAATTGAATAGAGAACCGTTCGGCTATCTGTTGGGGTAGCAGCTTTTTGACATCAAACCTTCCTTATGTTTGTTGACGGGCGTTCTTTTTTGCACAGAAAAGGATGTGTATATTCGCTGCGACAAGATAGAGATCCTAGTCGACGTTAGGTGCTCGGTATCTACACAATCTAGAACACTAGAGATATGTCTTCCATGATCGATTTTCATGATGTATTTTCTTATACGGAAATATACTACAGACAACTATATTTCGATTCCCCTTTGGGGATGTTTCGTTATTGGGGCTGAATTTTCCGATAGTTATGCTGAAAATGCCTTCTTTGTCCACCCTGGCGTTAAAGTCGCCCGAATGCCCCTTCTGGGCGCTCATAGAAAGCGACTTTGATCATAACCTCCTTCTCTTCCGTCGGAGCGTGGGAGCAAATTGGCGACGTGTTGATAGGGATTGTGACCAGGCTTTCAATCTTCGGAGTGAATGCCAATACTCGGCGACAGAGTCTCTCTTTCACCACAAATCCAACACCAAATAGGGGTTCTTTATATGCCCGTTGTATTATTTTATAACGACCCACTTTCATCCGCCTTTGAGCATGGCGGTGGTGTCTGCCTTTGGTCTTACGAGGACAGTAGGTGCCTTCCCAATTAAGATACTGAACATTTCAGGTACATGTCCTCAAATCGGAGTTTATTTTTCATGTGGTGGGTCCCAAACCCTATGCACAACCGATGTTTATTGGCTACCCAGATGATCAACGTTCCTCACTTGTGTGAACTTTGTCGCATGGCCGCAATAACCGAATACTAGACAAAATCGGCAATATTAACAGCGATGAAAGATAATATCTGAAAATCTCTTTAAGTACAAACTCCGTAAGTGCTAAGCTACTGGGTATTCTTTTTTCTGTGAATTTAAGGCGAAAATCTACGAGAGCTCGGGTAGAAACTTTCTTTTCCTCACTTGTAAAATAATAATTAGCGCTAATTTTACAACAAAGTATGCCATCATTAAACCTGCAAGGGAGTGCCTTTTAGACCCGCTTCGATTTTCCAGCGACATGCCCTTAAATAATTCATCAGTCCACAGAGCGAACATAATATGAGCTCTGACGAGTCAATTGCGATATCCCTGAACCCAACTAATCTGTCAACGTCAATTTGGGCTAAAATAATCCTTTCTCTACTCATTGCCATTAGAGCAATGCGTTAAAGCGTAATTTCAACGGACATCCCCGTGTGAATACCCAAAAAAAAATATGGAAAAAATGAGAAAATAAATACAAAACCAACACGAAAAACATAAAAAATATTGCATTACGCTTGTTTGTAATAAAATAAATTGGATTTTATGAAAAGAATAAAAATACACATAGAAAAAAGTAAGAATAAAATAATGAAGAGTGATAAAACAATAAAAGCAAATGCGCAAAACTCAATACTTTGAGGGTAAAAATGCGATTTTCACAAAAAAAAAAATAAAAAAAAGAGTTTTAATATCTGACAAATGCGTTAATTAGGGTTAACCGGCACGATGTGGATTTTTTGTGAGAGAGAAATAACGGTGAGTGTGTGTTCGTGTTCTTTCGTTTCGCTACTTCGGCGGCCGAATAGGCAATATTGCAGCTAATTACAGTAATTTTGTCACTAGCAAAGCCAATGTCCACCGTATGGGTTGAATATTCTGTAATTGAATACTTTCACAGCTGACTATGGGTTGAAAATTAATTGGCAAGTTGATGTACGAGTTTTCGAAATTAAATATATTTTACTTGTTACTAATATCTACATACATGCAGGAGTTCGAAAGGTCGCGTTAGATTTGTGTTCTATTTATTTTTTATGATATTTTTATGCTGAAAACAGTTTTTATTGCATTTTTAATGCGCTGCAAACGAAAAGGATATACAAATTTATTTTTCTCTTTTTTTGTAGAATTTTATTAAATTTTGAATTGCTTTACAAAGTGAATAAAATTCTTTGGCAGTCAATCATGTTGAAATATAAGTGGATATGCCACTGCTGCAATATTTATACCTTTCATGACAGAGTGGTAATTTAATTTGGGGAGTAAAAGTGTCTGCTTATAAAATATTTACAGAAAACTTCTCTGCCAAAAAAATTTTTTTTTAAAGGCTGACATCACCGCTGTCCAAGAGATGTGATGGACCAGACAAAGACGGAAGACGGAGCCCATCCATTTTGGTTTCTTATGGTTCATCGATAGGCTTCTCATAGGACATTGAAGGTTTTCAACGCCAAGATAATGGCCATTTCGCTTTTTTTTACATATTTGTAGGTGGAAGCCTTTGCCTATACCACAATAGCCGACATCGAGTCCTATCAATTATTTATAAATAATTTTTATGCCATTAATTATTTATATACCTATACAAAATATTACTTAGATTGTTCACTAATATAATATTTACTTGTTACCTCTCGATTAGCGAATATTGAGTAAAGTTCCAGACTTTTTTTTAGAAATCGTGTTGTTCGAGCACAAAAAAGTCCACTACACTAATCGCCGAGCTATTCAAATGGTCCCGTTATTTTCACATTTATAGTTTCCGAGAAAAGCTGGCATACCAGATTATCCTCATATACCACAACACCCGCATTTATCTATTAATGTTCTTCAATATCGATTATTTTTACTAAAAACACGAATTTCATATTCTTATCTATTTATTTTAAGGAAATATTTTCGAAAATCACGTTTTTGAACAATTAGTTATATGGATGGTATATACCTATTAGAGTCGTCCAATTTCGATTATTTTTCGTAGAAACATTTCACTTCTTACAAAAGCGCAGTAGACTAAATGTTATGTTCTTGGATGCTAAATTGAAAGAATTATGACCAAAATTCACGTTTTTGAACAAAAAATTATATGGGAGCTGTCTATTCAGGTCCTTCAATTTCGATCATTTTCACTAGAAACATTTCGCACATGATTTGTATCCCTCCCAAAGAATCTCATGTTTATACCTGTTTAATTGGGTAAGTTATGGCCAAAAGTCAAGTTTTTTAACAACAAGTTATATGGGTGCTAGATGTTAGAATCATCCGATTTCGACTATTTTTACTATAAATGTTTCGACCCTTACAAGTATACAGTACACCAAATTTCAACTTCTTATTCGCTTAATTGAAAGAATTATGTCCACAAATCATGTTTTTGAACAAAAAATTATATGGGAGCTATCTGTTAAGGACCTTCAATTTGAATAATTTTCACTAGAAATATTTCACATTTGATTTGTTTCCCGTACATAGAATTTCATGTTTTTACCCGCTTAATTGACGAAATTATGACGGAAAATCACGTTTTTAAACAATAAGTTCTATGGGAGCTGGATGTTAGAGTCATCCGACTTTGATTATTTCTACTACAAATATTTCGCTTTTTATAACTGTGAAGTACATCGAATTTCAACACAACAAACACTTATATGGAAACTATATACTATAGTCAACCGACTTTGTTGATTTTCACTATCAGCTTTCCATGTTTCATAAGAACGCAGGATACCCAATTTAATATCCGAAACTGCCTGCTATTTGAGGAAATAAAAGAGAAAAACGCCAAAGATGAAATAAAATTTCGTATGCATATAAGGTATAATTGAATTAAAAAAATAGAAGAGTACTTTTATACATATGTATATACATGTAGTAAATATATAGAAGGCTGTATTTTTATAGACACATACATATATGTATGTACATATGTTTATGACTGCAATTGCACCCATATGTGCTCCACTCGTTATATTATACTTTTTGTTGTTTTTGCTGTTGTTGTTGCTATCCACATCGTCGTCGCCACGTCGTCGTGGCACAATATGGTGTTGACAGTCTGAAAAATATGGAACAACTTAACAAATTTGCAAAAATTTATGTGAATTCACGCACACGCACACACACGTACACACTGTCGGTGAAAGAAATATCGTGTTGCAAAAAAAAAATAAAAATATTGTAATTTAAAGTATTCTCACAAAATCACTGCCCACACACTTAACTTCAAAATGAAAAGAAAATTTAAAGTCATAAAACTCAAATTAAAAAAAGAATCCATTTAACGTCACTTCCGAACCCTTTCCAAATCCCATATGACATCATAAAATGCCAATTTTACAGTTGTAATTTCAATCAAGGGAAAACTCTTTCCACTCGCGCACCACAAAAAAGGATAACAAAATGTTTAGGGAATATGTAATCGCAACCAGAAGAAAATATCAAAAAAAAAAAAAAAAAAAAAATCACAACAATCATAAATTGGACATGTCTAATGGCATACCATCATAAATTGATGCACACACCCTCGCGCTTGCCTTTACAAACCCCACATATGTATATATACATATATATGTAAGCGTTCCTTGCAAGTCCTTTGTGCTGTTTTTTGGTTATTTTTTGCAAGCTTCGTAGCTCCGTTTTAACCCTTTCTCTCCGGTCTCTACACACTGTGTTGTGTCATCTGCAATTGTGATTGCCTTTTCTTTTCTTTATGACCGCATAAAATTTCGCCGCGCTTTATTGTTGCTTTTGTCCAGGCACATAACGCATATATTTTTTATTGTTTCACTCTTCATCATTGACCCGTCACGCTTTCATCTGTCGCAGACCAATTTTGAAAATATTTTTCCTTTTTCTTTTCATTTATGTCTAATTTATTGTTTAAAAATGTTTGCCAATTTACGCACTTGTTGTTTGCAGACAGATTTATTTCTATTTTGTAAATAATCAATTTTTGAAAGTTTAGTGGTTGCAATATATTAATACCTTTTACCTTTAGTAAAGGGTGTTTTTTAGACATGAAATTTTGAAGAACATTTCGGGAAAGTAACCGCCGCCGGTGGCTCCCAGCAATAATCCGTAGAATATTCTCCTCCAAGACGTCAATCGGTTCGGGCTTTTCTGTGCGGACAAGCGACTTTACATAACCCCATGAGAAATATAAATAAAATAAAAAATTCTTATTTGCATTTATTCGTAATCTCTGTTCTTTTTTACCTTCTCTACATAATCGCCATTGATTTCAAGGCATTTCTTAAGCCTATAGATCTACTTCTGAAAACAGTCTTCAAAATCTTGCTTTTTAAGCTTGTAAAGTTCAGAATTAACCGCTTTAATTATCTCCTCGTTGCTATTAGAGACCTTTACTTTTGTTTTTTTTTAATTATTGGAAATAACCAGAAATCACGAGGTGCTATATCCGGGAATATGGCGCTGGATCCCAGAGATCGCAATAAAATTACTCCTTATTTCAGCAGTGTGGGATGGTGCGTTGTCATGATGTCAAAAGTAGCGCCGCAAATCCTCTTTCTTCTTGTTTTCAAACAAAATTTTGAAAACTTCAGGTAAGCACTCTTCGGTATACCATTTTGCAGTTCCCGCCTGACCCTTTTCCAGTGGAATAGCAGCTACGATTTTAGTTCGGGTGAATTAAACTGACATCATTACTTTTGCTGCTGATTTTTGTTACTTAGATGTTACGGGTGGGTTTGCTCCTGTTGGGCTCCATACTATGGACTGCTGTTTGGTTTCTGGATCATACTTATAGAACCAAGACTTTTCACCAGTAACGACTTTACTAAAATTGCTAGACTGATCATTTTCGAATTTGTTTAGCAAAAATTTAGCAAAATGCACTCGAGCATCTTTTTGGGTCTCATTTAAAATTCGTGGTACTCATCTAGCAGAATTCTTCGTGTATCCCAGATGATTACTTAATATTCGCTAAACAGCCATGACATTCAAGCCCAATTCAATAGCAATCAATTATTGTATCAATCGTAGGTATGTCAATTTTTGACTTCACCAGAACTACAGTGACGCCATCAGTGGAAGATTTTTGTAGACCTTCTCGGCGCTCGTCCTCTACGGAAAAATGTCCGGTCTGGAATATTCGGAACCACCTAGAAATAGTCTTTAAAGAGGGGGCAGTCGTTCTACTGAATATTTGTATTGGCTGTAAATTACGCCGAAACCCGAAGAGAATCTCATGGCGAATTTCTGTTTGCGTTGGTGGTGGAATCTCGTCTAGCCTATTCTCAGCTATCTTGTGTTTTCTCGTCTCCATTTTAAATTTAAAAGGAAGACTAATAAAGTAATTGCAAGGGATTTGGTAATTTTAGATTTAACAAAAACAAATTGAAATTCACCAACTGTCCGGACTTTTGTTAATCCCCTAGTAGGTAACATGGAAAGGTATTTTTTGCTGTTTATTCATTTAGGGGGGGAAATATTCGTAAATATTTTTTATTATTTCTTCGCATCAACATCTTCACATCAACATCCTCTAATTCAAGCACGAAAAAGTCATTGATCCTGGCTCTGGAGCGTTCCTTATTGCTTGCAACTTTATGACCACCTTCATTTTCGAAGAAATATGGACCAATGATTCCCTCTTCCCATGGAGCACACAAAACACTGACTTTGAAGATATAGCGTCCTCTAAACAATGGCTTGTGGATTATCATCCCTCTAAATGCGACAATTTTGTTTATTAAAAAGGTGAGATTCATCGCTGAACAAATGTGCGCTTACTTGATAGTCGTTCGGCTCCAATTCTTGTACCATAAACCCACAAATCAAGATCCTGTTGCAAAATCTTCTATAAAATGGATGGGCAGAGCCCAAATTGTTGGGCGCGAACATCGCCCTCGGCGGGCACTATACGGCACCTCTGAGCATGCGTTGTTTCTATTACATTTGAACTATTGTACATACGTGTATATACATATATAACCAATTATTAGATCTTGAGTGAAATAAAAATCCGTAAAAAGAATATCGATGAACGTGATACTTGACTTTCTTAATTGATAACTTCGAATAAGTATTTATACTGAAAATCATCGGAATCGGAAGACTTAGTACAAGCGATTTTTCAGATATGAAATACATAAATTTTAATATTTTCATGAATGGAATAGAGGACTTCCTAGATCTAAATCTCAAAAAAGTCAGTTATTTTTTTATTTTACCTTAATTAGCAAACGATTAACTTCAATATGTAACTTATATTTACCACAAATATGTTATAACTGGGAATAGCATAATTAAAAAACGCTTATAAATATTGGTAAGATTATTATATCTTGAATCTTTCCTGGCATGTTTGACGTTTGAATTCTTTAACAATCTTATTGGGATCCTCAAGACCCATCTTGTTTTTTTTCGAACTTATAACTAAAGGCAATTTAGTCCAAGAATTACTATTTTTAACGTTAAAAATCAAATTGAAATATTTCAATATAATACAAGACTCTGCAGATAAATTTGCCTTCTAAAAGGTCATAAAAAAGTTATGATCCAAAGAAAATTGGTGATTTTTTTCCAAAAAGCCAATTTCTTTAGAAGAAGTTTGAACGCTTATATTTTTAAAACTGAAACAAGCTCTAAAATATATTAACAAGAGATAAATGGCCTTAATACTTTTTGTGACGTGCAAAAAAAGGGGGCTATTAAGTTGACAAATGTCTTCTCTACACATATCTAAAAACAAAACATCCCAGACTATATACCAGTTGAAATTTGCCGGTTTTTTTGATAAAGAAAACACTTAATTTTCAGAGGAATCTCAAAATTTTTTTATTCAAAGTATTAACCATTGGTTTCTACACATTTCGCCCATCTCTCAGGCAAATTATGTATACCATTCCAAAAAAACGTTTTCTCTTTCGAGGCAAACCGTTCGACGAGCCATTTTTCGACTTCTTCAAAATTAGCGAAGCACTGCTCTGCAAGGAGTGCCCCATCGATGCGAAAAGGTGATAGTCGGACGAGGCGAGGTGTGGAGAGTACGGCGGGTGCGATAATATTTCCCAAATATTTGTTTTTAATATGTCTTTCACCAGTTTAGCGGTATGAGACGGCGCCTTGTCATGTTGCAATATAACTTTGCCATGGCTTCGGGCCCATTCCGACCGTTTTGCGATCAACGCATGATTCAAATTGATCATTTGTTGTCGGTAGCGATCCGTGATCACCGTTTCACCAGGTTTTAACAACTCGTAGTACACCACACCACACTGGTCCCACCAAACACAGAGCATTGTCTTACGACCAAAGTGATTTGGCCTTGCAGTCGATGGGCCAGCTTCACCAGGAGAAAGCTGGCCGGGACAATTCGATGCAGAAAAGATTTCCTTTCGAATCGTTGAAGCAGCATTTCACAAACGGTTTTCCAATTTTCCATTTGTCTATCGTTCAGCTGTTGTGGCACCCATTTTCCATACTTCTGGATCCTTCCCATGGCTTTTAAACGTTGGCAAATTGCTCCTCGAGTCACATGTAGTGTTTCTGCCAATTTTTGTTGCGATTGGGTTGGATCAACATGCAATTCCTCGTCCTCGAACTTTTTCGCTGCACCAGGATGTTCATTGTCTGTCAAATCGAAATCTCCACTTTTAAATTGACGAAACCATGTCTCACATGTTCTGATCACTGGAGCATGTTCACCATAAGTTTCTGCCAGCAACCGGTGAGCTTCAACTGCTTTTTTTCATTTGATGAAATAAGAAAAGCAACGAATGCCGCAAATGCGATTTACTTGGAACGAAACTCGACATATTCACTGAGGTAAACAAATATGACGCTATTATTTTGGCGGAATGTGACTTGCGTATTTTTGTAGGTTAATGTCAATAGAAAAAAATTACATACATGCCAAATCACAGAAATTTATACATACGTATTGTTAGCGACATCTACTAGTAAAACCGGCACACTTCAACAAACACACCTGGTAAATATAACTCTCAGTTAGAGAATAAAATATCGAAATAATTTAAAAAACAAATTTGTTGTTATGAATGAGTGTTCTGTGATGAAATTCACCTTGTTAATGATATGTCAAAAGTGCTGCAAAGCACCTGTAAGTTTTAAGACTTTCAGTAGATTTTCAGTGAAAGACCACGATGGCGGAATCGATTTGATTTGATCTCTAGAAGCGTATGAATTCCATGTGCTAAGTACTGTTACGTATGTATATACTTATGTATATACTTATGAAAAACATATTTTCTTTAATATACCGCAAGTATTGCATTAGCACTTAGAAGGACCGAGCACAAGTACGGCACTACCAGGAATTTGACCAACTGTGGTTAATGTGGTGGAGGCGGTATACTTTTGACATCAAACACCAACCCTAAGTGAAAGGCAAAAAAACCAAAAAAAAAAAATTCAAAATGTACCAAAAATGCGCAAATGTCGAGTGTCTGAACAATCAGCAATTAATGGGAATTTGGCAAAAGTCATGTGTGAAATGAATTTAGAACAAATGGAGATTGCCGAAAAAGAGTAGCAAAAAATCCATTTGAAAACAATAAAATAGGAAAATATGCAATTTTGTAGAGAAAATATGGAAAAAAAACTAAGAAACGGCTGCTAAGGATCCGGTAAACAGTTGACATGGCACAGCAAGCCAGGCAATTGGAACTCGGTCAGCGGGAGCTCAAACGCAGAGCACCCACTCACGCACTCCGCCACTAACGCGCTGCCCAAGCCAGTATCGGCAAATGAGTTGCACAACAAAAGGGAGCCAAATTTGAAACAAATCATTTGGTAAGCGATAAGACAAAATAGACAAAACAACGGGAGCTCGCTCAACTGACAGCAGTTTATTGTCCGTTATCACGTCGGTATCAGCTTGACAGTTCGGCTACAGCTATGTGACAGCGGTGGAGTACACACGAGTACATCGCCAATGGCTGAGTATGAGAATGAAGTTGTCGTCGTCTGTAGTCATACTTACAACAATTAAAATATCATCAGCAAACGAGTACATATAATAATTGAGTTGTTTTGCTGCCGAACGATAGCTAATCTGTGGCATGAAAATACCGTTGAACAAGAGAGAGAGAGAGTCCAATAAAACAAACAAAGAATACTTCGAAGCAAATCGCATTTGGTAACATAACAATTGAAAAAAAGGATATCATAGCGCGAGCAAGTCAAAGGACATGAACGAAAGGACAACATGTGGTGTATGCAGACCCTTACTTGCAGAGAACAAATATAAAAATTCAAAACTCGGTTTAGCTTCAATAAAAATACACTTTGTTGTTCTTATCTGCGCTGACAAAGACAGCAACACTTGCAGCTTCAGTTTTTTTTTTTTTTTTGGATTTCCCAAATTAGTTTGTTGTTGATCACGCACCAAAACCAACAACAACAAATACCAAAGAGTATAAATATCATGTGACACGAAGACGACGATGTTTTGATTCCTGGAAGGTGTCGGCTTTTAATTGAAGAGCGCACGAAGTGTAAGCCTTGTTAGCTGGGTTATGTCCTGGCATTGATTTGTCGGTTTTGATTGCTCAAAATACTCGTACAGCGCTGCCGATTTCTAGCCAGAGATTAGTAAATTTAAAAGCGGTTTTGTGGTTTTTGATGTTTCAATGGCGAGGCTTCAATAGTTTTAGCTCGCTCCTTCAGGAAGTGTTAATCTGTGAAATTCCGTCTTAAGAGCGTACAGCGAACATAAATCTGTCAAGTGTATATATGTACGAGCATGTATGTACATAAATGTTGGCTTTCAACTTCAAGTGGGCTCTGATTGAGATAAAGAGTAAAAGAAATTGTGAAAGACACCATTAGCAATCGTTCTTAACCAGCACATCTTGGAACGATATGAGACCACAACACTGACCAGTTCTACGGGCTCCTATCTGAGGAAGAGTAGTCTCAGATGAGTTCATTTGAGTGGTTGAGAAAAGAGGAACAATAGGATTTAACCCTGACTGTCCTGAATATTCTGCCTATAAGAAAGGGGATAACGATAGCTCGTGTCTACAATCCTTCTTGTTCTTTAACAACATTTCTTCTTTTCGCTGTTTGGCGCCAATTAAAAATACAAAGTACAGCCAGGTATTCTTATCCACCCGGACAACATAACCTAGTCAGCGCACTTGCTGCTTCTTGATTCGCTGAACTATATCGATGCCGCCATATATCTCGTGCAGCTCATCGTAACATTGGCTGCGGTGTTCGTCATTCCCAACTCGTAAAGGACCAAAAATCTTACGCAAACCCTTATAGCAGAACGGGAACGATGAGGGACTTGTAGTGTTTGGTTTTCGTTCGTCGAGAGAGGACTTTATTTTTCGATTGTCTACTCAGTCCAAAGTAGCACCTGTTGGCAAAGCGATTCTGCGCTGGATTTACCAGTCTAAAATCCTTGAGCACCAGGTTTTGTGGCATGGAAGACAAATTCCACTACTGTCGTTTAGTATGTTACTTCTGCGTAATCTTATTTGGAGACTCATCTGCAGACGTACATGACAAAGTGTTGTGAGATATTCTTTTAGAGCTCCTTCATCCAAAGCTCAAGTTAAGTTGATGTGGCTGCTGGGCATTGTTTCCTTATGCCACGAAATGAGCACATCGGGATACCATTCATGAACGCCTTTCAGTCAAAGCAATGTGTAGAGTACATATGTATGTTGGTCGATCCAGGACTCGAAGCCTGGTCTGCAGAACGGAAGTGAGCAATGCTAATTACTTAGCTATTGCGGCCGCCTAAACTATTGGAAACACTTTAAAAAACCATTGCCTTTGGAAAGAGGGGTCTTCTTCTATTTAATCGACGTGAAACAAGATCTTTCTCCATCTGATTTGTCGAAAATAAAGACAAATCTTTCTATTTCTCTTTGTCCGCCAGTTGATACCGCAAAAGACGTGAGCCTCTCGATCTTAATTCGTTGGACTATGTCTCATTCCCTATCTCTAGGATAGTAGCTCAGGGATTTTCGCCTTCGCCCATATGCAAACGACTATAAATCTCCCAAAACACATTTGTCTCGAAAACTCCTAAGGTAGACTCATTGTCAGGCTTCTCTATAGCAGAATGACCAGCACGTTTAAGTGCTCATTCTTTGTATGTCAAGAGGTCAGTCTGTTAAAATTAAGCTACCGATTAAGCAGTTGGACCGAGTAAACTGCTAAAGCTGGCCAAGCTCCGGCTTTCAATCAACCAAAGAAGGAACGAAAATATCGATTATATGAATAATAAGATGTAGATTTTGAAGAAGCAAACTTTCAATACTTCTCTTTCCGAACCAACCGACAGAACTTCTTTTTTATCATGCTAATGACATAGGTACTACATATATTTCTTACTGCACCATTTTCTGCATTCGCTTTGTGTGTGGTTTGGTGTGTTATCAACCGTTTTTTTAAGCATCTCTCATCGCCATCAACCAGCTTTCTTCTATTGTCTTTGTACAATATGCTTTTTTTCCTTCTCCTTTCCTCACCTTTTGTATTTTCTTCTTCTTTCTTTTCCTTACTGTTCTTCGCTCACCACTCTGGCGGTTCCGGTCGTCGTCCGCACTTCTCCATTACTCTTGTGGCCATACTTATGTGGCCTGCAGTAACAACCAATAGCCAACAGACTGACCAAACTGGACAACCAGCCATCTGTCCAGGCTAGCAGCTTCAGCCAGCATACAAGAATATGTACTTAGTGATGCATGTAAATGGGATTAGGAAAAAATGTACATACATATATGTATATGTATTAATTATATCAAGAAATACAGGGTGGACAAGAGCAAATGATTTTTTAAGAAATTCGAGGAGGGAGGGCATAAGCGCAGAATTAAAAATTCTTCATTCTAGTAAAAATTAATTAAATGGTTTTTTAATTATTATATTTTCTTTGTTTCTTTAGTTAGTGCAACAGCCTAAATGTACGCAATATTTTCGTGCTCGAAAGCTCTAACTAATTCAATATTGCCTACATTCAGGCGCATCTCTCGAAACTACCATAAATATTAGTTTATTATAACAAAATGTATAAATAAAAATCAGAAACATTATTCATATTTACAATAAAAAAAAATTAATTAATAAATAAAGTGAAATTTAAAATTAACCAATTTTTTTTTTGTTTTTTTTTTTTTTTGACTCAACCTAATATTTTGGAACAGAGCAAGGAATCTCTTTATTTATACTTACCTACATATTCCAGTTAGTTACTTAAGCTTAGTTGAAAAATGTCAGTTAACTGTTGATATGGAGATCTGTAGGATTAACATTTTTTTCCTACATCCACACATAACCTATCTACTTTAGCACCGCCACTTCAGGGAGCTACCAACATTTCCTTGCCGCTTTTTTTCCATTGTGTCTGCGCTTTGAATAAAAAATTCATATTCTATCTTAACACCCTCACTTTTCACACACACATAAACACAGAGCTTTGTCCTTTCTGCATATCGCCATGGGACATCCTTACTGAGTTCGGTTTTTTAGATTCAGCATGGCTGATGTGTGTAGTCAATCGTTGTTCCTCTTTCATTGTGCTGTATGTTGTTGCATGAGTTAAAAGTGTTGCATGTCACGTCTGTTGGTGACAAATGCCAATTTGTAGTCGGCACTGAGTGTTAGCCACTAGGTGACAGGCATTAAATAATTAACTCAAGTTCAACAACAGTCGACAACGGAAAAGGGATGAGGCATATTTATGATTCTTCACTTGGTTGCGAATTTTATATTTTACATATTGCATTTTGGTATATCTTGTAGTATTAGTACCCACTTTACATGTGAGACATCGGTTGAGTTGATCTTTTTCAATTCCTCCAACGCCTTGACGGAAGAAAAGAATACTTTCTATGAACGCCCAGAACATACCTATAAGCGCTGCGCTCGCTACAAAGTCAAAATCGTTCTTTACGATTGGCCAAAGAAGTTCTCTTCAGCACAGCAGTTGGAAAATGCAATCTTCATGACTAAGCATCTCTAAAAGGGATAAGGCTAACAGGCTAACACCTAAAATATGATTATCTATAGCATCAGATTCCGGCACAAGAAAATTCGTCAAGCTACAGACTGTTACCGGATCAAAAATCGCGCAACCGAATCGATCATGTAGAGATAGACGGAAAACTGGTGACCGGTGTGTTCAAGATGCGCACCCACCTCCCTGCAGCGAAGATTGTCCTTCAGCTAATACAATGAAAGACAGCCAGCCGTTTTTCTATAAACGTGCATCCATCAAATAAAATATTGATTTTCGACAAAGTCAAAAGAAGAGCTACTACGATGAGGATTGTGGTACCGCAATAGAGAGAAGACAGACTGCCTATCTCGCAACGTTGCTACCGACCACAACACATGCAGGAGAGTTACCGAGATACCGATAACTGAAGAGTCCTGAGCATTTTGAGTTTACGGAGCGTAAACTTTTTCAGCCGACTGAAGGACATGGAAAGTGGAGCACGCGAAGATTAAATACCCAAATACCCAGTCGATAACGATGGCAAAAACGTCCCACAACCCAAATATGAAGAAGTTCGAATAACAACAAAGCAGCGCGTGGCAATGCTTTGCCGGTTCAACTAATCAAAGCCAAACCTCGGAAAATACCCATGAGGAATAGATCGACACGCACCATCAATTTCACCCATTTAAAAGATACATGCGACAGCACAATATGGAGCTGCCTCTATGCCCCTAAGTCTGAATCTGGTATTCCCATAAAACTTCTACGACAGTGTATACTGACGCTGAGCGACACCAAAAGCTCCGTCAAGATTGGCAAGGATCTTTCCTTTACTAATCGAAATTTCAGACAAGGTAACTGGCATTGCTTCCAGCCATTCGGAAGGCCAGGGTTCGAATCCTGGTACCAACCAACTGCTAAAAGTTAGAAAATTAATTTGAAATGAAAAATTAAGTTAAATTTTCTAATGGCGGTCGCCCCTCTGCAGGGAATGTCCACCCCTCCGAGTGTATTTTGGACATGAAATAAAGGCTCCTCATAAAAAAACCATTAGCCGTTCGGAGGCGGCTTAGTTTGATCTGTAGGTCCCTCCATTTGTTGGAAAAATATCAAGACGTGTGGAGGGGGAGCTCGGCCGAAAATCGCTTCAGCGGTTACAAGCGCAAATTATATTTATATTACATTATATAAGTTGGCGTAAGCATAATTTTGGTTTCACCGTTTTCGTTCCGGTAATTTTGACGGAAGAGATGATCCACTTTGTGAAAGGTCAATTGTTGAAAATGTCGATAAAATAATGGAAATCGTTAAGTCTGACGTCATGCGAGCAGTGTTTTGATTGCCCAAGGGCTAATGATTGCACAAAAAGCAGTTTGAAACCACTTGAAAAAAGCTGGATCATGGATTAAATTTTCAACTGCGAATCATTGCTGAATCGTAGCAAAATCGACCAATTTCTCAAGCGATTGGCGACTGTTGAAGAGGAGTGGATCACTTACAGCAACCTCAATTGAGAACGGTCGTGGTCCAAGGAAGGTTTTGTTGTGTGTTTGCTGGGTCATATCGTCCGTATGGGCTACAACACCACAGATATCAAAGTTTTCAAAGCAGTCACTCCCCTGAGTGCTTCCTAAGCATACTTTAAATGAACATTTAAAAATAGAAACAGACAGTCTGCCTCTTAGAAGCCTTATTCCACTCTGTCTTCCAGCGGAATGATTTCGAGAAGCAAAAGGATATTAAATATTCAGAGATTTTTCTCATTCCAAGCGAATCATTTTATCATCAATTTTCTTGAAAAGTAGTGACGAGCTCATTGCTGGGCAAATATGTGTTTAGCGTGGCTTGGTACCCGATTAAACCATGAGCTTCATCAAATTAATTAAATTAATTTGAAAACCAATTAATCAACACATTTAAACAAAAACAAAATGATTGAAAATGTTTCGCATAAAAACAAAATAAATAAAAATTAAATTTAATGTCAATTTCATCAAACTACAAACCCGAAGTTGAGAAAAATAATATGGAGATAAGCAAGTAAAGGAGATCCCACATAGAACTGCAGCAAAATGAAAAAAGAATAACAAAAGTAAAGCAGAATAACTAAGTAACTCTGGCACGTTAGCGCCGCAATGACAACATGACAACAACACCAACCATAGCGTTCTTCAATCCATTCCATTTGACCACGACCAACAGGACAGTACCAATCACCACACCTACACATACGAGTACGTAGTATTATATTCACATATGTATACATAAATATCGTTTTTATAATCTTCACAACCCTTTGGCTCCAAATCCGCCGCATTTCACACAACCCACACACCCACTTTCTCATACATCCCTTCCACAGGTGTTTATCTCCGTACCAAAAGTAACTGTCCAATTCCTTCCATTGACCAACTCAATACACACAAGTCCACTGCACCCTCACACACGTCACGTAGCAGTCAGCTCGTTAAGTTACAGTTTTGACAAGACTGTCAGTGGAGGTGTAGCAGGTACTGAGGTCAGGTGTGTGTATGTGTGTGGGTATGTGTGTGTATGTGGAATAAGCTCCACCAATCGTTTTAATCTCTGAATGCTTTGACTATCATTACAACAAGAACATCGAGTAGTGGTATGAAGGAAAAGTAAATATGCTTTGTATGTATAAATGTACCATATGTTTGTACGCTTCAGTGTAACCGACAATATTTCAACTACTACTCCAAGCAAAGCCACCTGACGATTTGCGCTCTTTCACTACGTAAAGCGTTTTTTGTACATAAGTAACTGCAAATCTCCATTTTTTTCAGGGATTTCATGCTAGTGATTTCTCACAAAGAATCTCGTTGGTCCTTGCGTATTTTTTCCTCAATTCTTTATTGGGTTATTAGCTGAGTTCTTGAAACTCTGTCATGTTGAGCGATGTAATGTGGGTTAAAAGGAATTGGCATGTGTAGGAGTTGGAAGGAAATGTGATAAAAATATATATTACAGATTAAGTTTCAGTTTGATTGGGGCATACGAAAGTGTGTATAAATTTGTATGTCTTATATCCTCATGTATATATCGCAGCGTGGACCGGAGGAAGGATTTGTTTAACATGTAAGAGTGGAGCCTGCGTAACAATTTAGATATTTACAAAACAATCTCTGAGCTTACCGGTCACCCAGCCGTCCAAAAACACCGCTAACAACAGCTAGGGCGCACTTGCTGTTGAAGTTCGAATGAAGTGTATCACTCTGAGTCAGCTAATTTCCTTCAAAGCTGTCTATAACTGAAGGTCTTGAGGTCCGTAACGATTTATTCGTACTTCGCCCTAATTTCAGATACCGTTCAGTCATTGCAAAAACTCCAATTTCCGATAATGAAACTATGTCTTTAAAGTTCCAAACATTTCTGGATATCCCCTGAGCTCTGTTAGACTGTTTGAAAAGGGTCTTAAGATCTTTTACACTTCCAGATTCTAGATGAATGGCAGTGGAATGTTTTATTTGTGATAGAGAAAGGGGATTCCCTACATCTTGAAACGTTCTCCGAAGAGTTCTACGTACATAACTCTAGACGGAACACCAGACATCTTCGCGCATGAGATGAGCATAGATCGAGCACTCAGTGGAGGAACCTTTTAATAGTAAGCCTACTGGTGCATTCTATTTCCGGTTACCAAACTGCCTCTGAATCGAATAGCTTTAGAAATATATTCTAGAAATAGTTTCTAGTTGCGTAAACTCCTCCTATGTAGAAGCTCTTCAAAGAAACAGTGGATATATTCACAAAAAAGTTTAGCCAAGATCGAAAGCTCAATGTAGGAGACTTCAAACGTTAGATCTTCTATGGCAGCCAAGCTCAGGATATCAAAGCGCTCCAGAATAGGATATCGGTACGGAGGCAATCGTTACCAATTGCCTAGAGCCCGCGAGTAATAAATAGATTACAACTTTGCGTTGACTAAATTTCACAAAAGAGTCTGTTCCAAACTTATTCATGATCACTAGATGCGAAATCATTACTTAGCTTTAGCTTTCACTGCTAGTGCTCTAAGCTTGGAGCCTACAACTCAATTTTTAAGCGGAGAAAGGTGATATCTTCGTCCTGAGACGCCAATGAACACTTTTTTGTCAAAATTCGGTCAGTTGTGAGATACTTTCAATCTAAG
This sequence comes from Ceratitis rosa, assembly GCA_037013455.1. NCBI lineage: Eukaryota > Metazoa > Arthropoda > Insecta > Diptera > Tephritidae > Ceratitis > Ceratitis rosa. The sequence continues at coordinate 5,188,172 of JAWMAG010000046.1, forward strand.
GCAAGTGAAAAAAGAGATATTTTTTCTCTCAATAGCTGAAGGCTCTTGAGTGATAGAAAGATACTGAGTGCTGGGGTTGCGAGGTACTTTGAGGTGAATATGATGCAAACTACCATCTGCACAGATCAAGTTTCCCCCAGATGGATTGAGCACCTCCGCTACGTCTCAGTTCAACTATAGGGTTTTGAAATCTCCCATTCGGGATTCGGGAGTTTCGTAGCTTAAGGTTAAGTGAACTCATGCTCGCTCTCTTTCGCTCTATATCTCTCCCCCTATCTCACCTATCTCCCGTCCCCCTCTCCCAACCGAGAAATAGCAGATCTATTCGAAAACCTCTGATACTTCGCTTGACATTTGACACTGGTTAACAGTAAAAACATCTCTCGCTCTCCAGCGTATGTCGCCACCTATCAATCACCGACATAAACGAGCATATGCAGCCCATACAAGAGAATGTCCGCAAAAAGTGCAAAATCGAAGGATTCAATGTGAAAATCACTTAAAGGATGTAATAACGCAGATGTCCACAAAGCAACGGTATGGTAAAATAACAACAACAGCAAGGAAAAAAGAACAACAAAACGTAAGAGAAACAAATAACACCAAAACAAAGGGAAATCCCGCAGGTCTTAAAAACAACAAGAGACAGAGAGAGAAAAGAGTTGAGTTTGAAATGCAAGAACAATAATAACAACACATTCATGAAAGTGTGTTGTGTTGTGTTGTACGAGTATGTAGGTATTGAACAACCGGAAGCGGTGTTACACATCCACAGCACAAAAGAAAAAGAGAAAAAAAGTACGCACATCTCCAAACAGATACTATGAACAAAGTAGAGCTTCTGGCGCACGTTGGCTCAACATATCCGTGACCCAAGCAACTGCCAGCTGACAGTGCCGCCGCCGCTTTGAAACAGCAAACAGATTGGGTTCAGTTGTGAGCAGTGGGAAGCTGAGGGACGAGAAAAGTCGCCGATCACATCGTTCGAAATACAAATCGGTACAACGCAATAAAAATTACTGAGCCCTGGAGGAGGCGGATGAAAGTTGCAATGCGGATTTGCATGAGGCCGAAAAGGCGGGAGTTGAGGAGCAAGAGCAAGTTGTTGAGAGTTGGCGAAACAAGTATAACAACAAGCTTGAAGCAAAACAAAATTGTAACAGAAACAGAGACAGAAACACAAACGACTTTTGCACTAAAGCCGAAGCCGAAGCCGAGCAAGTAACAGGAAAAATAGAAAAAAACCTACATACGAGTATGTAGGGTAGGATAAATAAATGACAGTAGAATAAGCGCATACACGGAAGCTAAAGGGAACAAATCCGTGTTCACGTGCAAACGAGTAGGAGTGCGACGGGGAGGCGTGTGACGTGAAAGGACTTCGAGTTGGAACGGAAAGCTTAGATAGCAAGTGTAACGAGCTAAAGACGGCAAGGGCAGGGCATGTGCGTTTTACCAACTGTAGAACACAGCGCAAAGCAATAAAGTTTTTCTTTTTTTTCAAATACTCGCACAAACTCACGCTCAGGCTTGCAAATGCAAACATCCTCCGATAAACGAGGAATGCAAATATCCTTCGATAATCAACAACGTTGCGTATTGAACACCAAAGCAGCAAAGAATGAGAACAAAAAATACATTGAATCAACAACAAAACAAAGACAAGAAAAAAAAACACACACACTCGACTGCAACACCGCAAGCCACAGCAACTGGCAAACCGAACTCAATGGCGGATGCGTCGTGTGGAAAACAGGATGCCATAAGGTTTGCCCGCACCCAACCTACTCATCGCCCTATCGATGGGCATACCGGCCCCAACTGCAGTAAGGAATAAGAAAATAAGGCGCAACATCAGCAGCCCTATTAACGCAACAGAATCCTTTGGCAAGCAACTCTGCATCATTTCCTTTACGCGTGCATTACAGTATTTTTTCTCGTCGCAAATTTTTGCCATCCTTTTCTCTGCCTTCTTTCTTGTATTCGTCTCATTTAATATGCAACTTTTTTTTGTTTTTTTTTTTGTTCTTATCTGCCTTGCAGTTAGTTTTATTTTTGTTTTCTTTTTTCTCTCTCTGTGTGTGTTCTCTGGCGGATTTTCTGCCATCAAATCATGTGTATTTAAGTGTCTTTGGCGTACGTGGTGTGCCGGTAGGGCGGCTTTGAGTTAAACGTCAATGGAGTACTCGAGTTGCCTTTGTTTGTTGTCTTTAAGGATTTGTTTTTGTCATTGATACTAGTGATTAAATGTTTTGTTTTTGGAATGTAGGAGATTGCATGGAAAGAAGATTGCATGCAAAGTTCATGGGAGAAAGGAAGATCTTTAAAGAACTAACATAATATCTTATAAAAGTCTAAAGACACCGACAAACCCAGTGAGAGTCGCACGCGTCGGTAGGTTTAAAATTCTAAGACTCGGTCGGTAGGTTTAAAATAAAAAGACTCGAGCCGCCAAACAACTGTTCCCACCATCAGTGATTGGCAGGAGACTTCTACTAACTACTACTGAATTAGCTGTCAGTTACTTATGAAATCTGATTGTAATAGACTTACGTTTAAGCTTTTTGGTGAATGCCCAAACATGCCGGGTTTGTTTCTGTATGCAAAATTAGCCATCACGCTCAAAACCGGGTATGGGAATAGTTATAAGACAGCTTGAAGGCAGCAGCTTACGTGGCTATTCGCTTATTTACCATACATGTTTGCCAGCATCAGGAACGACCAGTTCCTAAGTGGTGTAAGTTTGACTTACAAATCCTTTTGGAGCAGCCCCTCTCTCCGAAGTTTTTGAAGAGGCAAAGAGCTCAATACATTCCCGACGCAACGAATGTGACTGGTACATACTCGAGGGTAGCCCGAACTTCGAAAAAATTGTTCCCATTTTCGATACTTTCCGAGAAACTTCTGCTAAGTACTGTTGAGTTGGCTGTCAGAATGTTAGTTTGAAAAATCTGTAGGCTTTGTTGAAATTTAACAGCTAGACACATACCACAAATTGTAGAATGAGCTCAGCCAAAAATCGTTTCAGCTCACAAAGGCTGAACAGACGAGGGAAAGGGTTTGTCCAGTGTCTTAAGCTCAACCAATACAAGTTTTCGATTTTACTCAGAAAATTTTTCAAGACTCATCATTATCACCTGCCTCCTCATCTGAGGTCTACCATCTTAATTTAGTAGTGCAAAACTTTCAAAGGGAAAAGTTCACCACATACTTACGGATGAACTTCGTGTTCCTTTGCCACTTCTTCTTTGACAATTTGTCGAGAGACCACCAAGTTCGTCAGGGAAATCAATCAAGCGCAGATCGTCAGTGAGACACCCTCTATGAAAACTGTATTTCCAAACCAATATCGCTTACTGCCAAAAAATTCCAAATAACCCTTTCAGTATATTCGTCTCAAGATACTCTTCCTTTTTAGTAGATCAGGCGATTTCATCGTTAAAGAGAACCCTAAAATATGGTAATATGGACCTTTATTTGGAATAAGACCCAAGACCAGTCTGAATTATTTTAAGCTCATGGCTCATGTCTAAAAAACACCCTTTACTAAAATATGCTACCAAAGACCAAGCCAGGAAATCTCCTGATGTTGCCTGAGGGCCATCTGTCTGCTTAGTAAATCACTTATGTTTCCACTACAGAAGCGCTATCGACGTAATCATTCTTAAATCTTTTCACAGCAAAGCAACCTCCAAAGCTCATTAACTAAACCACTTCGGAAGAACTTTGAAAGCCCTTCACTGAGAGTGCACAACACGTTCACGAGCGCTCCTGCTATGAGTGACGTATTATGGAGTCCAAGCTCTGACACAGCCAAAGTATGATCCATACTAAAGGTGATTTTTAAGAGCTTTATCGACCCTAAACGTGAAATAAACGATTCACTGAAGTCATCTCTTAATTAGGCCATTGTTTCTAGTGCTGTGTGGCATGTGGTACAGTCTTGTTGAAACCATATATAAGCCACTCCAAATACGGCAAATTTGCTTGTTCACATGTCCATTCACTCATCCTTTTGGTCCAAAACCGTCGTAAGATTGTGAACAAAATATTTCCTAAGTGAAGGGAAACTCTATTTTAATGGACCGTGCCAGATTTGAGGTTGAGTATATCATTCTTCTTTACTCCTATAGACAACGCTTACACGATTATAGTCAAGATAACAACAGCGCGTCATTCGTTCGTTCCTTTCCCTGTTTGGCGCTAAGTGAAAATACCAATTGCTGCCAGATATTGCCCCAACTGATCTTTCCAACAGAGTGGAGGTCTTCCTCTTACTCTGCTTCTACCGGCGGGTACTGCATCGAAAACTTTCAAAACTGGTGCGTTCTACTCCATTCGGACCACCTAGGCAACTTAGACGCGATCTCTTGATTCGCTGAACTATGGCAATGTGGCCGTATATCTCGAACAGCTCATCGTTCCATCGGCTGCAGTACTTGTTTTACGCAAAACCTTTCTCAGGAAAACTCCTAACGCCGACTCATCAGATATTGTTATCGTTCATGCTTGCATAGGAACGATGAACGACTTGCAGAGTTTTGTCTTTGTTCATCGAGAGAGGACTTTACTGTTGGATTTCATGACTGTCTGGTTCCAAGATAGACGAAATTAACTACGACTTCAAAGTTCGAAAAGATTTTCAACTTTTATCCAAAACCAAATGACAGTGCTGAGGACCTAAATGCGACTTCAAAATGCCTTTTACCTCCATAATCTTTCATTCGGTTGCTTATTCTCTCAAGTGGTATTCTCACACAGTGATCCGATGAGCCTCCAGTGTCGCATATCGTTTAATAACATCATCGATCGGTGCGATCTTTCTAACATCGAAAATAACCTGAGCTGGGTGATAATAATGCCCTCAGTTTTCAACAGGTTTTGACTAATTTGGAACTCACAAAAACTCGCAACAAAGTCCTATCTCTCCAGATACTCAAACGATCCTACAACAGCTACAGACATATTCACACAGAAGCTAATCAGAGATCCAGCCATTTATTTCCTTTCAAACATCTTGATCTTTTATCCCGGAACTTGAACAAACACTTCAAGAAATACATATTGTAATAAATATTTTTTACAACAGCACCGTTTTTATGTTGACATAAAAGATTTTTTAGCAACTATTGCCAAACAGTATGCAATTCAAAAATTATAAAAAATACTCGTACATATACATAGGTATATAGTATAAATTTCCACGCTACAATAACGAGCTAGCAAATTCACTCCGCCCACATTTTTAAGGTGGGTGTACTCAGAGATGTTATCCAATTTTGCACTCGTTTTTTGCAAATGATAGCCCGAAATACACACTCACTCGCATGAGAAGACATTGAGAAAATAATAGCATTTCAAATTCAGTTCCGGCTTGCCCAACGATCTACAATGCGCGCACACGATCAACCCTCGAAAACTGCAACAGCATCCTTGCCAAACCCAAGCAGCACACAAGCGAGTGTATAGTAGAACTCATAAATCTCTGTTAATACTAATGAATGAATGGCAAACCTTTGCGCTACTCAAACTCAGACCTCATGCACCTAATCACACTTTCGGATCGCCGAGTGAAATTCGCTTTTTGACATGTGATATGTTTTGCCAACCTTTGACGACTATCTTGACGATCGGTGTAATTATGTCGCATGTAAATCATATCTAGATTGAAATTAAGAGAGGTGAAGTGAGAACAGAAAAAATATATATAGAACGCAGGAAAAATGAGTAATACAAATACTTTTTTTTATTTTTACGTAATGAATACTATTATTGCGCAGGAAGGTTACTTAATCCTGCACACACATTACATGCATACTTACATAGACCGTAATATTGAAGTTTTTTTTCGCAAATTACTGAACTGAGTCTTATGAGCCAAAGGTGTATGTCATTTGGAGATTCATTCATAAATTCCTTTTGTTTGTCCGAGTAAGAGTCTTGTTAAGCCGGAACCGTAAGGACACTGTTCGTGTTGATAACTGTGTAATCCTGTCGCTTGCAAAAATACGGTTAAAATTTTATTTATTTCACAACAAAAAGAGCTAGAAACGTTGTAAGTCCATATCTGAGGTTCAAATCTGTTTATTTAGACAAAAGTTTACAATGTGCTTAAGGGAAATTCGATCGATTTAAATAAAGATCAGCAGTGCATCTTGCGAGAGGATAGTAACAGGTCCTTGTGTTGCATTTTTGTATAAGAAATTCTATGCGGACTTAAGTCTACATTTCAACTCCAAACAAAAAAGGATACGAATATCCTTAGAATTACCTGTCGTTGGCAGAAAAGTGTACAGATATCTATATTTCCTAAAAAACACCTGTCGTATTTTGATACTAGGTACAGAAAGAAGGAGCAAGCATTTTCTGATTTTCGAGTTCGTTTCAAAGAGCGACATTTAGTGCACCATACCTTGGGGATAATACATTTCATAGTACTCTCCAGGTCAGTCAAATATCTCGGAGTAATACTTGACACAAAAAAAAAATAGCTGACAGCGGCACAAGCAAAGCTACTATTGTGCTAAAATTGGGACTAAGCCCAAATAGTGTCAAAAGACTCATACATATCTAGATGATAACAGTCTCAACAAAAGCCTGGAAGTTATCCTTGACATCCCTTAATATATTAGGTCAAGTAAACAGTTCGTTCGGTTTTTTATTGATTTTTCAAAATATGATAACTTCGTGTAAATTTGTCCGACTTAAGTCAAATATGCGCCGTTCCTGCGGATGTGTCCCTATTGGCAAAAAATTCGGAGAGCCAGTTTTCACAGGCCTCTCTTGAGGCTAACTTCTCACCATTAAGAGTGTTTACCATGGACAAGAAAAGATGGTAATCATTCCCATCCGAGCTCTAGGAGCTTTTGGCGCGTCACCAAAGACGTGTGTGGCCTGGCATTTTCCTGATGGAACACAATTCGGCCTCTGTTGATCAAAGATGGCCTATTCTGGATGAGTGCTGCCTTCAATCGGTCCAGTTGTTGGCAGTAGAGGGCCGAATTGAGCGTTTGGCCATAGGGGAGCAGCTCGTAGTAGATGATTCCTTGCCAATCCCACCAAACACACAGCAAAACCTTCCTGGCAGTCTATCCTGGCTTGGTCACCGTTTCCACCGGCTCACCGCGTTTCGACCACGACTGATTTCGCTTGGCGTTGTCGTAAGTTATCCACTTTTTATCGCCAGTCACCAAACGCTTCAGAAATGGGTCGATTTTGTTTTGTAATTCGGTCTATCATGTTTTTTTGCGTTAGTTCGTGTGGCACCTAAACATCGAGCTTCTTTTTGAGGGTCGGTTTCCACTATTTCCATTTTCGACGACAGACCTCCCGGCGCGTGGTGCATCTTTGATATCAAAATTACCGGAACGGAACCTAGCAAACCACTTTTGTGCTAAACGTTCGTTTACAGTGTGGGGCCCATAAACTAAATTAATTTTTTTAGCCGCTTTGGCTGCTTTTTCGCCTTGATCGAAGAAAAATTGTAAAAAATAAAGATAAAATTATAAAGTATAAAATTTGCTGGTGTCCATCTTTGATGAGCGCTCACAACGTACTGAGTACATTAAAGTGAGTAATGAGGTGTAGTCAGTTACAGACGCGGTGTTGGAAACGTGAAAAATCCTTGTGCAATATGCGGTTACCAACCCATGTGGATTAAGTGACATGAAGCCACTCCGACATATTCGCTATAAGAATACTCTGAAATCTAATTGCAACGTATGTTCGCCAGAGGTGCGGCTGCGAGTGAAACAAGCTAAATTCAAAGCGACTCGCCTATCGAAATTTGTGCTGGGTTTGGTATCCGCTACGTTGAAACCAGCTAGTTATGTCTCGGATGAGATGAGGGGGTATATCTGATGATTGAAGGGCATGCCATTGGAATGTCCGATCTGGAATGCTCAGCTGGTTAATGTCCTTGTAAGACTAAAGGTTGATGTCACCGGGACAAGTACGGAGATGAGTAGGTCCTTGTAACAGTGGTCATATAATACAGTGCAAATTTGCTATCGCATTCGTATGTGGGAGAGAGAATCCGGAAATAATCCATAATCCGCGTCAAACTGACAATTTGCGTCCACGCACCGACGGAAGAGAGGGGCGATGTGACCACGAATTCCTATTATGAGCGCTCTGAGTGTACTCATGTACACGGACCCCGCCACAATGTTAAAATTGTCGTATAATTCAGCCTCCGCGAAGGAATTTTCCCAAATAGGTTGAGGCTGATCGATTTTAGCGAGGCGCAAAATATGATTGGCTCTAGTACCAGATTCCAGCACAAGAAAATTCATCAAGCTACTTGGCTGTCTCCACATCGAAATTGGTGGCACAGGGAGCTTAATGCATCTCGTCATGTACATTGGATCAATTTTCGTTCGGTGTGGTAAGTTAGAAAAGGGGTCTTTAAGTGCTTTAACTGGCACTTTGAGCACGTTTTGTGCTTCATTGATACGTTGACGAATACGCAGAATTCCGCTTGGCCAGCCTTGCTATTTTAAAATACATTTCCTAGCTCAAGCACTCCCAAGTTCCCAAATGTCAAGTTAGGTTGTGGTGGCCACCGGTCTATTACACTTAGACCTGACAAAACTTGACCATCAGGCTTCGTTATCCAACCAAACCTATAATGAGCATATTTATATCCTTGACTATATACGATACACCATCCAGCAGTAGAGCTCCAAAATTCATAAACCTAGCACTGCCGAAAGCAGGACAGTCACATAAGAGATGGGTGAACGTTTCTCCTATTTAATCTATGCGGAGCCCCATCAGAAAGTGGCCTGCTATTATTTGTAACAGGTTGTTATTTCGTCCAGACTTAACATTGCTTCCTTGAAAAACAGATTGCAATACATTCCAGTGAGTTCTCTATCAAGAATAATCTACTTGGTCATATCTTGCATAGCAAGCTATTCTGACTTTCGTTGAAAATCAATATACATATGTATGCTTACCCCTAAAGCAATGGTCGGATGGACTGAAAGAGAGTTCCATAGGAGAATTCCTTCAGAGGCTCCACTCATATTACTTACTTACTTTATTGGCGTAGACACCGCTTTCACTGCATCGAAAACTTTCAAAGCTAGAGTATTCTTATCCATGCGGGCCACATGACTTAGCCAGCGTAGCCGCTGCTTCTTGATTCGCTGCGGTATTCGCCGTTCCCAACTCGTAGACAACCATAAATCTTACATAAAACCTTTCCCTCGAAAACTCCTAACTGCGACTTATCAGCTGTTGTCATCGTCTATGCCTCTGCACCACATAGCAGAACGGGAACGATAAGCGACTTGTAGAGTTTGTTCTTCGTTCGTCGAGAGAGGACTTTACTTTTCAATTGCCTACTCAGTCCCAAGTAGCGCCTTTAGGCAGGAGTGATTCTGCGTTGGTGTTAATACTTGTTCCAAGATAGACGAACTTATCTACGACTTCAAAGTTATGACTGTCAACAGAGACGTGGGAGCCGACTCTCGAATGCGATGACTGTTTTTTTGATGACAGGAGATATTTCATCTTGCTCTCGTTCACTACCAGACCGAAACGCTTCGCTTCCTTATCCAGTCTGGAGAAAGCAGAACTCACGGCGCGGTTGTTGAGGCCAATAATGTCAATATATTTATCCAATACGGCTATTGCTGCCGATTTATGTACCACCAAGTCCAGTGACAATGAGTATTGCATTTAGAGACTCACTATGTTATCTCCCCAATTTCGTTTCCCTTCTACGAAACTCTTGAAGTCCCCAGTATAAGTTGAACACCGTGCAGTGCCGGTAGGTTGATAGCGGAGATTTTATTTTTTCTTGTAAATAGCACTAGTTTCACTCTGTTTGAGTTGACCCAGAGACAATAGCGGGTAGACCAGGACGATACCTTTCTAAGTGTTCCCTGCATCAAGTGGCTTTTGTGGGAACGAACTTGCCTAGAAAATGCCAAAACGTTCAAAAACTTTCTAATTCAAAAGTTGTTTCTATCTATCTAATATATTTTTACATTTTTCTTTTGTATTCTTAAATTTTTATAGTTTTTAAATTCTACAAAAATATTAACAAAAATGTTGAATGCTTTTTATCTGTCCTGAATATCAGAGAAAACTTGTACTCAGAATTTAAACCAATTTCTTACCCACACTTTTTATAAGTTTTCTTTTTAAATTCAATCAAATGAATTGACCGGAAGTAACCGTCCAGGGCATGTACCACAATTTGACATCCGGTTGGCAAATTTTTAGCTCACCATTTGACCATTTGATTTTCGTATGCAATGCACATGTGCCACCAGAGAATTTGTGCAAAGCGAAGAGATAGAGAAAGGAGTGTATTCCTTTTTGACTGCTATAAATTTTATTTCAAATAATTTCAGTAAATATACTCGTATACATATATATATATATACGAGGGGATTAACAGAAGTTCGGTCAGTTGGTGACTTTCAATTTGTTTTTGTTAAATCTAAAAATACCAAATCCTTTTCTATTACTTTATTAGTCTTCCTTTCAAATTTTAGAACGATCGGCTATAATGGAGACGAGAAAACTCAAGATGGCTGAGGATAGGTCAGACGAAATTCCACCACCAACGCAAACAGAAATTAGCCATGTGATTATCTTCGTGTTTCGGCGTAATTTACAGCCAATTCCAATATTCATGGAATGATTACGCCATCTTTAAAGATTATTTCTAAGTGGTTCCGAAGATTCCCGACCTGACACTATTTCGCCGAACCCCGAGAAGGTCTAGCAAAATCTTCCGCTGATGACGTCACTGTAGCTCTAGAGAAGTTCACAATTGACGAAGACCCACGATTTACACAAGAAATGAATTGGGCTTGAATGCCGTGGCTGTGTCGCGAATATTAAGTAATCATCTGGCATACACGAAGAAATCTGCTCGATGAGTACCGCGAATTTTAAATGAGGTCCAAAAAGATACTCGAGTGCATTTTGCTTCGAAAAGACTGACCATTTTCGATCAACTTTAGTAAAGTTGTTACTTGCGACGAATCTTGGTTCTATAAGTACGATCCAGAAACCAAACAGCAGTCCATGGTATGGAGCCCAACAGTAGGAAACCCACCATAAAAGCTAAGCAACAAAAATCACCAGCAAAATGTCAGTTCACTTCACCCAATTTAAAATCGTTGCTGATGTTCCCCTAGAAAAGGGTCAGACGGTAACTGCAAAATGGTACACAGAAGAGTGCTTACCAAAAGTTTTCAAAACTTTGTTGGAAAACAGGAAGAAAGAGGTTTTGTGGAGCTGTTTTTTACACCCTGACAACGCGCCATCCCGCACTGCTGAAATAACGAATGATTTTATTGCGATCTCTGGAATCGAAGAAATACGTCCAGCACCATATTCCCCGAATATAGCACCTTGTGATTTCTGGTTATTTCCATTTCTCATATTTCTTTCATCTTCGTATTACAATAAATTTTTAGCTTGTTTCTGGCATCTTAAGTCTGATTTTTGCATCGGGCGATCGGTATTTCAAAGAGGAAATATTTATTGGTTCATCAAAGAGCTGAAACGATCGTATCATACCTCTACACCGCTAAGTCTGAAGGCCACTGCGATATTAAATGAGGTTTCAGGTAAGTATACTATACATCATGTGACTTCTTCAACCTAATGGCTAGCAAGATGACGCTTAAAAGTTAATGAAAATAAGTGCAAACACATCACAATTACATTGAAGCTAAAAACCTGCACTACTTCCAAGCTCAACAAGTGCCTATCCCACAAGCTAGACGATTAACTTGGAAACGATACAAGATGCAGCTGAAGCTTAAATTTTCCAGTTGTAATGGCTTTAAAGCAAGCAACCTGGAGTCGGCCTTGAAAGCAAAGTCCTTGCTTAGAATGGAACTATAAGACCGTATGGAATCCAATTATGGGGTACAGCTTGCACGAAGAATTTAGGTATAGTACAAAGATTTCAATCTAAGACGTTAAGAATAATAACAGGCGCACCTTATCGGACCGCATTACAGAAATTGGTGGGAAAAATGGGGCTTTTGGGGCAAGTTAGTGATGTGAAGAATAAAATACGTGTACCTCGCTGTAGAACAACTGAAAAGATTGCTGCTGTAGCTCAAAGTGTTAAAGAAAACCCAAGTTTCTTCATTCCTCGTCGTTCTTTGGAATCGGACAATCCACAAACATCAATACTGCCTATTTTGCATAAATACTTGGATCTTAAGACTTATAAAGTTCAGATAACACAAGAACTAAAGCTGGCCGATCATCGAAAACGTCATGTCTTTACTGATTGGGTCATCTTGACTGATGAGGCCCATTTCCTCACATTTCCTCCTCGATGGCTGCGTCAATAATCAAAACTGTCACATCTGGCGCTCGGAAAACCCAAGATTTATTGTTGAAACACCTCTCCAACCTCAACATGCAACTGTTTGGTGCGGTGAATAGTCAAGCGAGGTTATTAGTCCTTACTTTTTCGAAAATGAGGCTGGAGCAACGATTACGATGAATGGATGCGCTATCGAGAGATAATTAATGATTTTTTATGACAGGAATCGGTTGGTGCCACACAACAACGAAACCATCGATCAATTAAGGTAAACCTTTCCGGACCGGACATTTTATCTCCCGAAAAGGTGTATGAAATTGGTCGCCGAGATCTTGTGAGTTAAGATCTTGCGACTTCTTTCTTTGGGGCCAACGTCAATTCAAAAGCTCAAGAATGGAATTCGTGAATCTATTGAGGGCATATAGCAGCCAATTTGCGATTTGGTGATGGAAAAATTTATAAAAGGGATACTGTTCATTTGACTGGAATTTTTTGCCATTATTAATTTCATATCTTCTCCTTTATATTGAAATAAATATCCGATAATTTCTGTCAAAATATTAAATTTTTATTTGAATATCAAAATATCCATAGAGATGTAAGTATACCATCAAAAAGTGACTTAAATCGTTACACAAAAATGCGTAGCAAAACTGAACGATCATCAGAACCATGATACAAATTTTAATTTTTTATTTATAATTGTTTCTGATACCAACGCGTTTTTTAAATCTTCGAAACAAACCCCGTGTTCCTATACTAAGCGGTGCCTTAAGAAGACGATAAAATGTTATAAGTGGACAACTTAATTTCCTCGAATTAATTCATTTGTTGAATGTTGTTTCCAAAACAAATTATGTCATTTTAACGACGGCCAATAATCCACTTGACATGGCGCCAGAATGCCGGAAATTAAGTAGTTCCTGCTAAGAAACCGAAACCACAAATTCACAATCTAAAGCAGCTGAAAGAGAAGCACTGTTGAAGAAGTTAAAAAAAACTAAAAAATACCCTACATGAAAGAGAATAAATTCAATTTTATTTTTCGAAAGTAACAAAAAAAAGCAGAAACACATGTAAACAAAGCAAATCCGGCCACACGTTGCTGGGGCTTTCTGTATTTTGTACAATTTTTATTCGAATGGGTATTACAAGGAACGATGAAAGAAACCGTAATTAAGCATCATCTAAGTCGAAATATTAATTATTTTATTATATCATATTGGTATAGTAAAAAGTAATCCATTAGTTTTGCATTAAATTGAGGACTTTACTTATATGCACCGTTTTTCTCGATAACATTTGCCATTCTGATAGTAATGTTATTATGCCGTTCTCATAGAAATCCTTGTTCTTGGTACAATCGATTTTCCAATTCTTCACAAATCAAATCTTTCGATAAAGATAGGAACAGATGGTATTCACTTGGTTCGAGGTCTGTACTGATCGAATGTGTGATCGGGCATTATCCTGACTCAACATAGCTCCCTCCAGTTGGTCAAAGCTGAGCGCTTCTGAGCGATTGCTCCTTTCAGAAGGTCCAACTTCTGATAGTGCAGATTCGAATGAACAGTTTGGCCGTAGAGGAGCAGCTCATAGTGAATTATTAATAGTCAAACCTAGCAATCCATACAACAACAACCTGACTGGCCGTCAAACCTGGCTTGGAAACCGTTTGTGCTGGCTCACTGCTCTTCGACCTTCGGAGGCGGCTTAGTATAGACTGTAGATCCCTCCATTCGTTGGAAAAACACCAAAACACAAAACCACAAATTGGAGGAGGAGTTCGTCCGAAAATCGCTTCAGCGATGGATTATTTAAATTTATAATTTTTTTTATAAAGTTTTAAGGCAAAGTTTAAAAGTTAATATTCTTCACAGGGTATATGTATATATATATATTTTTTTTTTCAATCTAAACTCATTTTTATACCCGAAAAGAGTGTCAGATATGACGCAACACTTGCACTCTCTCGTTGATTCATTTTTTTCATGTCCTTTTTGTCTACAAATTAACACTTAGAAGTGCACACTCGCCACTCAAACATGGGTAATTATATGCTCGTTAGTTAAGTGTCATTTGTATCACATTCAGTCACTGGCAAAGTGCACGAATGACAGGCAGGACGTAGAAAAAGGACCTTACGTACTCTTGGGATTAAAGTGCGCCACTTTATGTGTATGTATGTATGTATGTATCGCGGTAATGGGTGCGTCGGTGTAATATGAAACCGCAAAGCGAGAAAACTTTCGTAAAACACAATGCGATGTTATTAAAGCGGCATGAAAATACACAAAATGAATTTTAGTTTCCGAGGAAGTGGTAAAATGTATTGGAATGTGCACACGTTGTAGGTTATGGTGGATAAGTTTATGGCATTTTCATCTAATTGTTTCACTAGTAGCAAAAAAATGCTTTCTTCATTGCGATTTTTTTACATCCCTTAAGTAGGTGAGCTGCAGAGATTTAAGCTTCAGTCAATTCTCTGATAACGTAGGCAACTCTTATTTAATATGTAAAAACCACCCAGGTTGGGGCCTAGGGTCATGACTGAGGCAGAGACAGATTTATTGGTGTCATTCCAAGATACTTGAGTACCTCCGAGGTCTGAGCTACGTCTGTTCTCTAGAGGCGCGGTGCTCCGTAATTTAATTGGTTTGAAGCAGAGCTTGGGACCATTAACGCAAAGAAGTAGTTCAATAAGTACATCAAATTTTTTGATCACAACAAACGTTTTAAGAACTACAACTTTAGACCGGAAATCCGGGCAGCAGATGTTCATTTATAAGTCATCTTCGTTCACGAAATTTGAGGGATTACTTTCAGAACGATCAGAGAATAAGGTAACTCCTTGTGACTTGTGGTTTAGTAACCATATAAAAGAGCGACAACTTGTTGTTGGATTTTTGGCAGCAGAGAAATACTTTGTGGGCGAGTATTTCCGTTCAACCTAATGGACTCACAACCAACGGAAAAGAATCCTTCTAAGAACTAACTAAGAAATGATGGATTTTACGTGCACTTGAAACACGCTGCCGATGTATAATAGTATTGGTCCACGACAAAGAGAGCAAATGAGCTATCTTCAGCATAACATTTTGAAAATTATAACTCAGCGACGGAGTCTCCTCTTAGAGACTGAAAAGGAGCTTGTGGTTGGTTGGTTATAGTATGAGATTTAAAGAAACTATTAAGCTATTTTGCGGTAAGTGGATGGAAAGACCTGTAATCGGGCTCACCATGCTGTGTTATACTAAAGAAAGTATCCAGTATTTTAAATGTGATCACTCTCCATGGTCACAACTTCGCTTCAGCTTCCATCTTGTTGCAGAGAAAGGCCTCTGTGTGAAAAGAATAAAGTCAAACAAGGAAAATGCAATGTAAGAATGCTACAATCAAGCGATTTTTTACTCACATAGCTCTCCTGCGCCCTGTGTGCTCATGTCAATAATTCGAGACAAGGGAACTTTGGGCATGCTATGCATACAATGCAACATAAAGAAACAGTTAGCTTTGGTCACTGAATTTCGACGGCATACTACTACTTGCAGATCACTAAAAAACTCTTTTCTAAGGAACCGTCGCCCTGAAACCACTTTCGAAATATTTCACTGTGGCTTTCTATTTTTCTCAGGTTCCACGATTTTACTCCTAGCACCTTTTCACCTTTAAGTTTTTCCAATTTGCACAACTGAAACAAAATTCTCTACTCCTAGCTATCCAATTAGGTTTTCAAGTCTAGTTCGCTCCCGTGCCATCAAGTATAGCGAGCGGGTTTGCCATTGGTTCAGGATTTCCTTTCATGTGCCTTTTCGTGTTATATTAACGGAAGCACTTACGACATAGTTGGATGCATCAAGAATGGACTGGCTGTAAAAGAGTACAAAGAATACACGCTTGGCATTTTATTCAACATTGAAAGAGCCTTTAACAATATTCTTTCCAAGGCCATTATAGAAGCTCTACATGAAATAAATCTTGCAAAGCCGGTTGTACAGCTTTTGGAATCCTTGCTGAGGAACAAGGAAAGTCTTATCTCTACTGCTGTGGTATCTCACAGTGAAGTCGCTGATTCGGCAATTAGATAGCACCCACAAGTCTAAACCTAATAGGAAGCGGGTGCAGGCGAAAATCGAAAATCATTATTTTCACAAGGAGATATAAGGAACTTCCTTTTAAACCCCACAATCTAACGTCAAATATCTCAGGATAATTTTATATTTTAAATACGCTAGAAAGGTCGAGGAATTCTCTGCGGCTGTCAGACCAATTCTACTGAATCACTATCTGGTGGCCAGTACTTTAAAAAGCACTTTCAGGAGAAACTCAGAACCTCTTCTTAGTTTTCTTCCCCTGGATTTGTACTTCAAGCGAGTTGGAATGCTATTACATTGGACGCAGCTTAGCCTTGGAGGTATCGCGCTACAGAGCACGCAGGGATATTGTCTCAGCGCAGCTTCCAGCGGAGTTAGAAACGTTATCTCCACTTACTGTTTTGACGATATCTTAATTGATGGGAAAATCCAAATGCTCCGGTGCACTCACCAAAGCTTTCAACCAATTTTATTTTGAGGCTACCAGACTACTGTAGCGTCTACCAAGCAGAACTTATTGCAATCATGAAAGCCACAAAATGGTTACTGGGATCTCTGGTTACAAAACGATCAATCAGTATATAAATACATGCTCTCAGCTAGATGCCGTAATCTGGGTGCCCGGACATAGGGACATCCCAGGTAACTGTATGGTGGATGAGCTAATGTGAGAAGATAGCATTCTAACTACAAAAAATTCTACACACGTTGCGGTCATATGACAAAACTCAGACTAATGCTGGCATTTAACAAAACACCCAATACCAGATGGCTTTTGCGAAGGAACGTGCACGTGACTAGACAAGCTAGACAACAGGAATTCAACTCGCCAAGATCGGTTCCCCAACGGCCATACTAACTGAACACTGTTTAATGGGACTTCACGGCAGGAGAATGGGATAATTTTCCAATAATTTTTGTCGTAGCTGCAAACACGACGAAGAGGAAGAGTATATCGAACACTACCTCTGTCACCGTCCAGCCCAAGGTAGCACACGACATAAATATCTTGCACATCACTTCTTCGACTCCCTGGCTGACGTAGCAACGGTTGGTATAGGTGAGAGGTATCAAAACCGCATCATTCAATACCCTAAATATGAATAAGATTTCTGACTTATATCATAGGACCTGAGTGGTTGGCTTCTTTGTAATGTTTGAGTAGCACAATAAAAAATTTTGATTTTCGGACGAGCTGTGGGGAATTATTGATATTGATATACAGTCTTCTATAAAACCGCTCGCGGAGGATGAATTGATTTTTATGAATGGCTTTTTAGGAAGAGTTTCTTATAAGTTTGGATGTAGGTCTGCCCACGATTCTAACCCTTTTAGGGCAACTACTAAACTACGTGTACTATGGCCTCGGACATAGGACCTAAGATCTCAAAATAACTTGTATTGGGACCACATTTATGACAGTTAAGCCTTAAATTTTTTCATATATATTGCTATAAGCCCCTGGAGACAGCGTACGAAGTAATAGCCTGTGAATACTCTATTCTGATAAAGATGTTATTCTTGTTTCATTCCTCTAGAATATTTGAAAACTGCATACATACCATACATCTGACGACAGTCTCATAAATCTCATTCAATAAAGTCCTTTTCCAATTTTCTTTGGCAAAAATTTAATGCTTGAAATTTAGAATTTCGCACAATTGACAAGTTATAAAAATTCACATAAAAACATGTATACATTTAGGCCCACCTTTTGCTTATTATCTTGCTTCTAACCACCACTTACCTAACCGATACCCAACTGGTGTGCCGAAAAAAAAAAAATAATAATAATACCGTAAATAATCAAATTTTCACGTTTATTGTAACAATCAGTGGAACACATAATTGAAATTGTTAAATTCCTAATTGATCGAGAGCAGCAAGCCGAGCGAAATCACACTCACAGCGCGCCACATCAAACCCGCAATGGGCAGCTGCACATAGTTTTCTCTTCCTTCGTTTTGCCACTGACAATTGCTAATAACTGCGCCATTGTGGCCAATTCACTGTGGTCTGATCGACGCCACAATGCCGTTGCCATGCCAAATCGATTGTATGTGGATCCTTTGACTAGCCTCCATGCCAAGTGGTGAGTGTGAAATTTGTTTTTTCCTTCTGTCTATGTCAATGTGGTGCCTCCAAGTGCGAGCGTTTTTCGTTTTTAAAAGTGTGAAATCGTCACATTTGCACATTTGCACTCGATTGCACAATTTTTTGCCGTTTTTTTTTATTGGAAAAAAGAACTCTCCGATGTGTAATAAAAAATTTAAATTATCAAGCGTAAAAATGTAATTTTCACGCTCAACAATGCTTGCGAAAATTGATGGGAGTGCGTGTACTCGTATTTTGTTTCTTTTATTCGCTTTTTGATGTATTAATTACTATATATATATTTGAAGTTGAGGCTTGTTAATTTCAGGTAAAGGAATGGCGAAAGGATATAAGCCCATCAATGAGTTTCCCAGTAAATCTTGTAATATTGAAGATGATAACCTGGATTTGGTTAACTCAATTCTTAGATTAATACATCCATTCATAAAAAAATATATGGATGATTTATGTTGAAAAAAGCAGAATCACGATCATTCAACAAAATAACACGTGAAGAGAATGGCTCTGCCGCTATGACATTGGCTCTAGCCACTTTGTTGTTCTTTAAGTGGACAATCGCTATTTGAATCTCGTCATAGTCGAGTGCTGGAACGTTTTCTCCATAATCAACGATTGGGATTCGGGTGTTTTATCGTCGGGTGTTGCGCTTTCACTGCCTTTCAACAGGGTAGAATAGTTTTCCCTCCATACATACTGAACAACGGTCACCAGATTACCAACTTGATATGACGTATGAGTATATTCCGGTCTTAAAACCTGCTGTGAGTCGCCGTATCATTTCGTAGAATATTCGAGCATTACCCTGTTCATACTCACGCATTTCGGCTTCTTTCATTTTTTCGACCTCAACGTTGCGAAGTAGACAGCGATCCACTGCCGCTCGACATTCCTCATCGTACCAACTCTTTTCCTGACATTGCAAGGAGTTTAAGATATCGTAAGCCTTTCGATAACTTACAATGTGAGCTTCCTTTAATATGAAAAAAAATGGAAAAACAAACTTGATTTCTCGCCAATAATAACCGCTGTGCTTCTCCTTCGACTTTCCGCCTTCATGTGTTGTCTGGTCTTCCGCATCTTCGACTTTTAATAATATTTTCGTAAGCTTTCACAAAGTTTGGCCGATCCATTTCCACTTGCAGTCGGAATTTCGTTATGGACTGGTAACTGTTGGATTGTATTACTAATCACGTTGGGTCAGAATACCCGCATAATCTTTCGAAGACATCGGTTTAGAAAGGATTCCAGGGTATGAAAAACAATTGCTGCAATATTCCACATCTCGCACCCTAATAAACTTTCACGTACTTCTGGATATATGTGTGGATCCACAAACTTTATCCAACGTGTCGAATGCAGCAGGTCCCACCCACCATTCTTGTGATAATGCTGCCTAAATAGGAAAACTCATTGACTTCTTCGAGAAGCGCACCGGCGATATGTGTGCTAGTATTTATGGGTTAGCAAACAGAAATCATCCAAATAATCCAAATCTTCCCCTACCTGACAACAGTCTGAACTTGGATGCTGTTGCTTAAAATATTTTCACACCTTACACCTCAATGGCTCCTAAGAACAGCAGTTTTATGAGGTTAATTAATTGTTCGGGAACTCCTTTGGATGCTAATCGATAAAACACATATAGAGAGGAGTACGCCACTCTACCGACTGCTCTACAATCTTGTTTTACTTAATTGGCGTTGGCGATTATAGCCGAATCAGTTATAGCTCGCCATTCAAGCCTTCTTTTCGGTCTTTGGCGCCAGTTGGAAATACCAAATGAGGCCGGGTCACTCTCCACCTGAACCTTCCAACGGAGTACAGCTCTTCCTCTTCCTCTGCTTCCACCAGCGGGTACTGCATTGAAAACTTTCAGGGGTATTCTTATCCAACCGGACCACATGTTCTAGCTAGCGCAGCCGCTGTTTCTTGATTCGCTGTACTATGTCAATTTCACCGTATATCTCATACAGCTCTTCATTCCATCAACTACGGTATTCGTCGCTCCCAACTCACGATGGGCCATCAATCTTACGCAAAACCTTTCTCTCGAAAACTCTTAGTGCCGACTCATCAGATCAACATCGTCCACGCTTCTGCGCCATATATTATATTATAGTAGGACGGGTATGATGAGCGACATGCAGAGTTTGGTTTTCGTTCGCCGAGAGAGGACTTTACTTTTCAATTGCCTACTCAGTCCAAAGTAGCACCTGTTGGCAAGAGTGATTCTGTGCTCTATTTCAAGGCTGACGTTATTATTGCTGTTGATGCTGGTTCCAAGATAGATGAAGTTATCTGCGACCGCGAAGTTATGACTGTCAACAGTGACGTGGGAGCCGAGTCGCCAATGCGATGACTGTTTGTTTGATGACAGGAGATATTTCGTCTTGTCCTCGTTCGCTACCAGACCCTTGCAGCTATCTTGCAGCATCACCTTACTGAATTTAGCTGATTTTTATTTTAGAAGGATTTTGGTCAAGAAACAAGAAAGCTAATTTATGTTAATAACTTTTGTTTCTTATCACAAATCGTTCCCCAAATGAATTTTAGAACACCTAAGAGTCATGCAACCGGAGCAGAGAAACATTAAATCGATGAACCCTTCAAGATTTTTAAGGCTTCTGAAAGCCTTAAGATTGCAATACTTAATGTATCCATACATTGGTTTCGTACCATGATTACTCAGTGGATAATGCACATTCTTCTGTATGCAGAGTATCGAAGAAGAACTAAATAAGTCCATCAACCATCAAGCACAACAATTAGAGCTGTGCTGATCCACTTTATGGAAGATTTGCGGTAGGATCTTGGTTCGCGGGCTTACGAAATCCAGCTCATGCAAGAATTAAAACTGAACGACTATCAGGGACGTCCCGCGTTTGTTGAATGGTCCTAAAATGAGGTGGTCACCGATTCTAATTATCACAAGAAATTTTTATTTTTTTATTTTATTTTTATTTATTTTAATAAACAAACTTGTCACATTTTTAGTGATGATAATCCATAAGCCATTGTTGAGACTACCGTTTGGTTTGCTCAAGTGAATTTTAGAATTATGTGCTGAGTGAATCATTGGTCTTGGGGAACACTTTAGAGTCATAATTAAAAACTTTTTCGTGCCTGAATCGGAGGATGCTGGTTCCACGTCCTCACGTCCAGGGCTTGTGGCTTGATTACAAAGATCATGCTATTGAACATCACTGGACTATTTTTTGTGGGCTTGTCGCTTGTCTACGCAGTAATGCCAATACGATTGACGCTTGGTAAGAGAATATGACGCGCGTTATTGCTGACAAACGGCCCTGATTGCTACAAAAAGGGATTGGGCCTTTCGGCTGGAATTTATTCGAGTTTTAAAAAACAATGACAAATCCTTAGCTTCATAATAAAGTGGAATTATTGGCCATCACATTAAAATATACACATACGTTTTATTCCCTCTTGACAACCACATATCTTGAAAAACATCCTTTTCTATCTATGCAGGATTCAAATATAACAAATCTTAGCAGCCAATAAAATTCCAAGGAATGTATAGTTTTACTGGCGCCAGTAGCCACTCGAAACATAACCAAAATGTCGCAACCAAATTTCCTCAAACACTTTATGCTGATTTATTGCCGAGCATAAAGAAAACGAAAATGAAAAAAGAAAATCGAAGGAAGGATAACTAATTAAAATAAGAGTAATGTCCAGTACACATGCATACATATATGTATGGTATAAGTATGTGTAAATCTGGTTACATGTGTATGTAAACAAGGAAAACATTTGTCAAACATAAATTATGGCAACACGAAGAAAGGCTCACTCTGCTCGCTTTTTTTTTACAAATAAATTTACACACACGCAATTTAGCAATTTATAGCAATTAATACACTTCCACCTAAACACTTCACTCGAGTTGTTAGCCAAAGTGTTGGGCTATTGTTTGGGCGCGATAAGAGGAAAAAATAAAAGAAAATAAAAATAAGAGCAAATTCTAATTGAGACGTCAAAGGCATTACGCTCCGACCACTCAAGCATATGTCCTCATTTTGAGCTGATAATAAGTGTGTACTTTTTTCTTATTTTTAATTTTTTATTCTTTTTCAATTTTGGTAATCTTCTGTAAGAGTTTCTTCCGAGAAACGCAAGCGGCAATGTTGTGTAATCCTCCACTCTGCGGCAATGTGCTTGCTGCCAAATGCCACGCTAAATGCTGTGATCCTACCAGGAATCAACACTTGAACTAGATCTAAATTCACATTTTCTTCCTTCAACGATCGATTATCCTTTCTGTGTCCTATCTTTTTCGTGGCTACCATGCATTTGCACTGTTTACATATGTTTTGACAAGAGGCGTAGGTGCTCGCTTACAACACCATTTAAATATGAAGCTATTTGTATTCAAAAAAAAAACCAAAAAATTGGAAAATGAGATTTGCTTGCAATTTGAGTCAACAGGAGTGGCGGCAGTAGCTACATACATACATACGAGCATATAATCCGGCGCTGCTACTTATTTTTCAATATTTTGCTTTGTTTGCTGTTGCTGCTTATGATCCTCAACACCTACTCATTAATACGCTGAGTAATTGGATCCATTTGTTTTGCGTTTTGTTTGCCTAATTTTTGGTTGTTTGTAAAATATAATAATAATTTTCAATTCGTGTTGCAGTTAATTTGAGCCTCTTTGTTGTTTGTAATTTGAATTTAATTTTATTTATGCCTCAGGCGGCTGGCAAATGAGGAAATATTATGTGAAAGAGTAGGCGAGTGTTTGGAAGAAGTTGAGATTGTTTTGTGGCGATATTTCCTGCTTTGTTCCTGGTTTAGAATAAAATACTTTTAGATATCATTTTTCGAATAGTAAAAAATTAAAGTAAAAAGGTTTTATATATGTATATACATATATGAATTTTTTTTTTTTTTGTAACTTTCATTAAATTGAACTGAATTTATTCAAATTTAAGTTAGGCTAGCTATCCGAGGCTTCTACACGGTGTGTCCCAAAAATTACCGAACTTTTTGGATATAAAATAGTAAAATACACATTATATTATCTTTGAAAGTTTGACTCATTTGACTCAACACAACGTTTGGAACGATCAACCAGCGCATGCATAGATTTTTTTATGTCATTTATAGAAATGTTCTTCAGTACCTCGGTTACGGCTGCTTCATTTTTTCAATTTTTTTTTTAATTTTTTAAACTTCAATTTCAATTTTTTTTTCAAGTTTGACACAAAATTTTATATTTGCTCTTTGTTCCACTTTTTTTTTGGAACCATTAGCACACTTTTAGTTTTATTGAAATGGCTGTCACTTTTACATCTGTCATCCGACTTACATGAAGTCAGGTGCGTTTGAAAGAGGATGAATGTGTCTTTTTAATGTTGCAAATTTTCAATAGATGGCGCTGTATATTGTATGATTTAAATATAAAGTTCGGTTATTTTTGGGACACACCGTATACATTGGAATATCATAATTCCAACCATTGTATCTTACAATATTCTGAAAATTTATAGCTTGCACTTCAAATAATCCTTTAAAGATAGAACCACTCTTAAAATATTTAATAGACCAGTTAGACCTTGAACCCATGCTGGGAATTATTACAAGAAATACAAAAGTCGCCAAAAACGATTTATAGTAAAATTTTCCAAAGAGCTCTGCAACGGATCAGGGTGAGATGGAACGCAATGGCGACCAGCAAAACCAACAAGATCTTTTTAAGTACAGTTGTTGGCCTAATGACAGGCCACAACTTAATGACATCTCATGCAAGCAGAATAGGCATTAGCAGCAGTGACACATGAACGAAGTGCGGAAAAGAAGGCATGAGTATTTCTGTCCGGCCAGGACTCGTTTTAGATATACCGGAGCTTCGCAATTCAAAGGAAATTAGACTTCAAGAAAAGCGTGGACGTCCTATACTAGCACTACTTTAGATCGCAATAATGCGGACCTTCATCTGGAATAACAAACGACCGACGGGTCTATGTAAGGATCATTACCCGACTAGTGTAATCTAACCTAACCCAGAAATACACCAGCTATCTACTCTTAACTTGTGCTACCACTCAATTGGCCACTTGTACGGTTTTAACCAAATCATCAACAGCACACCAGCTGTTTATCCTCTTTTCACCATACACCATGCTAAGCCAGTACCTCCTCCACTTAATAATCCCAGACCTTTCTCTTGTTCTGCTTTCACTATTGAGTTCTATTCTCAATACTTTCAATTGTTGTTATTGTTACCACAAATATATTGCTCCAATTGATTTCCGAGAACTCTGCGTAAGGTTGAGAGTACTGGTCGGATAAAAATGAGATCGTTTCAGTTTGAAGGCCGGACTATTGCTATTACCATAGCATTTAAGTCGCCCGTTTGGCAGGCATACTTTACAGCATCTCAAATTTTGAATCCTCAAATCGTAGTTTTTACTCTCATATACCTCATCGTACCATTTTCTGCGGTATTCCCTGCCGCTAGTACGCAAAGATCCATAAAGGTTCCACAAAAGATTTCTCTCGAACACACCCAAAATCAATTCCTCGGTGGGACGATGACTATTCTAAGCTTCGGCAACATTTAGCAGGACAGGCATGATAAGCGACTTGTACATAGAGTTTGGTCTCGCCAGCCGAGAAAATTCAAGCTTGATGGCAGTTGATATTTTGTCTTGTCCTCACTCATTACCAGACCTATATCCTTCGCCTTCCTATCCAGTTGGTAGAAAGCAGAATTAACGGCACGGTTGTCGAGGCTGATGATGTCGATATTATCGGCATACGCTATCTCTGTTTAGAGCTATAGCTCTTATTATTTTCTCCAGCATTAGATTGATGAAAGCACACGATAAAGAGTCGCTTTGTCTGAAATTTTCTTGAGTATACCAAAGCGCGAGGAGAACATTTCCTATTCTGGTTGTTCAGCGCTAGTTTATGAAATTGAGATTGAAGTACGAAAGTCAGACATACCGACATCAAAGCAGCATCTCTTAATGCTGCCGTATGGTGCTTTAAAATCGACGAAATGTAGTCTGTTGCGGTCCTCAAAGTCCTTAACTAGATTTGATGCATGGTAAATATCTGATCTATTGTAGATATAGATTCACCAGGTCCAAAACTACAAGTTTAAAGTACGGGCTCTTCTCATCTACCTTTAATTTTCAATACTTTGTCAGACTCTTTTTTTCGTATTACCTCCTTCCCAGACAATGGCTTCATTGATTGTTAGAAAGAAATATTCTGAGTTAACGAAAAGATCACTTCATTAAATAAAAATCTGAGAGTCAAGAGAAAGAAAATATAAATATATATTATAGACATATTGTGCATGTATATAATTGGGAGCTGAAGCGATTTCAGAGAAACTCCTCCTTAAATTTCCATAATAAGAAGGGATCTACAGTTGGATGGATTTTTATGAGAAGCTTTTTATTTCATTTTCAAAAACTCACTCTGAATCTCAACTCCGTTTCCCGCCCCTGTATAGGAAACGCAGTCATACAATTTTCCTATATATGTATTTGGATTTTAGTCTAACCAGAGTACGTACCCATGACCATCCACGTAGTCGTATAAACTGCAAGCTGCTTGACAAACGCCGCGGTTACTCAGTAGTTGAACCAGTTTTAGCCCTGTACTGCCCTCCATAAAGCTCACAGCAGGTAAAGAATAGGGATCCAGAAATACTCTTCATTCAATTCGAAGAGTCTTAGCTCAACGAGATTGTGATAAAAATCTTCATACTTATTCTTCGCCACCACTAAATCCGTTTATCTAATAGATGCTCTTATGGTGAAGATGATGATAAAAAAGCAACTGGAAAAGGACCCCGATGATGACACTACAACCTTACGGAGCTTAGGAAGAAGTGAAAAAGCTTCAAATAAATGGATAAAAAGCTCTACTCTTTTATTTTGCCTATCGAAACTGTTTTTTTTTTTTTTGGTAAAGATAAAAAAATTATGGGAAAGAGAGGGAGTGTAAGCTGTAGAGAAGAAGATACAGAATCGATCACTTCTGTAATACATAAATCATCTTACCAGAGGCTCGATAGTAGTTTTCCGTAACCATCACCATTTGCAACAAAATGAGCCGAATGTCACCGAATATTCTCTTCCAAGGCATCAATCGTCTCGGGTTTATCAGCGTAGACAAGCGACTTTACTTAACCTCACAAAAAAATACTCTATTTGTACAGGCGCAAAACCCAATATAATGCGCTTACTAAAAGTTTCCTCCGATAAATTAATATTCCATTGGCTGTATGGCATGCAGCGCCCTGTTGTTGGAACCAAAGGTTGTCCACATCAGTATCCTCGACTGAAGGCAGGAAAAAGTCATTAAGTATGGCTGTCCATCGACTTTAGCATCGTGGCTGGCTTCATTTTTGAAGAAATATGGACAATTGATTGCCTCTACCCATAGACCACGCCAAACAGTTACTTTTTGAGGGTGTAACGGTGGGTTATGGATTATCATTACTCCAAATGCGGCAAATTTGTTTACCGAGAGAAAACTTCATCGTTGAACAAAACTTTCTTGTGAAATTCGGCATCGGTGCCCATCTCATTTTGGGCCCATTCATCGAAGGAACGACGTGTTTGATGATCTTTGGGCTTCAATTCTGGCACAAGTTGGATTTCGTAAGTCTACAAACCAAGATCCTGCAGCAAAATCTTTCATAAAGTGGATGGGCACGGCTATAATTTTAGCGCGCGACAGTGGGTGGACTCATTTTTGGTCTTTTTCGTTACTCTGGGCATTGTATGGTGTCTCTAAGGACTCGTTGTACCAGAGCAACTCTGTTCATTATGGAATGACAAGCCTTATTGAGTACAAAATAAAGTAAGAGCTGTCAAATAGCACAATTCAAAGAAAAAATTATTGTTAAAAAAAAATTTATTATGAGTACATTATCCGCTTTTAATGCTGATTTTTATTAACTTTCGAATATCCTTTATACCGTAATACGCCTAAAAACAGCTGGTTACACGCCATACTCGTATACGTACATATATACCCACGATTCAAGTGTCGAGTAACTTAAATTTTTATTGTTGTTCAAATTGTCAGTTTGCTCCTAACAACAACTCTATTTTGATTGAGGCCAATTGTTCTTATCATGAGGATTTTCACAAAATTTATTACCAGATTGTAGGCGCTTGATACTAATTTATTAGTCTACTTGCAACATCCTCCACATATGTACTTTCCTCCAATTTCCTACGCTTTATCTATTTTATCTGCACTAAATTTTTATTCTTTATTTTTGTTTTAAAATTTTTCTTCTTTTTTTTTTGCTACTATTTTTTGTAAAATCCAAGTCAGCTGCTGCGCAGACAGAAAGTGTAGTCAAAGATGATGATGGAACAAAGCGATTGGAAATCACTCATAGCCAATTTCTTTTATTTTGCTCCCGTTCATTCTTATATTCTGCTGCTGCTGTTTTTTTCTGCGCTTCAACACAATTTTTATTTATTTTGATATCCTTACGCATCCTTGCGCAGAGCATGTGACTATAAGTTGACGGCCACAGGATGTCTTTATGGAGTAACTGGACAATACGTACGCATTTACTTCTTTGAGTTGATTTGAGTTGTTGTTGTTATTGTTTCTTAGCAAGTTCGTGCCAATGCATTGGTGCGTTTCAGTAGCATATGGCCGCCGGTGTGCGAGAGTACGTATATTCAATGTGCCACACTTTTATTTCATTTCTATATATTATCCTTATTTTTCATTTAATTTAGACTCTCATATACGCACATACATACATACATACATATGTATATAAACATATCTAGTCACATGTAATATGTTTATTTGTCCTTTCGGGTTTCATTTTATGATGTTATGGTGTGTGTGTGCCCACCATATCCTGGTAGGAGCGTGCGTGCGCACGGATTTGTCGGCAGTTTCCTGTTAACCGAAGTCGCCGTTGCTATTTAGTGTCAATGTTGTCAGCTGAAATTGACTTGAAGTTGAGCTGGATAAGCGGATTTATTATTACCCATATTTGAATGATGGAATCAAGGCAATAATTCAATTTGGTATTAACAGAGTTTTGGAGGTGTACATATGTACATATGTCGAGAAGAATTGTTGGTATGAAAAACATCGGTTCATCTGACGCTATTTGCTTATAAAAATTTTGATTTGATTTTGCAATATTCATTTTACAGAACCATATCCTAGTACTCATTCAACCCAGTGAAGAAAACCCAAATTCTCCGCTTCCTACAGAACACGTCTGCAGGTATATTTTTAGACCTGGTAAATCAATTAATGAGTCTAATAGTGAACGGGAGCAAGACGAAATATCTACTGTCATCAAACAAACAGTTATTGCATTCGCGATTCGTCACTGTTATCACTGTTAACTTCGTCTATCTTGGAACAAGTATTAACACCAATAACAATGTTAGCCTGAAAATCCAACGCAGAATCACTCTTGCCAACAGGTGCTACTTTAGACTGAGTAGTCAATTGAAAAGTAAAGTCCTCTCTCGACGAACGAAGAACAAACTTTACAAGTCTCTGATCGTTCGCGTCCTGCTCTATAGTGTGGAGGCATGGACGATGTCAACAGCTGTTGAGTCGGCTTTGGGAGTTTTCGAGAGAAAGGTTTTGCGAAAGATGTATGGTCCTCTACGAGTGTTGGGAACGGCGAATATCACAGCCGATGGAACGATGAGCTGTACGAGTTATACGGTGACATTGACATAGTATAGCGAATCGAGAAACAGCGGCTGCGCTGGCTAGGTCATGTGGTCCTGAATAAGAATACTCCAGCTTTAAACATTTTCCATGCAGTAGCCGTCAGGGAAAGTAGAAGAAGATCTAGACGTCCAGCCCGCTACCAGGTAGAGAAGGATTTGGCTGTACCTGGTATTTTTAATTGGCCCCAAACCGCGATATGAAGGAGTGAATGGCGCAATGTTCTTAGCTCTGCTATAATCGCGTGAGCGGTGTCTATGCCAGTAAACAAGAAGAAAAATAAAAAGAGCTATGGCTTGCTGTCATGAGGGGCGATTGAAATCCACGCTCGTCGGTTCTTTCAAGCGGTAAAATACACATTTCTATATGTCCTAAAAATGTCACCAACATTCCCAAAAACTATAATGTTGTTGTTGTTGTAAGGGCAGGCTAGTAGCCTAAACCACCGAGGTGCAGGAAACGAGCTGTTTCGACGGGCTCGGTTCAGAGGGAGAGCGCGTTTTAGGGAGCATGTAAAGAGGTGATTAGTGTCGTGCGGGGACTCATTACTTACCCCCATACGTTGGATATATTGGGGTCGAATCTGCATAAGTAAAAGTTTAATTTGCTCCAATATCCAGACCTAAGTTGCTCCACTCTGCCGAGGCAGCTCGAGCTCTTCGTATGCTATGGGTGGTGATTTAACTCCGAGTACACCATTCACAGGAAGTATTTGAAGGTGTTAACTGACTCCTGGTGAAAGGCATTCAGTACCCGTATGTACGCCATCCCGTCTAGCGGTTGTTGCACATATTACCGGATTGTGCCCTATTAGATGCCTGTTGGAGTACTCCCTGTGGTAGCATCCCAGGAATGCTACTTAATTCGTGCAGAATAGTTAACGACCGGCTGACCAATTGTTTTGTAGGTTGCTAGCAAGCATTCTTTGTCTTTGCCCCAGGTGCTGCCGGCTATCGTTTTGAGTATTCGTATTTTGTTGCGGCTCTAGAATTTCGCGGCAATTGCGAACGTACGCGGAGTAAAGGAGTGTAGGCTGTCAAATGTAACTTCCAGTAACTTTGAGTTGTTTGTGGTAGGAATTTTAACGCCATCTACCTTCACATCAAGTTCGAGCCTGTATTCCTTGGTCCAGCTAAGGAAAAGGGTAGTCGAGGATTTGGTAGGTTGTATTTTAGGTTGTCGTACAGTGAAAAAGTGGGTTAGGTCGTCGATATAACCGTTCACTTTCGAGCAAAGATCATCAATATCCTGGCCGGACGCCAATAGCGAGCAATCTACAAGATGATATCTACTGATATCGTGACGAAGAAGCTCTAACCTGGCTTCTCTGAGACCGAAGTAGACCAGACCGCAATAGCTGCCGCAATCTATCTGCCGTTTGGAGGCGTCTTAAAATAAACTTTAGGTCCCTCCATTTGTCGGCTGAAAATCATTTCAGTGCTAGCGTAGTCATAGGCATATATACATATATTTATATATAAGTCGGACAATGTGAATTCTGCTGAAAATACGAATGAGTGCTCAATTCAGTTCATATACGAGTATATCACTCGAAGCTAGTCTCTGAAAAAGAAGTTGGAAAGTTTAGAAAAAATGTTTGTTGATGATCGATGGAGACAATATCAGCACCCAGTGACTTTTATATTTTTTCGCAACAATTTCTTTCGCAGTTGTTTCCAGAATATTCCAGTCTATCAGTCTGGGGCATGCGAATACCTCTCCTTAGTAATGATCGTCTTTTTGGTTGTATACCATCTTGTATGGAATTATGTAGTAAACAATATTTTTTCATATCTGCAGATCTTTCTTTCATCCAGGCTTTCAGCCAGCTTCCAAGAAGTAATGTTTTTTCATAACCTCAAAATCTTGTGATATGTCGACTCGAATGCGCAAGTAGATCAGTTGAAGAGTTTGGTAACGGCAACACCATCTCTCCTCTCATAACATCAATGTCTGATTGCAGTGAATGTTCCTCTAGGTATTTATAATGGCGCTGACTTTCTGACCCGAATCATTTTATGAACTAACAATCGTAAAATTCTGGTGTGTATTATATCAAGGACCAAGCGCGTTCCCATCACACAACACCGTGAGTTGTCCTATTTTTCGCAACTAATAAAATTAAACTTTAAATTATAGTGAATAAAATTGAAGTGCGTGTTATTCTCCTGCCAATACCACATAGGCACTTTCACACATACATATTCATATAGTTATTCCTTTCAAAGCAAAAACTGGGGTAGACCTCGGTTGTGGCCAAAGTACGCGAGCCCGCAATGTGGCTTCCTTTTTTACTTCAGTCCAACGCTGATTATACCAAAAGCCTTCTTTGTCTACGTACGACGTCTGTGGCGTTCAGGGTTTCGCATGCAAAAAAGGGGTGTCAGAAGGCACATTGGCCTCCCGTGACGTTTACTTGCATTTCTTATTTCGGTTTTTTATTTCCACCAAACACATACAAGTATTCCACTTTTCAATTGAATTCGACTCTTGTTTAATGTTACAATTGCAAAAAACGAAAGGATTCCACTTTAATAGGAATCCTGCTGGGCGCGTTGTAACACAATGAAAATGTAATTTTAATCGAATTGTTTTCTAAGCATATGCGCATATACATACATATGGATGTATGTGTGTGTGTGTGCTTTTGTGTTCATTGAGTTTTTAATAGTTTTGATTTTCGTATTTAATAAGTTCACAGTTTGTCGTTCGTTAGGACTACTCGAGCCTTCAACATGTCCTTCAACTGATTTTTGTTGTGTAAATATATGAATTGACTCAGCAGGATGTGCTTTTGCTCACTCATTCGGTTGTGAAATCGGTTGGAAGTTCATTTGTGAAGTGTGAAAAGTAGTGGACAAAGAGTTTAATGAACGTTAGTTATCGAAGTGGAAGCGGAAAAGGGCTGAGGAACGAATGTAGCTGTTGAAAACTGAAACGAATGATTAACTGAAATATTCCTTTTTTAATTTTGTTAATTTTTGAATTTATTTCAGTTAATTTTTATTACATTTAATGATTTTTTTTATTTATTTAATTTAATTTATTTTTTTATTTAATTTCATTTGCTTTTAAATTTATTTATTTTTTATTTAATTTAATTTATACATTTTATTTTAATTTATTTTGTTTCGCTTTATTTTATTTTATTTAATTTAATTTTATTTTATTTTATTTTATTTTGTTATTTTATTTTATTTTATTTTATTTTATTTTATTTTATTTTATTTTATTTTATTTTATTTTATTTTATTTTATTTTATTTTATTTTATTTTATTTTATTTTATTTTATTTTATTTTATTTTATTTTATTTTATTTTATTTTATTTTATTTTATTTTATTTTATTTTATTTTATTTTATTTTATTTTATTTTATTTTATTTTATTTTATTTTATTTTATTTTATTTTATTTTATTTTATTTTATTTTATTTTCTTTTATTTTATTTTATTTTATTTTATTTTATTTTATTTTATTTTATTTTATTTTATTTTATTTTATTTTATTTTATTTTATTTTATTTTATTTTATTTTATTTTATTTTATTTTATTTTATTTTATTTTATTTTATTTTATTTTATTTTATTTTATTTTATTTTATTTTATTTTATTTTATTTTATTTTATTTATTTATTTGATTTTATTTGGTTTAGATTAATTTTTTTTATTTAATTTAATATATTTATTTTATTGTAATTTATTTTATTTTATTTTATTTTATTTTACTTTATTTTATTTTATTTTATTTTATTTTATTTTATTTTATTTTATTTTATTTTATTTTATTTTATTTTATTTTATTTTATTTTATTTTATTTTATTTTATTTTATTTTATTTTATTTTATTTTATTTTATTTTATTTTATTTTATTTTATTTTATTTTATTTTATTTTATTTTATTTTATTTTATTTTATTTTATTTTATTTTATTTTATTTTATTTTATTTTATTTTATTTTATTTTATTTTATTTTATTTTATTTTATTTTATTTTATTTTATTTTATTTTATTTTATTTTATTTTATTTTATTTTATTTAACTTTATTTTATTTTATTTTTTTTTTATTTTATTTTATTTTATTTTATTTTATTTTATTTTAATTTGTTTTATTTTATTTTACTTTATTTTATTTTATTTTATTTTATTTTATTTTATTTTATTTTATTTTATTTTATTTTATTTTATTTTATTTTATTTTATTTTATTTTATTTTATTTTATTTTATTTTATTTTATTTTATTTTATTTTATTTTATTTTATTTTATTTTATTTTATTTTATTTTAATTTTATTTTATTTTATTTTATTTTTCTTTATTTTTCTTTATTTTATTTTATTTTTATTCATTTATTTTATTTTATTTCATTTTTTTTATTTGATTTTATTTGGTTTAGATTAATTTTTTTATTTAATTTAATATATTTATTTTATTTAATTTATTTTGTTTAACTTTACCTTATTTTATTTTATTATTTTTTTTTATTTTTTTTTTATTTTTTTTTATATTTCTATTTGGTTTTCTTTTATTTTATGTTATTTTATTTCATTTCATTTTATTTCATTTTATTTTATTTTGTTTTATTTTATTTATTTTAATTTTTATTATATTTCTATTTGATTTTATTTATTTTATGTTAGTTTATTTTATTTTTTTTTTTGTTTTATTTTTGTTTTTATTTTGTTTTGTTTTATTTTATTTTTTCCTTTTTTATTTCATTTTATTTTATTTTATTTTATTTCATTTTATTTTATTTTATTTTATTTTTCTTTATTTTATTTTATTTTATTTTTATTCATTTATTTTATTTTAGTCTTTTATTTTACATCATTTTATTGTATTAATTTTTTCATATGATTTTACTTTATATATTTTCTTTTACTTATTTACTTTTCTTTAAAGAAAATAATTCTTTACAGTACCCAACTCTGTGTTTTTAGCATATTTTACTCGTACATTGGTACAAGTTGTGCCCCCTCCATCCACACACTCGTCAATAATGTATGAAATTACACACTCATTAGCTTTAGGCGTAAGAAAAAATAGACTCTTTCCTCTTGGCCTCAACAACAACCCCAATTAATTAGTATTGTTATCACTTTCCAAAACCCCCAACTCTTTTGCGCACTTTTCATGCAAAATTTTCAAAAACAAAAAAAAGATGTGAGACAATGAGACCCTTGTACGGGTTCATGCGTTGGTCAGTTAACAATTGCTAATTTGCAAAAATACAAAAAGGGTTTCACCTCAATACTGACCCACCTACCCACACCACTCCATGGTTCTGCCTCTGTTGTTTTCCAAAATTATTTTTTATTTGCCAGTTTACATGACATTTACATTAAAAAAGCAAATAATTTTGCGAAAATCGTCCTTTATCCTTTACATACTTTTTGTCTGTTTACACCACGACTCTTCATTGTCTACATACGTGTATACATTAACCTTTTGTCGAAGTTGATTTGACTTTTACACATTTATTTGGTTTGTTTGCATAATTTTGAGAAATATTTCCTGATTTTTTATATCGATTGAAGAATTAAGCAGAGCTGAGGGTATTGACGTGGCAGATTTCAATGTCATCACTAAATAAAAGCTTGCATTATTTAATATTATTATTTGTATACTCTATATGGTAAATATGTGTAACATCGAGTAGAGAGAGAAGAAGATATCGGTATCTTTATGCTGCTGAAAGTTCGCAATTAGCCATAGATGGGGCTTTTCTCCTGGATCTTTGGTCGGCTAGAGCTACGTTGAGTAAATGAAAAAAATTATTATACATCAGATCACTATTATAGGATGATGTATCAGCTGACGTATGCAATGCAAGGTTTTTTCAGTACCTAATCATAACACGAATAATTCTCCCCAAGTTCACTTGTTTGTGCGTATCTTTTTTGTTCAAAAGCAACACCATAAATATGCACTAGTTAGTCGAATCGGCTGATTAGACCGTCCGCCGACTTCTTACTGTTTCCAAGATAGGAAAGACCCCATAAATAACGGTAATTTCCAATGATTGAGTAGTTAAAAACTAAATCGCTGAAAAATGTCAAGGGTATTTACTTTTCCTACACCATTTAATAGGTTCTTTGTTCTTGTTCTGTCGTTTACTGAGGCCAGTGCTCGACCACAATGAAGGAGCAGCTCTCAACGAAGAGTTCCGTCCCCACTATTGTGGTGTCTCACATTAAACACGCTACTTAGGAAACTGAGGAGGACGACATTGCTCTCACAACGTCGGAGAAACATTCCCAGGCTTTGGGTGCTCTACTACATAATGTTTTAAACGTAGTACGTAAATGGTTTAAAGGTAAGCGCTGGACATCAACTCAACTAAAATCGAAATGGTGCTCTTACAGAGCGGTTGGTCAGACCCAGCCTCTTCTACGGCGTCACCTTTTTCTGGCCTATACTCGATAAAATAACTTTTAGGAGTAAATTGGGCAGAATTCAGCGGTTCAGTAGAAACCATTTTAAACTTTCTTCTACTACAAAAGAACGACGAATTTCCAAGCGAGCGGCACCGCAGCTAGATTGAACGCAACTCAGCCTTTGATAGACCGGCGAAGGAACGAATGGGAAAACTTAGAAGTCCCAGACCAAGAACCAATGAAAGGATAGTATGCGGGATCCACTCCCTGTCAATGTCACCCAAATTGAGCATAAGACTATCAAAGCACTTCGGTGTCACCAACCAATCTATCCCTATAGTATACTCCGCCACTTCAAAAGTGGCATTAAAATATAGGAGTATTCTCAATAGACTCTCGGGGCTAGCAGCACGATCGCCATCTGATCACCATCATCATCAAAATATATGATTCAAGAGTATGTCAAACATTACCTCTGTCACTGTCCAGCGCTTGCGCCAAGGCGACGCGCTATCTCAAAGAATATTATTTGGAATGTCTCTCTTCAAGCCTTTTCAATACTAAGTTCTTCCGCTTGCAATATTCTATCAGAGTTTGATATATGAAATGAAAGTGAAATTTAAGATTTTCCGAGTACTCGTATACCTCCTTTTGGACCCGTCAGCGTAGGTTGAGATGGTATGCTCCTCATCTACAAAACCTCTCCTCCATTCACTTCTAGAGGGTATCCTCACCGGAAATAAGCTATTGAATTCCAACCACGGGAGGACATAATCCGATTTACTTAAAGATGTTGTGGACTGGCTTAGTATATCACGAAACCAAAAACGTTTGTAGTTCTTCTCGTTACACCGGACGTCCTCGAGCTTCCATATGATTTTACAATACTATTTAGAAAAAAAGGAAAATATCAAACGTTATCCTGCTAGACTTTTACCATAATTTCGACAAATTAAAATCAATGGCATGCAAAAATTAATAATAAAGACACAAAAACACTTATCGAAATAACTCAATACATACACGTATTTGTTGTGCAAAAGTGAGCTGTAAGCATGGACCATTGACTTCATAACGCAAATGAGGCCGCAGTAAAATAAATAACAAGAGAAATTATGCGATAGCAAATAGTTGGAAAACGTAAACTGTTAAGACATAAAAATATGAAGTAAATCAGGGTGGAAGGAAATTTCATGATTTTTTTTTTTTTTTAATATTTCAGAAATACTAGCATGCGCTTGTGAGGGTTGCGAAAGTTAATATTTTTATTTCGTTATACACTCAGAATATTATTTTTTTTCATACTCATAAATTAAGTGTAGAAGAATTTTATATAACAAACAGACTTTCCAGATATTACTGAATGAATAATAATGCTTTTGAAATGGTTTGTTAAATTCATATCTTTACAGCCTAAATGTAGGCAGCGTTTCATAATTAGAGAAAAAAACTTTTTGTTTTCCAATTTGAATCCTAAAAATTCTCAATAACTTTATTCAAATTATCGCTTAAGTCTTACTAAGAGTGCTGCTTGATTTTCTCAAATATCGACACTTTCCTGTGTGGAAATTGAAAATATACATATGTAAACACGTTACTCAAGTGAGAAACTCCGCTGCACTGGCGTCATTTTGTAATTTCTTTGCACATTTGTCAAATGCGACAGAATCTGTGCAGTCATTGGCCATACTCAGCATCACTCCGCTTCCTCCAGCCACCGTTCAGCAGTAATTTCAACTAACTTTCAGCGATAATCACCAGTAACAATAATATTAATGGCTGAGCTGTGAATGAGTCGCTGGCCAGTATTTGGTTGTTGCCACTTCTACAAAAGTAAAACAAACTCGGCTAAATTGTCTGTCGGCAGTCTTGGCATATACTTCCAATTCAACACTTATCCAGTCAACTATGTAATCACTCTACACCACATTTGTATATTGAATTTGCTTCGTGCTACCTACTTCTTGAAGCTAGACAGAAGTTCGGTTCATGTAGAGGAGCTTACCTTGTGGGAAATTGATTGCGAGAGGTGATCGAATTTTTATTTACTCTAAGAGAGAGTTCGACTTGTTTTGTCTATTTTTAACAAAAAAACTACCAGATCCTCGAAGATCCTTGAGAAAATGATCGCCACACACCACCGCTGGGTTTTATAGTAATTTTCGGTAGGAGAAAAGGGAAATGCCTCTTTGCCGCTATGTCTGAATTTGGTATCCCCTTTTACGGTTTTGTAAAATGACGATGAATAAAACCAAAAACTCCCTTAAAACATTCAAAAGCCTCTCCAAAATCAGAGGAAATTAAATCTTTTATAAAATCACACTTCACATGCCGATGATATTAAAATGAGTTCTGCCCTCTCCAAGCTAGATAAGTACGCGGATCGAATCGGTCTGCCACTGAGCGAGAAAAAGAGCAACAACAACAACAGTATCAGTCTTAAAAGCCAACATAGAACCACTTTGAACTGGGAAGACAATAAAGTAGAGTCCTCTCTCGGCAAACAAAAAACAAACTCGTCTTTGGACGATGAGCCTTTGAAACAAGGTTTTGCGAACGGTTTATGGTTCTTTGCGAATTGGTGTCGGCGAACGTTGAACTGTACGAGCTTTCCGATGACATTGATATAGACCAGCGAATGAAGGGACAGTGGCTGCGCTGTCTAGATCGTGTCCTTATGGTCAACAACACTCCAGTTTTGAAGGTTTTCGAAGCAATAAACGCCGGTGGAAGCGGAGAACATGAAGACATCCACATGATTAAATGAATCTGTCTGCACTAGCTGTCTTCACTAGCTGTCGACAAAATAAAGAAATGACTGAGGTGTCATTATTGACTCGGCTATAATAGGGTAATTGCTGCCAATCAACAAAAATGGTACCAACTAATTCCAACTGGGAATTTCGGGCGCCCAAATAGTTATGTAAATATGTAAAAAATATATTTATACAAAGCAGTCTCCCAATCACTTTTCCAAACGATGACGCCTTGTGAAATTATTCCGTGACATTTGACATTGATGACATTCACTTGTGCCATGGCTGTCACTCGTCGCCACACATCACTTGAGTCCGTTCATCACCCCACGTGCGGTGAGGTCGCGTGAAGAGAAATGTGGAGTCCTTATGCCCACCCTCGCGCTGCCAAATCCAAGTCGGATTTCTTGTCCTGCCAAAGACTATTTGACTGTTCGTTCGTTTGTTTGTTTGCCTGAATATTTGAATGGCTGTCTGTCTGTCTGAAGCGCTTTCCTCATTTTTTTTTTGACATTTGTTGTTGTACATTATTTTTGGCGCTTGAATTAAACACTGCTCGCTCCATTTGCATTCATGCGCCCCCATCGGCAATCACAGTTTACAATTGCTTACAACTTTTTCCTTTTTCTATTTTGCTTTTTATTTTTGTTTCTTTTTTTATTCAACTATTGCTGAATAACAGTATTCGTTGTTGGTTGTTTGTAGTGAAATTCCTTTTGGTGTTTTTTTTCTTATAATTTTCAGTTGTAAGTGTAATTTGATTGTCCTGGCGATGTGTCTTCTTTTCTATCCTATTTTATATGACGTTTCAGGTGGCAGTGAGCTACATATGTATGTGTGTATGATGTGAAGGCCATTCAGCGGAAGCTTTTGATTTGCTAATTTTTCATGTTGACAGCGTAAGTTTAATTTTCGAGGACATTTTTAAATGTGATGTGAAGTTATAAATGATCGCTGGGTGAATGATGGTTAGCTATAAATATACATATGTTAAAGGGAAAACACGAGATGAATGCAAAATAAACTAAAACCTGACAGAAAGTTTACAGAGCCCTTTTCAGACTGTGACCTTCGTAGGCCTTCGCCGCAGTCGGGAATTTTTGGATGAGTTACACAAAGCGTTAACTAATGGTTAGATATTTATGATTTTTCAGTTTTGTAAGATACTTCGTTCTGCTTCTTTCGACTTCAGGCTTTACCAGTAGAAAACCAAGGTCTTTATGTATGTTTACGTTGCGTTGCATATATGTATATTTATTTATTTATTTGAAATATAATTATAAACAATTACGATTGGAGAGTTGTAAAGATTTTTTGTAATTGTACGAAGATGATTTGGATGGAATTTGCAACCGTATTGTAACAGCATTGTATGAATCCGTCGCCAAACAGCAATTGAAGCAGTGGATAAAGAAAGGGGAAAGGTCACAAAAAAAAATTTAATGTAGAAAGGCGGGGTAGCGAGGAAATATTATTAATTGATTACATGCCAAAGGGAACTACTCTGAACGGCCAGTATTACGCTAATTTGTTGAGTCAGCCGCATGGGGCAGCCGTACAAATTAGGGTTCGAAGTGCTTCACACCGCTCGGGTTGCGAGGTATGCGTTAAAAGCTACTGGATTTACAAAAATTGAATCCAGACCTGGCTTCCAGTGACTATTTCCTTTTTTTTCAAATTCAAAAAAGGAGTTACAGGGACAAAGATTTTCAGACCACAGTGAGATGAAAGCGGCCGTAGAAAACCATTTTGAAGAGGAATCTAAAGAATATTTTTTCTGTTGTATTCACGATGTGAGAAGTGCATTTCACTTGAAGCAGACTATATTGGAAAATAAAAAAAAATATGAAACTAAACATTTGTTTTATTAAAGGGACTTACATATTACTTACATCGTAAACATTTAATTTTGAAAGAGTCCTTAGCTATGAAACAAGCACTCGCTCGGTCGATTCAATGAGCAAAGTAGGGAGAGGTGAATTGCGAGAATTTTTGTAAAAAATATTCAGAAAACTGATTTTAAAAAGTCATCAAAATATGTTCATTAATATGGCATCATGGTTTCATCAGCTTCCGGTTGGCACTTCGTCTAAATGAGACTCTCAGACATCTCTCTGAAAAATCGTGATATTTGTATTGAAAATTGGTAATTTATTTATGTAAACGAGTATATCAATGCAGTACCAAAGATATCTGCGGAACGATCATCGATGTTTTCAATATATTCAAGAGACCTCCATACTGTGTAAACGAGCATTCGGCTGAATTTTTTTCCTTGTGAGCTGTTTAACATTGCTCTGTCGTCTCTTGCATGAGGTTCAAAATTATAAACACATATGTATATCTACTCCGGTGGCTATTTTGTTCAACATTTGCGTAGCCGTTTGTACAGCTCAGACGCGCACACGAACATCTTCTGCGGTGCCGGTAAGCATTCTAAATACACCTTTTCACTGATTTTTATCATAAAATGTTCAAAGTCTTAGTGTCTGATATTCGGGTTTCTGGAGGAACCGTCCAGAGCGTAGCTGAAGTTCAATCGAGGGAGAGTCCCTTGTTTTAGCAGCTATCCATTACAGAGGACTGTCATTTCTGGTGCTCATAATTTCTATTGAAGGTGACTATTCGAAAATAAATTTGACTAGCAAGAAATGTGACAACTCCCCACTCAGTTTGATACAAAGACCAGTAGATAGATGAATCTCTGGGCTTAACTCAACAAGAACCAAAGAAGTAAGAATTAAAAAAATCGCTAAAAAAAAAAGATACTTCGGATATCTTCTTCATAATTCGCGTCGCTAATTCTATTAATCATTAAAAATAAACTTTTTATATAGTGGATCCAAGGCTTGCCTACCCACTTTTTTAAGGGATCATTTTAGCACACCTCCGAACTGGTACTTTTTTGCCTATCTCGAGAGTACTTGGTCTCGGAGCGGTTTTCGTGCGCTGTTTAAGCCAAAAGCCCAATAAATGTTTCCGGTAACTCTCACATGAATGGCAATCAAAACATATTCTCCTCCATTACCTCTCTTTCTAAAAGTACAAAAAAGCCTTACTACTAACTGGGACTTCATGGTAGGCGAATGGGATACCTTTCTAATCAGTATTGTCGCAGCTGCAGGTACGAAGAAGAGAAAGAATCTGTCAAGCACTACCTCTACCTCTGTCACTGTCCAGTCCTAAACATCGCTCGATACCTAGAACTACACTTCTTTGGCTGCCTGGCTGAAGTAGCAACGGCTGGTATAGGCAGTATCGCAGCGTTCATAAGGCACACGTACATATATCTCAGAATGTGAAGATAGGAACCTCATAGCGGCATCACAATGGGCCCTCAGGCCTAACCTCATCAACTCAACTCAACTCTTTAAGGCAAGGAATTTTTGCAATTAAATTTTAGTCGAAAGAAAAACACCTTGACACCTTGACTGCTACTGTTTCGGCCACACGCTGGTCTGCACATTTCCAAAAGACTATTTAATAACAAATTGTGGAAAAAATCACCTGCTCGAAGAATGTGCCTTTGAAGAGTAGGAAACTAAATGCGAAAGAGGCGCTCAGTCGATACGAAAACCATAAAAAGAACCGCTACTGTCGCCACTCATTCATGGAATCTCATACCCCATTGACCCATGTGGTAAGCCAAAATAGACCAAAGAGCCAAGAGAGGAGTGTAATTATGCAATGAACATACAGTTAGACACGTCACGTACGCAATGTGCAAAATACCATTCAAACCCAAGTACACAAAGACTATTTATCAAATGAAAAATTGAAAAAAAAATTACAAAAAAAAAAAATGCACAACAAAAGCACACTCTCGCAAAATCACACCTTTCCTTACACAATTCGGCGAGCTCGTTTCACAGCTCCGCTCGCCTTTCATCGCACCGATCAATTTTGTTGCTGCTTCAGTAGGTATATCTAAGGCGAGTGTGTGTGTGCGCGTACACGGCGGTGGTCAGCAATTGAGGCGTCATTTGGGGCGGTCTAGTTAGAATGACCAATAATGGCCAAATAGCCAAATAGCCAGCAGACGTTAAGGAAGAGAGACATGCAGGGTTGCTCACGGATTCATAGGTTCACAGGCTCACAGGCTCGCAGGCGTCTAAAAGCATTTGCCGTGAGCTCATTAGGTCCACTCGACGACACCCATTGATCATGTCAATTTACCGCCTGAGTGTGTGTGTGTATGTGTGTGTGTGTGTAGCAAATCCTCTTCCACTTATTAGGGGCATGTTGAGTGTACGGCTCCACCCAGTAACTAC
This sequence comes from Ceratitis rosa, assembly GCA_037013455.1. Classification (NCBI taxonomy): domain Eukaryota; kingdom Metazoa; phylum Arthropoda; class Insecta; order Diptera; family Tephritidae; genus Ceratitis; species Ceratitis rosa. Next base: position 5,230,818 of record JAWMAG010000046.1, read on the forward strand.
GCACGTCGAACAAGCTGCCACACGAGCCAGCCCAACTCAATGGTCAAGCGTGAATGTCCAGTGGAATGGCTGACTTGTGTTAGGAGAGAATTAGAAATATGGATTTCAGCTATGTATGTATGTATGTATGCATATTCGCACTCATTAACGTCTACTTTCCTCTCCCTTCCTACTCTTTAAATGCATATTCCGCCTGTTTATCACATTTGAACAACATAATTGTTACCTTTTTCCTCCCTCTTTTCGGCTCAGCCTCCCTGCTGCTGCCAACAATCCAACACTCTAACGTAGTCTTGCTTCCCGCTGCGCATGCGTGTCAGCGGCCACCAGTTTCTATTCGCCCTGCCGAGCATGCGCTCACTCGACGTCCGTACGCTCGTTGTTGGCTGTCTTTAGTGCTGTTTCGTGGTCATAGCGTTTTGCCGTGGATTTGCATATAAAAATGAAGTGAGAAAAAAAACAACAACAATAAAACCTAATGCGTATGAAAATGTTATAGTTGACTTTTTAATTCATTTGTTTTGATGCTTTGTTATCGCTTTTATATTGTATCACCGGCTGGGAACACACACACACACTAATTCTGAGCATTGTCGCTGACCGACCTCGCTTGGCGTTGATGTCTTTATCCGCTATATTTTCAGCTGCGTTTGTGAAAAAGTTGACTTCCTCAAGCTGAGGCACTTCAACTCGGCTTTTTTCTTCTTCTCCTTCTTCTTCTTCTTCCTACTTTTGTCAGCATAAAACCCAAATTATATGTTTTGTGGTGTACGAAACGGTCAGATGCGGTGTGCCATAATTTTCAGTTCGTTTGAATGAAATGATTTTGTGATCTCTTAATGTCTCTATGCATAAGCGCGAATGAAAGGCTTCAAGTGGGAAAAAATTAAGAGGGGAAGAAGAAAGCCGTGGAACTAAAACACAAAACTTAAAGAAGAAAAGAATTAGAAAAAAATGAGTCAACAAAAAATTCCAAGATTCTTTATAAATGTCGACTCGCGCTTTGTCTGACGCTGGATACGCTGGATGGATCTACTCATATCAGGCGACCGGACTAAGCGATTGGAACAGTGTGTGCTATCATGATGAGGCTTATGGGTCCGAATTCCGCCAGAGCTATATTCAAAATTATCAAAACAAGGTCACGCCTTTCATTTCGATACAAAATTTATGGTCATTTTAGGTTTAAATATTAAATCGCACCAACTTATAGGCCACGCCACATTCTTACGACGCTCTCCGAAAGTTTCCTTCAATAAATTGATTTTTTCGTTGGCTTTATGGCATGTAGCGCCGTCTAGTTGCAACCTAAGGTAGTCCACATCACACCTCCATTCGACTTTTCGAATGAAAACAGAAAGTGCGACGCGCTTGATGGTCGTTTGGCTTCAATTCTTGCACGTTTGGGATTTTGTAAGCCTGCAAACCACGATTCTGCCGCAAAATCTTTCATAAAGATGGCGACAAATTCAATTGTAGCGCGCGATTGCGGATGGACTCATTAGCGTCTTCGGTGTACACTGTACGGCATCTATAAGAATGCTCATTATACAGAAGAGTAAAGATGGTGAGAAACCGATCTATGGTTGCTCAAATTACTGACTCTGCTGGGTGATTATATCAACACAATATTGGACTCAGTCCGAGATGCGTAAAAGCTGTCAAAAGGACCAAAACCACCTTGTAAAACCAATTAGCAATACAAAGGCAGCTTAGAAGAAAGTGTTTGTCCCTCCATTTGTTGGAAAATATAAAAATATTATATCCCACTAATTGAGGGATGGCCAGGGTTCAAGTTTCGGAAGGCCAGGGCTCGAGTCCCGTCTGACCAGCTCGTCGGCAGGGAATTTCACCTCCTCCGGCTGTGTTTTTGAAATAAAAAACTTCTCATAAAAACCGATTAACTGTTCGGAGGATCAGATCAATGCGATCGTTATCCACGGAGCCTTTGCTATTCTGATTTCTCGCGGTTGTTAGGGATAAATCGATTTATACCGAGAGTACACTTTTGTTACATTCATTGCATTTAGCTTTCAAATCAACAAAAACAACAGTACCATGGCACTTCAGTTTTTCACAGTGGAGACCTTGAAGATCCCCACCGGGCTCGTTGCGAAGTGCTTCATTCTAACATAATACCACACAACTCGGTCAAGTATCTCGGTGCAATTCTGATAAAGAATAATTCAAGTTAAGGGAAGATATTTAAAGCAGAGTTAGAGCTTAGACTTCCTTCCTGTTGTTGTTGTTGTAAAAATATTCCCCAAATTGGGTTTCGTGGTATATTGCGGGTGTGACAGTCCTTTGCCGGATAAAAATCGGGGTAGTTCTAGTACAAATACGTGATCTGTGATATCAGCGCAATGGGCGAATTGAAAAATATTTTTCTCCAAAAAGTCAGAGTGTTTTGTTTCTCATCTTGTTGGCACCAAGTGTCTATTGAAATTTATTCGCGACTAATTGGCTTCCTTCCGAGAATTTTATCTCCCTGCAACTTCCATGGCACGTGCAAATGCAAGAGTAGTAGCAAATACCGTGTGGCGGATATTGGAAGAGGGATTTGAAATTTGAAAATCTAAGAACAAATAACATTTAGGAACAATTTTCCCGCGGTGGGAGATTTGAACCGACGTCGTCATGTGCAACGAACACTCGTTTAAGCAAGCTGAGCTAAGCACAGAACTCATTTTAATTGTATCATACACAACTTCAACATTTTGGTGAGTATGGTGAATTTTATAATTATTAGAATATTCCATCTCCTGGTGCACGTGATAAATTAAACTAGGTGGTTTATGTCGCTACTGAAATTTATTGGAATTTTATTTATTTTACAATATAAAAACAATTTCTAACAACAGATGGCGCAGTGAACGTGTCGCTACTCAACACTCCTAAATGTATTAACAACTTTGGGACATTGCAATTTTATTTTGTAAAACAAAATTGTGTACTTTTGACATTTACGGCATCAAAATTGAAAAAAAATTCCTAAATTATGTTTAAACAACTAAAAGTGATATAAAAACGTAATTAGTAGCCACAATTGAAAAAGTAATTAACGATAGCAACCTACTTTTCATTCATGAGACAGTTTAATTAAAACTCCATTAGGTTTGTTTACTCTGGTGCTCTGGGCTACGCCAAGTTACTCTATATCAAAAATTCTCTTATTTGTTCCACAGATAAGTAAACGTTAACTTTAGAAGTCGGAGCGACTTATCAACACACAAATGGCCAGGCAGAGGCGCAATGTTAGCACAGCCGGTGAGGGCACGAATTCCAACCACAGCAATAACACCACAAATAAAGCAACCAAATTGGATGTCAGTAATCCGCAGACACCAACAAATAATAAAGGTAATAAAAATGCTGCAAAACACAAAAAGAGCGATGCACACTCAACGCATAGCAGTGGTGGCAATAGCGGTTCAAGTTCAAGTACGATATCCTCATCCGCAGCTGGTGCAAATAAAACTAAAGCAGTACATAAAAAACATAACAGCTTCTCAATATGGCCGAAATTAATGTTAGACAAATGGAAGACGTTAATTGGCTCTGTTTGTTTGGCAATTGCATCATACTTTTGTTACGTAGGTTACCTGGAAACTCGTGTTAATACACCATTTGATAATGAGAAAATGGTAACGCGATCAGGTCTTGACGATCCAGAACGTTATTGGGGTTCCTATAGACCGCTCACATATTTTGGCATGAAAACACGCGATCCACATTCATTGGTGATGGGCCTAATGTGGTATACACCAATGAATCTGGGATATGGCGGCAGAGGTTTACGGCATTGGTGTGAAATAGACGATAATTTGGGTACATACGGTTGGACGCAGCATGATGGACGTACATTTGGTGTACAAGAAATACGAGATACGCCCTTCGAGTTGAAAACTTCATTTATAAAATTTTCAGAAGGTAGAAAATTAGGTGGTGATTGGACGGCACGTATATCGGTGCGAAATATAACATCAGATTCATACTACATCACTGCAGATCATACTATATCACTTATTTGGTATGTCGCACTGGATGAACGTACAAATGGACATATACAGTATGTCTCCCATGAGAAAAGTCCCGAGGCGGGCATTTTTGGCGAGACGCTTGGTTTGGGCGAGTTTAAGGTAGGTTGTTTTAAATTTCTATAGAAAACAAAAAAAAATTAAAAAATATTTTGCAAACTCTTCTAGGTACTCTTTCAACCAATTAAAGGCAAAATATTACACAAGTCCTATTTAAGCACAATAGCGCCATCGCTCAGCAATTTAAAGGATACTGTTTTCTCACATTTTCGTATATTCTCCGACAAGGTGGGAAATCGATTTATTGGCCTTCCAGGTGAAATGATTTCGCAAAATGGCGTACAAGCAGCGAGTCCCAATTTTATTGCCATACATATAACCGCCGAAGCAGATTTCACCATGGATATTGTATATCAGTCTACATCTGCCTTTTCTAATGAGAATGTCTCGAAGCCGCCTACAGGTCGTGAATTTACTAATGCTTTGCAAGAAAAATTATCTGAGTTCGATAATCGTTTTGAGGATACATTCCATTTACGTGCCAAAGGATATTCTACAAATGAGATAAAATTTGCAAAATACGCTGTTAGTAATCTTGTAGGCGGTATTGGTTACTTCTATGGCGCGAGTAGAGTGAAATCTATGTATACCAAGAAACCGGTACCCTACTGGAAAGCACCGCTCTACACATCTGTGCCATCGCGTTCATTCTTTCCACGCGGTTTCTTGTGGGACGAAGGCTTTCAGGCACTCATCATATCCTCATGGGACCTGGACATTGCGCTAGATATTATGTGCCACTGGTTCGATCTACTCAACATCGAAGGTTGGATACCAAGAGAACAGATTTTGGGCGTAGAGGCATTGGCTAAGGTGCCAGAAGAATTTGTTGTACAACACAACACCAACGCTAATCCACCAACGTTTTTCCTGACGCTAGACAAAATACTGACCCATCATAAAAAGGAACTTTCCGTGAAAGGTCGACTCAATGTTTTAGAGCGGCTCTATCCACGCCTACAAACCTGGTTTGCATGGTACAATACTACGCAGCGTGGCGATGCGCTAGGTACATATTACTGGCGTGGCCGTAATGCCTCCAGCGAAACTGAATTGAATCCTAAAACACTCACCTCCGGCTTGGATGACTTTCCGCGCGCCTCACACCCCACCAACTATGAGCGGCACGTCGATCTACGTTGTTGGATTGCGTTAGCGGCACGCGTAATGTGTGACCTATCCGATTTACTTGGCAAAGATAGTATTAAATACTATGAGACGGCTTCCTACCTCGCTGACAATAAATTACTGAATAAACATCATTTGAGTCCGTTCACCGATACTTATGCCGACTTTGGTCTACATACAGACTCCGTCGCATTGAAACGACCACAAGTGACTAAACAGAATTTGAAAAAATATCAACAACAACAACTGGAATTGGTTCGCGTCACTCTGAAGCAACCCGAACAACAATATGTCGATACCACTTATGGTTATGTAAATCTATTTCCATTTCTTTTACAAATACTCGATCACGACTCGGAGCATTTGGGCAAACTACTGCAAAATTTGCGTGATCCCAACATGTTATGGACTAGTTATGGTCTCCGCTCACTAGCAAAGAAGTCACCATTGTACATGAAACGTAACACCGAACATGATGCGCCATATTGGCGTGGCCCCATTTGGATAAATATCAACTATCTGGCAATAAAAGCATTGCATCATTACGGTACTATTGAGGGACCATATTCCGCATTGGCGCGTGCAATCTACATCGAGTTGCGTGATAATGTTGTGGGTAATATATTCCGAGAATACCAAAGAACCGGTTATCTTTGGGAGCAGTATGATGACAGCACAGGGCAGGGCAAGGGCTGCTATCCATTTACGGGCTGGACCTCACTTGTAGTACTTATTATGTCGGAGCAATATTAAAATTAATATTTATTTCTTATTTAGCACAATGAAATCACAATATTTTTTCGTGCGCATTTTAGTATGTATGTATGTATGCATATGCCAATTTGAGAAGATTTATCTTATAAAAAAAAAAGTTTACCGACCTTGAGATTGTTTAAAAGTGATTAAAATAGTTGTAGCAAATTGAAACCAAAAAAAAAAATGTGTAATGATTATTCAAATAAATTCAGAACTGTTTAACAAATTGGATATTTTAATTCTTTCGATCTGCAGTTTTCTATAACTGTTTTGGGACTCTCTTGAATAGGTATATTTCTGCAGAGCTTTTCAGACCCCGTTTAGAAATTAGCAAAGCTATTTAATGCAATCTAAGGGAAGCCCCAGGGAATGAGCTGTTTTGATAAGCCTAACCCAGTGGCAGAGAGTTTTTAGATGTTACATGTTCACAGATAAAATCCGGGCCGACTTCTTTTTTAGATGGCTTCCGCAAAGTGTACAGTGCCACAACAGCACTTAACACCATAAACACTCAGATAATAAATGGCCTTAACCAAACCGGCCCTGTGCACGAACTGTTCTGTCACTGTCAAAGGCTTTTGACGCAGTCAACCATTCAGTGCTGCCAACGGACATTGAGGAATCCTCATTACCGCCTGGGTTGAAAAGGGTGATCATGGGCTACCTGAGTGGTTGTCAACCATCGGTAGAATTTCGAGGTCAAACATCGAAACTCAGGAAGATTAAACAAGGTGTTCCGCAGAGGGGTGTCCTCTCCCCATTACTATTTAAGTTCTATATCTCCAAGCTCCCTCCTGCACCAGAAAGGGTTTGCTTGACGTCATATGCCGATGATTGCTTGATATTGGGGTTTGGCCAGGATATTGATGATCTTTGTTTTAAAGTAAACGGATATTTCGACGACCGATACCACTTCTTCACTGCAAAACAACCACAAATACAACCAATCAAATCATCGTCCACACTTTTCACCAGCTGAACGAAGAACTACTGACTCGAACTCGATGTGAAGGTCAAATTCCGACCACAAACAACCCAAAGTTACTGGGAGTCACACTGTACTCCGCATACGACCGCAATTGCTGTAAAACTCCAGAGCCGTAAACAAAATCCTCAAAGCGCTAGCCGGCAGCACATGGGGAAAAGACAAAGAAACAAAGAAAGAAGGAGCATAATACTTTACTGTGCAAGCAGTTCCTATTGGGATGCTACCGTAGGTTACAATAGTTCTGATCCGAACAGCTATGGTCACCGAATGAAATATCCATCCGGTCATCGCCCCTCGTCGAGTTAGAAAGAGGAGAGATTTCTTAATTACTGGAATCTACGGATATATGAAGCGAGAAACAACGCTCGTGATAGTCTAGTGGACTTGGAATTCTTCACCGATTACGTCCGGCGATATGAGAAGGGTAATGAGAATACATGTATTTCAGAAGGGGCTGCTGCATTCATAGGGCAGAACGGAATCTAAGCGTCGATCAGTTCCATCAGCTCCCTCGCCTTCGATTATACAAATCTATACGGTGTTGTTCAATATAAAAGAGGTCACCGTACGCAATGTTGACGTATACGGTTTCTTAGTCGGCAACTACTGACAAACATTCCCGGCTCGTAAAGTCAATTATATCTTTGATATTTCCTTGAAGTTAAATTGTTGTAGTCTTGTCTGTTCCAGTACGACATACAGAGCTCCTCCATGAGAGTAATGACGCGTAGAGGGGTGAGGCACTGTTAAGTGCTGGCAACATGATGCCACGTTACGCGGGCTTTACTTCCTATTTGTCTTAGAGCTTGAGCTGATCTGAAGATCACTCTTTTCGCTGCACGAGTAGCAAACCAAAGTGACGCAATGGTGAGCTCGCCGATAAGGTGATAGCCTTTTGCAGGATGGAAAAATTCAGATGAACTCTATTCTTTAGAACCGACTGTTACGGGATTTTTCTTTTTTATACTCGGCTGTGTTATGTACACAGAATATATTGAGGTAACGGTTATATCTTTCGGCATGAAATAATCGGGATAGATATATACATATAGTATACACGTATGTATATTAAACTTTGCCTAATGACGAGACAAATCGATTTAGCCATTACTGAGAGTCCGTCCGTGCACTGGATAACTCGAGTACAGATAGAGATATTTTAATGAAACTTGGTTCACATATTCCTTGGGTCTCCTATTGGAAATAGATAAATAAAGTTTACGGCCGTCTCTCATATGTATAACGGTAATTTTGAAAAGAACGAAAATCACAATAATTCAGTAACTAAATGTTTAATTAAAGTCATATTTATTAAGGATGATCAAATTAAATGGAAAAATATTTCGGATGGGATCTCGCAGTTATGACTGTCAACAGTGACGTGGGAGCCGAAGATATTGGCATTATTCTCCAGACTTGATAAGGAAGTGAAAGATATGGGTCGGGTAGTGAACATCATCAAACAAGCAGTCATCACATTCGCGACTCGGCTCCCACGACAGTCATAACTTCGAGGTTATAGATAATTTCGTCTATCTAGCAACCAGCATTAATACCAATAATAATGTCAGCCTAGAAATCCAACGCAGAATCACTCTTGCCAACAGGTGCTACTTTGGATTGAGTAGGCAATTGAAAAGTAAAGTCCTCTCTCGGCAAACTCCGATCTAAATGAAATTTCGCACCGCTTTTATATAAACAATTTTCTTTTTACTATTTTTACAGGCAATAATAGGCTGATTTTTTATGTGAAAATGGTACTTGCGAATTTAAAACCGCGCCAAAAAATAAAAATCGCATATTTAATAATAATTTAATATAATTTCAATTCATCTGCACAAGAAACTAATATATTAAATAAATCAATTCAATTGTATTTATCTCAAATAACACTGTGAGGCCAGGTTTTACGCACCACAATACGACACTTTTTTGAAGCGACTTCGACCGATTGCCGCCACGGCAAAAATAATAATACTCCTAGATTCTCTACAAATATAACCATTTATCCTGCACAAAACTTGAACAATTATATTCACTCTGAAAAGAGAAAAAAAAATCGCAAAAATCTGCTTTTTTCAGCCTCGGAAACCATCCTGCAGCTCACAAGTCAGAGCTCTCTATGTCAAAAAAAAAATTTTTTTTTCAAAATACCTACTTTTCAAAAACAGTATTTTCATTTTGTAAGTACGTTTTCTTAATTATAATATTCACACGCCATTTAATTACACAATAAATTAAGACAAATACATTTTTCATACAATAAATTACATACTTATTTTACGTAATTTTAACCACTTACTAAGATAATTATTGCAATACCGTTAAATATAATACATATGTATGTATGTGTACGTGTGTTTGTATGTCAAAGATAATAAAAAAACGCCTGTGTACACAAACTTGCAATACTATTAACCTAAACAATTAAATTCGCACTACTAAGTAGCAAAAAAAGTAGTATGGTATATATTACTTAAATTAATAAATTAACGGTACTGTAATGCCAAGTGCAACACCTGTGCGCATTACAAGCAAAACAACAAATGTCGAATCGCTTCACTTATACAGAGATTACAACGAAAAATGCAATTTTTTTTTTCTATAAAAAGGAAAGCCCCTCGACACTTCCACTACTTTAATCTACGTCAAGTGAAATAATAATAAATTAATAAAAAAAAAAATATTAAGTACACTTATGGCTATTTTATGGAAACGTTGAAAGCTACTATTATTGGTGTAATAATAAAATTAATTTTTTTTTTGTTTTGTTCGTTAAATATTTTCACTTTTTACTTCTTCTAACTTTTTGTGAATTTTTTCTTCTCTTTGCTTTTTGCTTAGCAAAATTCGCAATAAAGACGCGCAATTATTTATTTATGTATATACTATATCTGTATGTATGTATATATCTATGCGTTTTGTATAGTAAGCGGAAAGTCTTTTGCGTTTCCCTCCCCTCAAAAGAAATGAAAGAAGAACTAAAAAATAACACAGTAAAGCAGTAAAAGTGTAGATTTTTTAAAAACCAGTTACTGTTACGGGCGCACACTCTCATTAAATTGGCTCCCAGGCAGCTTATTTGCAATTATTTCTTTTACTGCGAAACGGCGGAAAACGATCGAGCAACGCATGAAATATACTGCCGGGTATGCGTTGATGGCTATTGATGAGTTCCTCCAAAGCGGTGGCCACCTGCCAAAGAATAAACAAATAAACAAATTTAAAAAATTTAACTGACATAAATTTCAAATTCAAAACTCATTGCACACACACCTTCAATTGCAGATCCTCCGGCGTTAGCGTGCCGTCGTAAGCCAGCGGCCGACCGATGAAGGTGCGAAATTTTACCGGAAAACCACCATAAATCGGGTAGACCGGTATGCGTACCGCATTGTAGAGTTTCATAAAAAAGTTCCGAAAAATGCCCACTTGTCGGAAACCTTCACGTAGATTTTGTGTGAAACATGGTATTATCGGCACTTTCGCCTCCAAAGCGACCTTCGCAAATCCCACACGATTACGCCACAACAACTCGTAATAGTGATCACCAAATTGTGCCTCGTAAACGCCACCCGGTGATATCGCGAGCAAATTGCCCTCCTTCAGTATGCCCACACACGACTGCACAGTGCCGGGACTAACGTGGAATGCCTCTGATATTGTACCCCAACCGGGTAATTTAAAGAGGAATCTATCGCCTATTGTGTATATGAGTCGATCTTTTTGTAAAATTATGCGCGAGTTTAGGTAATACATATCAATCGGTATTGCACCGTGATAGTAGACTATCAATGCCGGTCCCGTTTCCGGTATATTCTCCATGCCGATAACCTCATAGCCATGATATATGCGCGCATGCGCATCCCATAAAGCAGCGACTAATTTTCGACCGAATTCCCAGAACTTACGATCGGTGCGTACAGCGCGCATGATCACCTCTCTGTAAAAGAAAAATTAAAAGTTCAGGTTATTGAAACGGTGTTTGAGGTTATGTAGATAGGCGTAGATGTTTTATAATTAATGGCATTATTTAAAGTACTCTCATAAGTTTCATAGAGACCTTACGGAAGAACTGTCTAGTAGAAGAGACCTTTGCCAAGAAGTATAGAACCGACTGAAATCGAGGAATGAGTCTCAACGAGGTAATTTTGCCCCGCAGATTGTAACTAAGAGCAAAATCCGAGCGTAAAGATTAGAAAAATAAAACACATGGCGATACTTTTTCAAGCATTCAATCGTTGAACTCATCTTACTTACTAATGGATCCGCGTCTTCTCAATGTGTCCTTAGGGAATGTTGCATGAGATAGACGTAGGAACTATTAGACTTTGATCACCTCTTACGGCAGGCATATCTTCTAACATTGCACCATTCATTCCCTTTTCTCGCTGCTTGGCGCCAATTGGAGATAACAAGCAGAGCCAGGTCACTCTCTACCTGGTCTTATAAACGGAGTGGAGGTCTTCCTCTTCCTCTGCTTCCACCGGCGGGTACTGCTGGAGTATTTTTATCCATCCGGACCACATGGCCTAGCCAACGTATCCGCTGTTTCTTGATTCGCTGAACTATGTCAATGTCGACGTGTATCTCGTAAAATTCATCGTTGCATTGGCTTCGGTACTCGCCGTTACTAACTCGTAGAGGATCGCCAAACCTTTCTCTCGAAAATTCCTAAAGCCGACTCATCAGCAGGACTGGTATGATGAGCGACTTGTAGGGTTTGCTTTTCGTTCATCGATTGAGGACTTTACTTTTCAATTGCTTACTCAGTCTGAAGTAGTTAGCAAGAGTGGTTCTGCGTTGGATTTCCATGCTGACATTGTTATTGGTGTTAAAACTGGTTCCAAGATAGATTATCTACGACCTAGAAGTTATGACTGTCAACAGTGGCGTGGGAGCCGAGTCGCGAATGCGATGACTGTTTGTATAATGACAGGAGATATTTCGTCTTGCCTATGTTCACTACCAGACCCATGTCTTTCGCTTTCTTATCGGGACGAGAAAGCAGAACTCGCGGCGAGGTTGTTGAGGCCAATAATGTCAATATCATTGGAGCTGTACACTATTATAGAAGATTGAACCTTCGCTTTTCAGCTCTGCAGCTCGTATTATTTCCCCCAGCAATAAATTAAAGAAGTCGCACGATGAGGAATCACCCTGTCTTCAACCTCGTTTGGTATCGCGCGGCTCGGAAAGATCCTTCCCGATCCTGACAGAGCTTTTAGTATAGTATAAGTTTTGCGGGGATACCAAATTCAGACATACGGCGTAAAGGCAGCTCCTTTTAGTGCTGTCGAAGGCTTTAAAATCGATGAAGAGGTGGTGGGTGTCGATCCTCTTTTCGCGGGTCTTTTCCAAGATTTTGGCATGCTGAAAACCGGTCGATGATTGACTTACCAGGTCTAAAGCCACACTGACAAGGTCCAATCAGTTTGTTGACGGTGGGCTTTAGTCTTTCACACAATACGATCGAAAGGATATATGCAATATTAAGGAGGTTTATCCCACGGTAATTCGCGCAGACTTGTGGATTTTACAGTGCTTCTTAAACCCCGATTTATTCCCCAACCCACAGAGCACAGGAAAACCATTCCAAGCGCATACCTCAAATTGGAGCTCTATCGAAAATCGCTTCAGCTTTGTAACCGTTGACTATATATATATATATATAAAACTTCCACTTATTAAGACTCGGTTCGGACATTTCCTATGTAGCGACCACACGACAATGATGAAGCACCATTTCAGTCTATTTAGGTGAGTCAACTAGCACCGATACAACTAGCAGAAGACTTTTGGTTCAAAATCATAAAAAGCGATAAAGCTGATTTCACGTTGAATGGCGCGGTTAATAAGCAAAGCTGTCACTTTTGGGTCGACGGAAATCCTTGCGAGATGCTCAATCAAAAAAGGGACCACAGAGCGATGCCGTGTGACTTTGTGTTTCCGGAAATGACTGAAAATGACATGACCGACTTCTGGTTCCAACAGGACCGAGCCACAGCACATACTAGCCGCGATTCAATGACTTTACTCCGCACGATGTTTGACAACTCGCAGAACATAGCTCAGCTCAAAGCAAATATTCGCCGGATAATATCGTTCTGGAAAATGTGATGTAAAATGCACGAAAAAGGGCAAAAGAGCATTTGTTGCATAATATTTATAATCAAGCAACAAATAAATTTTGTGGAAAAAAAAATTAAAAAAGTTTCAAATGCTATCGCAACAGATGGCGCACCCTGTATATCTGACGCAGTGATTAATTGAAATATCATTCCATTTATAATACAATTCACAATTCGAGATAACTCAAAACTACAAGCAGTTAATCATACAAAAATTATATTATAATTACACATTTTGATTTATCAACACTCAACACGGACCAATGTCGACAACAATGATATGAAATAGTAAAACTAAAGTACTCTTTTATGTGAAATAAAACATGCAAATGATAAAATAGTTTTGAGTTGTTTTATTTTTCTTAGAACGTAGAAAAATACCTTAGGAAACACCCATAAACTACGTAGTATGATTTTTTTTCTTCTATATAAGAAAATTTTTCTTATATTTACATACATATAAAATTAAAAAAAAAACTATATATTTTTATTATATAAATGTCAAGTATTGCCCACTGTTGGTTCGGTGACGTCGACGGTTGTCGTAACCTTGTATTCTATAAACCTTGAGTTGGTCCGTCATTGTATAAAAAAAAAATAATAAATAAAAGAAAAATCATTTTGATAACATTTTAAAAAATATTCAAGTAACATTTTTGAAACATTTATGCGAATAACAAGTTTTAAATATTTATTTATTTTTATTTTGAACATTTAAATTTGAAATTTTAAAAGTTGCAATGTAAATATTAACTCAATATCTTGGATATATGTATGTATTTAGTTTCCAAATTTCTTTGTATTACGCTTCAATATGTGCCCTCACCTAAGTTGTCGCTTACGATTTCGAATAAAAAATGTATATATTATATATACAGAGATAACAGATGTCCAAACACAGATGACTAATCAATTAGAAATGAACATGAGGTCTTCATAATTATAGTAAATGTATGTGAATATGCTTGTAAAAAAAAAAATCAACAATATGCAATTTACTCGCTGCTGGGCGTTTTTAAAGTTGAATTCATTCGTAGAGCAATTTTGATAAGTTTCTACTTATGTACATTATTCGTGCGGATTAATTTATATATATGTACATATTATTTGCTGATAACTTTTGAACTATTTTCAGGCTTGAACTTACGTCTACGGCGTACGATAGATAATGATTGAACCCTGCGGGTTAGGGGTTCAAAAATTTACCCGCGGTAAGGCATGCCTGAGTGTAAAAGGCTACTAAAATCCAATAGTTCCCGCGACAGTTGGGTCTTTATACCGGAACGACACGGATTTTTTATCCGGCCAAGGACTGTCATTCCCGCAACATTCCCCAAAAATTACTTTGAGGAATATTTTTGCGGCTACTACAACAACAACAACAACAACAACAACATAGATAATGATTAGTGATTTTATAAACAAAAATAATGAAAGTAGCGACAGCGTAAGTTGTTTAAACAAGAAGTCTTTGAAAATTTTTGTAAGAAACGTTAAAACCCTTAGAATTGATGTATGTATTATATTTTTTTTTTAGTTTAATTGGTAACAATTTAATTATTTATTAGTGCTGATTGGAGGCCACAGCAAGTGGATTAAAATCTTAAAACACGAATGAGCATATGTACATATACATATACCATACATACATAAAATGAACGCATGAAGTGCATTACGAATTGTAAAAGATGTTTTTGCAACGATGAGGATCGTTTCTTACGGTGCAAAGTTAATTCTCAATCAGAGATTAACAAACATGTTTTTATACTTAAGTCTTACACACACACACACAAACATTGTTGAATAATAATGTCTAGGGAATTACTAATTGAAACAAAGTAATTTAAAACCCCAGCAACGTGTTTTAAACATTTCTTAAGTATTCGCCACCTTTCGACTCGTCAAATGTTTGCACATCAGTTGCAAAAAAAAGGTGAATGCGAGTGTTTTACGAGTCACAAATACAAATGCCGATACAAAATGTACTTAAAGTTGAAAAAGCAAAGTAAACACTCACATACCTATATGCATATGTATGTATATAATTAATGTTTAAATTTCATTCTCCAATCTGCCATTAAAAATGAAATTAAAAAAGTATTCTTCAAAAGGGCAAGTCATTTATATGTACGATACAAACATATGTACATATGTACACGTACATATATGCATAGCTAGTGCGTAATGATAGCGGCTCGCGTCACTGCGTTCGAATTCCTAACATGGGAGACTATTTGTTTTCTTTGGACATTGGTTGAATGAATCTATGATTTTATTTGTGTATGTACATATATACATTCGTAATAAAAGCAATCATGCGTACATTGTATTCATATAATTTTTAATTTTTCCAACTAAAATACTTTAATTATTGTACATTTGTACATACATACTAAATACATATTATATTTTAGATATCATTTACTTAGATTTTTTTATATTATACATAAGTAGGTATATTAATATTAGAAGAACTTTGATTTTCGACCGGCGGCAAAAGGTTTTCTCATTTCCTGTGTTGATAAAATTTTATATGCTTTAGGCATTAGCCACCGAAAAAATAAGAAAAGCTAAACGGTAACAAATTTTTCTTGTTAATTTATGTAGAAATATGCTTGAAAAATTAAATTCTTTGGAACACTTTTTAGATAATTACACATAATTGTTCATAATTCACAGCAGAAGCTTCTTGGTTTAATGGAATTAAATACATATTATAGTTACATCTTTATGTATGTATGTACATATTTCCATGCATTGGGGTTTTTGCTTACTATACCAAACCAAACACGGCGCTGAATATGCTAAATTTTCGTAATAGCGCAAACGGTGTGCTGCCGTTTAATGACACATTATGCTAATTGCAGTAAAATAAATAAATTTTCTTACCTGTGCAATTTATAAATGAAGAGCATCACAAATGATATGTAAATAAGTGCCACGAAGACTAATGGAAGTAGGAATGTAACAATCAGCGGCCAAAGTAGGCGGTATAGCCATAACGAATAGTCCAAGTCGATGTAGATAGCTAAGGAGGAAATAAAAATAGGTATAATTTCAGAAACGTCTTATTCGATTTATGTAACTCACAGAGAAAATCCAATAGATTTTTTGTCAAATCCTTCAAATAGTCCATAACGCTTCCTCCAGCAGTTACTGTTGAGCCGAAACAAAACAATGCGCTACAGTGCTTGTTGATCTTTGAGTATGCGCCAACAAAACGAAGCGCTACCCACTCTCTACTGGCCGCAGTGGATACAGCGATGTGTCATTCAACTCCCTTTAGTGCTTTGTGATGTTTTTATGATAATATCACTTTTTTGCACTAATGTTGGTAGTATTTTTATTTTTCACTAGCCTTTTGCGTTTCTGTCTTATTCTGACCCAATTTTCACTTGGGAGTTAACTTGATATTACTTTCTTTTTTCTTCTTGCGTCTGCTTCGTCTCATAAACGCGTTTTTCCTACTTTTAAGTGTGTATTTCGTTAGTTTGTTTACTAAATTAGTATCATAGTTTTTTAATAACTATTTTTCATAACGCTCTTGTACTATTTTATTCCTTTGATTTCCGTGTAAATATTGATTACAACATGTGCTTGAACATTTTCATTACCACTTTTTTGTTGCAAAATTGATTGTTTACTCTTCTTTTTATACAATCGTAACAAAAAAATCGAACATCAACGACGAATGGCAAAACATCAACTGAATACAAAAACAAACATAAATGCCAGCTGTTTAACAAGCAGTGATGTGATTTCTAAAACTTTTTATACACACAATAAACTAAAAATATATATTAGTTTGTAAAAGTGTAGTAGAGTTTCAATACACTTTGAATAAATGTTTACCATTTATAACATTTAAATTAATTAGTGAAACTAAGAACTTGCATAATAAAGCAAATGAGAGTACATTTGTTGATTGGAATTCCTACAATTCACTATTGAAATAACATTTGCCATGGAAAACAGTTTTACTTTAGCAACCCTGGTAAAGTTGGCATGTTTTTTTCTTGTTTCCTTTTCGTTGACATTTTTCACTTCATTAATTCTTCTACACCCTGCAAAGTGCATTGACGACACGTGTTTGTGTTTTCACAGTGATTTTTAAGCAGTTTTTAATATATTAATTTGCCAAAACGCATTGCAAAATGGGAAAATTTCGATCTAAACTAAAGCGTCATACCAAAGGCAAAACATGGAGTAAAGGACAATCGTCCACATCAAACCCCGAGCAAATGAAACATCGTCTCAAAGCCAAGTCGCGTTTCTTTCAGCCGAATTTGAGTTTAGGTTTGTAAACAAATGCTTTCTTATAAATTGAAATTTATTTAATTTTTCATTTCATATTATAGCGACACCCGAAGCGACTGCCAATCCGAATACACTAACATTGGATGCTGTGCTAAAGCATGACCAACGTTTGGCTTATAATGCTGAAACAACAACAGTTAACGATGTAGCCGGCAGTTTGAAGTCTTTTAGTTTGCACGATGATGGCATGGAGGATGAGAATATGTCAGAATCACAACAAGGCACGTTTAAAACTTTCAAAACGTTCGCTTCAAATTATAGTGCCTGCAGTAATATGAGCTTTAAAAAGCTGCTGGTTGGCTTTCGTGCTTCATCTGACTTGCACAAGGAGATGTTAGCCATACTAACTGCGATAACCGAAGTGATACGTGAGCGTGGCGGTACGGAATCCTCAACTGAATATTTTATTTTACTAATGGAACAGATTGAAGCGAGCACAGAAGAAAATGATATCATAGCTGGTATATCGTTGCTCTCTATGGGTATTAAATCGGTGCCTGCAACAGTTTTGCGTAAACGTTTTGGTGAGACGGCACAGACATTTTTAGCATGTCTAAAACGTTTCATGGAATCCTCAAACCAGACGATTATGAAATATGTAAGTAAATTTTTAAAATATCGAAGACCAATATATAAATTCAACTTAATACTTATTCTTTTTTTAACTTTAGATAATTGGCTGCTTATCTGTGTTGCTTTGTGCACAAGATTATATGACTTGGACTTACTCCTCAACATGGCAATATATCGATGCTATACTTTCTTTCACCATACACTCTAAACCAAAGGTATGTAGACATTAGTTTTTTATTTTTAGTTTAAAAAATATTTCGGTTTTCCTACAGTTACGCAAAGCTGCTCAGCATGCTATTGTGTCAATAGTACACGGTAGTTCTTTCATGCGTACACCCAAGAACGAAGAGGATGAAGGCGAAATGTCGGTCGAGCAACCGAAAGTCAAAACCCATCCAGCCAGCAGTCGCATTACGAAATTTTGTCTCAGCCAATTTAAACCCGAAGTGTTGACAAACTCGCAAACAACGGTACTCCACACCCTTACACTACTCAAGGACATTTTGAGCGGCTTTAAAACCGAAGATATACGCGCCGTTTGTGAAAGTTTACTTTCCATAATGACCGCCGCCAACGTACTCATACGCACGAATTGCTTCCAAACTCTACATGCATTATTTTCTTCGCGTACGACCAACTTGAATGGTCCATTGTGTGCAAAACTCTTAGCTGCTATACACGAATATCGCCCAGATCGCGCTGATATACGCCAAACTGTTGCATGGGTTACGGTATTAAAGGAGGGACATATTCATTTGGCTTTATTGGATTTGAATTTGTGTATGAATGCGTTGCCACGATTTGTGGACATTTGTGCTTCTGATTTGTGGTTGTCTGAACGCGCTGAAATAATTAATAGTGTTTCAAATAGTATTAAAGAATTGTTATACGAGTGCGTTAAACCAGCTTGTGAGAATGCAGAAAAGGCTGAAGTATATCGCATACCAGTTACACGTATAATCGCTTCGCTAGAGAAAGTGTTGAATGCACCCTTCGGTGAAATGGCCAAACATGTGATTTTGATATTTTCATTTGTTTTTGAAGTTTGCGGCAAATACTTTAGGTGAGTAGTTTTTGCTGTTCACATGCACTTTACCTTACTAACGCCCAATTTCTCTCCCCATAACTTTTAGCAAGGAATTAGGGTCATCGCTATTAACGCTCTCAAAACGTTACGATACCCAAAGCGCTCTCCGCGTACAAATAGAACACACCATAATCGCCGCTATACAATCGATGGGTCCGGAAAATGTTTTGAAAACTATACCCTTAACGAATAGTAAAAATGAAGTCTTACTAGAACGATCTTGGCTACTACCGCTGCTGCGTGAGGGCGCTAAAGGTGCTACTTTCAAGTTTTTCAAAGAGTTTGTTCTGCCACTTGCCCTTGATTGCAACAACAAATGGCATCAACATGCACAAGGCGAACAAAAGTCACTTTCACACACCTACGAATTATGGTGTTGTCAATTGTGGGGTCTATTCCCAGGTTTTTGTCGTGAACCCGCAGATCCTGAAAATTTACGTTTGATTGCGCCCACGCTGGGTAATGCGCTTGATAACAATCCAGAGTTTCGTGCGCCAATATACGACGGTTTAACTGAATTGATTTCGAATGAGGAGAGCGCTGAAATTAAAGAGGCTTTGGCAAAATATTCCAAAAATTTTCTGCCACGTTTATTTAATGTGTATGCGCAGAAACCGAGTACCTCGTATGAGGCAGATTTGCGGAAAAAATGTTTGGATGTGATTAAGGTTGATAAAAAATGTTTAAATTATAGTTAAAAATATGCTTTAACGTGTTTTGCTTTTAATTTTTCTTAGCTATATTTTACAAGAACGCTTACTGACGTGCTGCATGAACTATTCGAGTCTGCAAAAACACAACTATCCAATACCGAAGTAGGCACATTTGAATATGATGCCATTTTTGATATCAATGCTGTCTTGCTGGTCTTCCAGACTAGTGAAGCTATACGCATTTTCTTCGAAGAATTCATTGTGCCCGTGCTGAAGAACGAAAAATCGAAGTTGGTCACTAAGGACGAGCAAAAACTAAGAAAACAGCAACGCAGAACTTATGAGTAGGTCGTTGTATTCGAAAGTGTAGCTCGAAATATTAATATTTTTACTTTTATGGCGAATTTCAGACTTCTCCGTGATATACTCACCTCTGACGCAGCTTCATGCCAGAAATTTACACGTAAAAATGGCATTGCTTTGCAGAAGTTGCTGTTAGACGCTTTTTCGACAAGTTGTGTTGTGTGCCAAGCAGCTCGTTTAAGGTAACTTTTGTATTTCAAAATTCGAAAATTTTAAAAATTTCCGTTATTCATACTTTTCTTTCTGCAGGTGTCTGAAAATTCTCATTGAAAACCGCAAATCATTAACAGTGAACGATAAAATTGTTATGAAAACAATACCGGAAGCTGTACTCACTTACAAGGAGTTCTCAACACGTAAAGAAAATGTTTCGGAGGAGCTTATAATATTCTTGGTTAATCTCTATCAGGTATTTTACAATTCAAAAACATACAATTTTCAATAAATCACCAGTTTCTTTTTCCAAATCAACAGGAAGCAGGCAAGTTGAATGACTTTGTCGATATTCTAACAGCCGGTTTTGCGGGTGATGAGTCGCTAATTACAAATACAATACTGGCTTTTCGCACTGTTATACAACAGCAGGGCAAAAATTTAACAATAACCACGCTCGAATTTATAATGGAGCAAATTTTGGTGTTTTTGGTACAAAAAACACGCTCACTCGCCGAAGCTTCTGTCGCATTTCTCATTAGTTTTATAAAAGTAATGCCCTCACCTTTAGTTGCTAACCACTTGCAGACAATTGTAAGTATTTCTTATTTGTTTTATTATCCATTAGAAAAGTATGGTATTAATACATATTTATTTCCTTAGATGAAAGCTCTCTCCGCCATGGCCAAGGATACCAAACGTTATTGTCGCATACAAATCGGTTATCTGTTGAAAAAACTCTGCAAGCGTTTCACAGCCGAGGAACTCATTAAATTTGTGCCTGGTGATGATGAGGTCACACATCGACGTTTGAAGAAAATACGCAAACAGATGCGTCGTGAGACACGCAAGCAGTTGAACGAGAAGGATAAGAACGACGATGATGAATCTGAGGATGAATTTGTTGCTGGGCTAGAGAAGAAGAGTGTGACGTATGTTAGATTAATTGGTTATTTTCTTTTAAGCCAAAATTAATATTATCTATTATATATGTTTACAGCATTGATGACATATTGGCCGATTCAGATTCTGATTTACCCGAAGAGATGGATACAGACGATGATGCACAAGACAAAGCTGAGAAGAAGAATAAGAAACGTGGCAGCACATTTATACGGGAAGATCCAGAGGATATTGTGGACCTGGCTGACATCAAGTCGATTGGAAATGTGTTAAGTGCGTAGCAAATATGTAACAGTAATGTCGATAATTATACTAATTATTATAAAAATGTCTTCCGTGTTTAGCAAATCGACCAGATGCAACTGGAAATGCTGTTGGCAGCACTAAAACCAAGAATAAGGATCCAAATCGTGGTTTTAAGACCGCTCAGGATGGAAGACTTATTATAAGTGATAAGGCACTGCATGGTGTAGGCGGCGATGATGACAGCAGTGATGATAGTGATGACGACGACAACGATGAGGGTGTTGATGTGAAGAAAGCGCCTAAGCGTGGCATGGAAATGGACTCAAGTGATGGTTAGTTTGTTTCTGTCGAATAATAAAATATTTCCATATTCTCAAAAAACACAATTTAATTATTCTTTAGAAGAAGAGTTGCCCTCTACAAGCCGCAAGCGTAAAGCAACAGATGCTATTAGCATGCGTTCCGGCAAGACCTCCGCTTCTAAATATATCGCCGGTGGCAAAGGTATACATCGACCGCTAGGCGCTGGCAGCGATGCAATGTCCATGAAATCTGGCTATTCTGCTAAGACAGCAAAATCTGGCAAATCTACAGCTACATCCGTAAATGCTGGCAGCGAGTATACAACTAAGAAAGCTAAAGGCGATATGAAGAAGAAAGGCAAGCTCGATCCGTTCGCGTACATACCGCTTAGTAGAAATACGCTGAACAAAAGGTGAGTTTGTTTCTTAAAAAAAACAATTATTAAACTTTACTATTATTTATATGCTTTTCATTCAATTACTTTTTATTTTATTAATATTTTTTGTTGTTTGTTTTGTTTACAGAAAACGTGCAAAACATGCAGGCACATTTAAGAATATAGTCAATGGCGCACGCAAAGGTGCGCTGAAAGGCGTTAAACAAAGAGTAGCTAAATCATACAAACAATAAAATTTTAAAATAAAACTAATGCAATAAAATGGAAATAACTGTATGTACATACTACAAAAATGTTTAATCTTTTGTTAACTACTAAGAGTTATAAATCATAATAAATTTAATAAAATAAAGCTAAACAACACTATTTAAACAACTTAACTGAAATCAGACATTCAACACTTTAAAAATATACATAAAAGTTAACAAATTGTTAGTATTATTTCCACTTTACATCTATGCACAATCCTATTAAGTCGTTTCACCTGAGTAAAAAAGCTACATAAAATTTTTAAAAGCAGCTTGCTTAAGTCTTAGGTCTGGCCAAAAAACATATGTCAACAACATGGACTTATAATTTACTTTGCTTGTGTTGTTGTTGTTTTACCTCAATTTTAGTTACGAAAAAAGCATTTTTCAAGGTGCGTACACCGCCATTCGCCCTCGGGATCCAAACCAGCCATTGTTTCCTCATAGAAATGCATTTTATCATACTCATCTACCAAAATCACCGTATGTGTGCGACTACCATATTCAGCATTTGGTATATTCACATTCAGCGCACTCAAATGCTCACCCCAATTAGGTGCACGTCGTTTCAATTCAGCATCAGGCCAAAATTTATGCTTACATTTAAGTAAATTTTTCAGATTTGTGACTAGTTCATTTTGCATATTATGCGCGTCATCGGGAGTAGATGTCGTTTGGTTTTTATGGAAATTGTCAACAATATTTTGAAAGCGCTCACGCCCATTTATGACTTTTTGAAAAGGTACTGTAGCCAGACTGTTGCCGAAACCGTAGCATTTGCCCTCGTCAAAGTGCTCTAAGCCGGCTGGTGTATTGCTTAAAAGTGATATTTTAGCTGGTTTTTTCGCGTTACTAAAATTCAATAAACGTAAATTATTTTATTTCTATATACATATTTTTAATTTTTAAATACAAATACACTACTCCACTCACCCAATTTCTATTGAAACGAAATTGAACGCACTGTACTTGGTACACTCGGCCAATAGTTCACTATTGTAATGCTCAATATTGCAATCATCCGTAGAGGCGACAAAGTTCGATACGATCATGCCACGGCCTAGCAAAAAATGTTCAGGATGTAATAGTAATAAGTTGTTTGATTTGTTGTCTGTAGAATTGTGGATTCCTGTGTCGTCAGCCTTATTGTTGTCATGATGATGAAAGTGCATTATGTTAGGGTGTGGTATAGCTGCGTGTGTATGTATCACATTGTTTTTTTTTCAAAATAATTTAAAATTTGTTAGCATGTTAATAAATAACGTTGGGTGTTCAAGTGTTCAATAAATTTAACAATTTAACAGTTAAACCACACACAAAGGCATCATGCAAGGTTGGCGCATTACGAGATAAGTTAACAAGTTAGTTCATTTATTTAATGTTTGTTTTGTATGTTTGTTTATATGTCCGTGTAGGTACATTCGTATTCAGTGTAAGTTGAATAATCCGTAGTCGGTAGAGTAACAAAGGTTAAACACTTAATACGGTTATACATATTGGTAATTCAAAGATCATTTCTCACCCTTAGCATTTCTTGGTTTTGGTTCGCCTGTCAAATTTAGCAAAGCACCTACTTTAAATATGCCATCATGGCCACCAATCGCTAGCCAAGTGCCACCCTCGCGACCAGTTTCGAGGTCAATGCCTGATAAAGTAAATTGTAGAAAAACATATACTTTTCCATACAACAAAACACAAATGTATGTACATATGTATATACCATACATTAATGTCAACTAACCTCCATAAACATGCTCTGCATTTGCCCATTTAGCTGCATCTTGTGTATCCCGTGCAAAAAATTCGTCCCGATTCGAGGCTAATATTAGTTTGTAACCACCCGGAGCTGGATTTGAGTTCACATAAAAAAATATCACACACATTTTATTTTCTTTGTTCAACTTTTTTAAATTTTACTTTGCTAAATTTCCACCGTTGTTGTAGTTAAGCTAAGCTATTGTACGTGTCAATGAAGTGACTAAATTATGTTGTCAGCTTTTATTGGAAACAATGACTCCACTCTTCATTGAAGACTGTGTTGGGTGCTTCTGCTATGTAGTGTACGCAACTATGATTATTTTGCGGAAAGCCACGTCCCTCTCGTGTAGATTAGCGATTAACCTCTTTAAAATAAAACTGTTTAAAACAATTAGTGGATGTACTCTATTATTTTTAGCCAATTATCACTATTATCCTTATCTAATCACAACAAATACACAAGAGTGAAATCAGCAGATGTGACCCAAATGGGAACGTAAACAGTTTGTTGTTTGACATACAGTAAATAACTGAGAACAGAGAACTTTGTATAATTTTAATTTTTTTTGGTTTTGTTCCCGTACTTTTCTGGCAAAAACTGCTTGAACTAACAAACTCCAAAGAACGTATATGAATAAGAAGCGGCAAAGAACGTATTCATATACGTACGTATAACGTATATACGTTCTTTGTTCATATACGTTCTTTGACGTAACGTAAGCAACGTTGCTTCCCGAATTATTTCAAGAATACTTTCCTGTGCAACCCTGTGTGAAGAATGTCAGACAAAAGAAAAGTTGTGAAACCCATGTATAGGAAGCTAAAGTAAAACGTAAATTCCAAGTTGAATTCTAAACTGTAATTTATTGCTAAAAGTAAAACTATAAATAAAATAATATTGATTTTGAATGTGTCTTCAATAAAAGCAAACAAGCTGAGTAATTTCTGAAAGTTTGGGATTTTTTTTAAACAAATTCAGACCAAATCGGGGCACTTGCGTGGTTCAATGGAGAGATAAAAAAACAGGGAACAGTGTAATGACAAACTCGCTAATCTGCTCCTTGCCAACGTGTGCGTGCGTTTTTGAATAAATACAAAAAAATATATAACACCCGTTGAGCACAGGGAAGCAAATGGACATGTAAAGGAAAACGTGTAGTACAGAAAAATTGCTAAAAATAGGAACGAATGTAAAAGTAACAAATAAAGTGTATAAAGTGAAAATATCTATTTCCAATTCGGCTAACATGTACAAGAATTTCGCAGTGATTAATAGTAATTATTCAATGGTTTATTCAATTGAATATATCAGTAGAGTAGCTTAAAGTTTAGTGGTTAAAAGTGTTTTGTGAAAATACCATTATTGTGCGGCTTCTTGCGTGAGCATCCCCTTCCCCACAATAAGTGCACTAAGATTGTCAATTAACCAATTGTAGTTATCTACATATATTTTCTATGTAAAACACACTAAAATACTATACTTACAAGTGTTATAATCTATAAAAATATCGTACAAGAAAGTTGGTGAAAATGCTTCTAAAATGTGCGCGCACCAGCGAAGGCACTGCGGCAAGCAGCTCCAGTTCTTCCATTGCAGCGAAACCCCGTGTAACAGGTTTGTACATACATATGTATTTCATTTAGTTTATTCTGTATTTATGAGTGTGGAACTGTTTTCATTTATGTTATATGATAAAACTGTTTTGGGCGTATTTGAAGTATTCAAATTAAAACTCATGACACAAAAAAAAAAAATGTAATCACTTTAATGCATCTGACTTCAAATAAAAAAAAGTCAATCTCTCAAGAAGTCATTGCTTTGGTGCCTTGAAAATGGCATTCAGCTTTAATCCCGGGTTGTATCTAACGATATTTTTGACCGGGAGGACAATACAAATGAAAGATATCGAGAACTTCTACAAAAGACATTAACTCAAATGCTCAACAGCATAGATAATTAATTGTAAAGAAAGCAGTTCTGCTATTCCGAAAGACACAGCAATGTATATTTGTCATTTCGTAGGAGTATCTACTTAATAAGAGTAAGAGTAAATTGAAATGGATGCGAATCACAACTAATTTGTTGATTTAATTAAATTAACCGCAATCACATTCATTGCAACTACGTTAATTATTATCTTCGACAAACGGCTAAACTTGATACACACAAGCATACGCAGATACTGGCGTATTTGTCATGTTTTAGGGAAATCATCGGCAGTATGCAGTGCTTTCATGTTTTGCCTTAAACTTAAATTTTTGGTCAACAGGAAGGCTGCAATAGGAGTATGCAGAACTGGGTTGGCTCCACGGTCTAATTTAAGTATTGGATAGGATTACTAAAGGTGGATGAAGATAGCTTTGCAAAAGCTTTTCTTCGGCTTTCCTAAAGCTAACTTAGAGAACAGTACTTTATACTTAAGAAAATACATCTTTTGCATGGTATAAGGAATTCCAAACAGATTAGAAAAATGTAAATCTGATGGACCGATTTAAAACAAAAAACATAATTTTTTACCTACATATGTATGTACATAGATACATACATCGAATATTAAAACAAATATTCGCAGATTGTATCTGCAGACAACACACGAGATGTTTGTAAAAAAAGAAAATTAAATAAATGAAATAAAGAAAAGCCATTATCATGTAAGAAACAATACGCTATGGCAAATAACAATTATAAATTGACGTCAGCGGCACACTTGTTGTTGTTCAATACATTTGTAACGTGAAGTATGTGCGATAAGTCCAGTGGATAAAATAAAGTTCCTTAAAAAAAATATATATATGGTATATAATTTAAAAGTATTTCCAAAATGCAAATAGAAATATTAAATTAATTTAGGTAAATTAAAATAAACCGATCAAACTTCGTTTCTATGTTTTAAAGATATGTTTTCTTTAAACTTTTACTAACACTTTTTGCTTGTTGGGTTATTTTTTTTAACAAATCCACATATAAATATTTATTTTAATTTTATTTGCAAACGTACATACATACGTGTACATGCAAATATGATTACAAACTTTTTAACAATATGAATATGCATAAATATTTATTTAATTAATTACTTAGGGAAACAGTGGGAAATGAGCACTTTTTAGCAGAACACCAACAAGGAAATCGCTTTAAGCCGATTAATGGTCGAATTAGCAACTGTGAATATATATATATGGTGTTAATATAATATAATATATATAATATAATATAATTTTTATGAGTTTGTCTCATCTATATATGTATGCACGTGTATGTGAATAAGGAGCTCAATGAGCTATAAAAACAAAAAATCCATGAACTATAAATTGCAACTAAGTTCGACACCGGAAGTCATAAAATCGCTGTTAAGACGATTTTTTTCTTGTCCCATTTGAATCCTACGGGGTTGGTCAAGTGAATGATCTATTTCGACGAGTATATAATCAAAGAAGAGAGCTATTGGTTGAACAGCAGGTATACAAAGAGTATCGGGATAAATTAAAGTGGCAAGTATGTAGATTTAGTATGCCGAGATCGAGTCTGCGTGAAAATTTCCTGAACTCAAGCTCTTCTCTATTTCATTTACCTAAAGATAATGATTTCAATGAGACTAAAAACAGGTGGTAGTCAGGGTATGTCGTTAAAGTCATCTAACGAGAGGTGCGACAACAAGTTTTTCGATTAGTGCGAACCATAGGGAGGAAGGTTTAGATGAGAAGTGTTCAGTTTACACGCAAAGGGGTGGTTAGTGTCATGCTTCAACTATTTTTTTGCACGGGAAAATGTTTGTAAAGCTGTTGACAAACTCTCTTTGAATGATGTTTAGGGTATGTCGTCCTGCCCAGGGACACCGTTCTGTGGTGCTAATTCCAGAAAGGCCTAGGTGGTGGTTTGGCTTCAACTGAGGGCATTGATGTTTCACTGTGTACGAGTACGAGGACGAGTACGGTACTCCAGGGTTCAAGTCCTAGTCTGACCAACATACAATAATATAGAAAATAAATAGAAAATTAATATTTCTGATTGACTTTGCCTCTCGATCGGGAATGTCGAGCTCCCCGGGTGTATTTCTGTAGTGAAACAAAAGCTTCTTTTAAAAATCGGCTAAGAATAAATTCTTCCTCCATTAATGGGAAAAAATATCAAAACTCACATCACAAACAAAGGTTAACAATATCCTGGCTAGACGTCAATATCGGGCAGTTATCGGCAATGAGTCGAATGATTGTCTTCCATAGGATGCATTTCGGTGATTCACCTTCTCTATGGACATGTGATCATTTTTATAATTCGGTCTTTTACTTATCCGTTTTAATTAAGTAAGATTTCCCAGACACTTTGACAGCTAGAATAAGTTTGTTGGCTGGAGCTGGTGACTAATCTTACCTTATTCGATCTCATTTTCCTCTTAAAATGTATAATATTATAATTTCCATTTATGTTATCCTCCAAATAAATAAGAATTCAGCTTTTAATCAAAATAAGTTTTTGAATTTTCTTGGAATATTTTAAATTACTGATTAAGCACAGTTTTTTATCTAATGTTTTATAAAAAAAATTGCAAACAATTTTTCACTGTTACTCACATACATACACGTATATACGTACATAGGTACATACCATACATAAATATGCATAGCTGTGATTGCGTGATTAATGCAATTTGTCGGCACTATTGTTTGTCTGTCGTTTTGACTATTAAGTAAGCATATAATAGTCAACTAGTTAAATTGCATGTCATGATTGACCATTATTGCTAGCTATATATGTGTGTGTATGTACATATGTATGTATGTATTAACTACTAGTCCAGTATTTTCCCTGCTCATGATCAGTTTTTATTTTATTTTTTTTTTTTACTTAAATTTTGCGATTGCAAATAATCACTTTTTATACCCTTCATAAACATGAAATGGTATATTAACTTTGGTCCGAAGAATGTACATATGTAAGTACTAGAAGCAGAAGAGAAATACCCATCAGTCCCTGGTCCACTTTCCGGAGAGAAGTGAAATGTTCCTGTTAATCTAAGCAAAAATCCCCATATGTACTAGATCAGTCCCTGGTCCACTTTCCGAACAAATGTTTTCCGTATAAGCCTTTTCAGGAACTATAGAAACAATCTGCCAAATTTTAATCCGTTTTAACTATTCAAGATATGAGGATCTTTACAAACGAACATAGATTTTTATAAACATACATATATATTAGGTCAAGTAAAAAGTTTGTTCGGTTTTTTTTTATGCAAATGGTTCCAAACAGTTTTCTGGCTTATCCTTAGTTCCTCAGTAATTAAATAAGTGCTCACGTGACGGTCTGTATCCACTATTTCCATGATTTTATCGCAATTTTCGACGAAAGGTCTCCCGACGCGTGGGGCATCTTTGACATCGAAATTACCGGAACGGACCCTAGCAAACCACTTTTGTGCTACACATTCGTTTACAGTATCGGGCCCATAAACAAAGTTATTTTTTTCAGCCGCTTTGGCTGTTTTTTCGCTTGATCGAAGAGAAATTGTAAAATATAGCGAATTTTCTCTTTGCTGGTGTCCATCTTTGACGAGCGCTCACAATGTACTGAGTCAATCAATCGAAAAACTGTCAAATACAAACTTTTAGCGCGAATAAACACGTTTTCAGCGCCGTATAGTATGACATGATGCGACAGGTAACACTAGTACTATGGACAATAACGTCATCTCTTAGATAAACACCGAACGAAATTTTTACTTTACGTCTTTTTGAACACAAACTAGTCACCCGGTTTTTGAAATATTTACGAGTATATATATTTATTTCATATAGTCCCCATACAACCGAGAGCTCATGAAGGGTATAAAGATTCAGGCATGGCCGAAGACAGTACTTCTTTCTTGCTTATTTTTTTTTTGCTTTGATTTTTTTTTGTTTTTTGCTATTTTACTTTTTATTACCGATTATTATTACTCAGTTAACCAACTTCCCGATATACAGACATACAAACGAACACACTAGCGCATTGACAGTGACTACCAATGAGTGGCACCTCAAGTTAATACTTGTTTGTTTGTCGATTCGCAGTAAGTGTCTGTGTACTTTGCGCCAACGGCTGGCTGATTCCCCAACAATGAAGAGTGAAAACAAGATTTTAATTCATAGAATTGCTTGAAATGCACTTGTAGCAGCGGCGGCGACGGCTGTGTTTACAATATGCATAAATGCATAAAATAATACATACATACATATGTAGGTATGCGCATAAGTGTTGTTTTGCTGTTGTTTTTTGTCGAGTGTATACGGAAATGCCTTTAACCAATGACGTATGTAGGTTTCACAGATTAAATTGAACTATGAATCCATCAATTATCTATTGTATTGTATCATTCACTCTCATCGGTAATAGATTCGCTCGTATGTGTAACTGTGTATCTTTATACTATGTATACACGTATATGAACACCTTGCGCTCTCACTTTGTTATAATTATTGGTATCTGACACTTTTTTTTATCGTTTTACCATTGTTTTTGTTTCTGGAGAAACGTGATAGATTGACTCGAAAGTTCACCCGCAGTCGCATAGCTTTGGGGATTTTTGTTGTTATGTGATAAAATTTACATTGATTATCCATTGAATTATTAGCTATAATTGTTTTGACAATAAAAAGTGTACATACATATTGGTATAGGTATGTACATACAAAGAAGATAGCTAGGAACTCGATATCTCTAATAAAAATGTTAATACATTGTATATATATTTTAACGATTTTTTTGATAATACATATTACCACTATCATTCATTGGCTATAATCAATTAGTTGCGTGTGTAGTATGCTGCATAATTTGGACGCCATTCGTCAAAAGTTAGACGAGTCAGTGATTTCATGCATAGGTATTAGCTTATTTTATAGTATTAGAATATAATTTGTGAAAATATGAGGATAAAGGTCTAAATATATAGGGAATCGCACATATTGTACATAATATAGATTTTATTTTCATTTTCTTATTTTATTTTTATTTTCATATTGTTTTCTTTTATTTTATTTATTAATTTATCTACTTATATTTTTTATTGTAAATTTATTTATTTAATGTATTTCGATTTTATTTCATTTTTTATTTCATTTCATTTTATTTTATTTGTTTTCTTTTTTTTTTAAATTTATTTCATGAAATTATATCTCTTTTTTAATTTGTTTATTTTATTCTATTTTGTTTAGTTTAATTTTTTTTATTTCTCATTTTTTATTTTTTTTTATTTTATGTTATTTTGTTTTTCTTATTCAATTTATTTAATTTAATTTTTATTGTGTTTTTAATTTCATTTTGTAAATTTTATTTTATTTTGTTTTTTATTCAATTGATTTCATTCAATTTTTTTTTTCAATATGTTTATTTTATTGTATTTTATTTTGTTTAATTTTTTATTTATTATTTTATTGTTTTTATTTGTTTAATTTTTTATTTATTATTTTATTTTTTTTATTTGTTATTTGTTATTTTATTTTTTATTTATTATTTTTTTTATTTATTATTTTTTTTTATTCTATCTTTTTCTGTTGTCTTTTATTCAAGTTATTTAATTTAATTTTTATTGTGTTTTTAATTTCATTTTATTAATTTTATTTTATTTTGTTTTATTTAAACTAATTTAATTTTTTAACTTGTGTTTTAAATAAATTTATTTATTTTATTTATTTTTGTTTAAGTTTTTTAATTACTTTATTTATTGTTTTTTTTATTTATTTTATTTTGTTTTATTTTATTTCATTTATTTTTATATAAATTTTTTGTTTTATTCCACTTGCTCCAGTCTTTTTATTAATTGATTATTTTTTTTTATGCAAATAATTAAATTTTTTTTCACTTAGTTTTCATTCAATTTTCATAATTTTTATAATTTACTTTAGTTTATTAAGTTATATTTTATTTTTTGCTTTATTTAGTATTTTACCTAACTTTTGTATATTTTCTATTTTATTTATATTTTGTTGTTTTTCATTTAACTTCTGCATCTTTTTTGTTTTCAGTTTACTTTATTTTGTTTTATTTAAATTAACTTAATTTTGTAGCTTTGTCTCAATAAATTTTATTTTTTTTATTTTGTTTTTAATTTAATTTGTATAATTTCATAAATTATTCTTTTGTTACATTATTATATTTTACATTTTTTGTTATTGTATTTTGTTTTATTTGGTAATTGTACTTTATTTAATTTTGTATATCTTTTTAATTTTTTTTTTTAATTTTGTTTTTATATTTTTTAATATACATACATATATTTTCCTTAATATTTTATTTTATTTATTTTTTAATTTTTCATTCTACTTTACATATCATTTCAATTTCCTTTTTATAAATTTTATTTTCCCTCGTTTTATTTATGTTTTACTAAATTTGTTATTTTATTATATTTTCTTTTATTTTTAATTAAAATAATTTAGTTTTATTTGATTTAATTTCCATTGCTTCTTAAATTTTTTTATTTGCTTTAGTATTTTTAACTTAATAAAATTTTATTTTGTTTCCTTTTTTAAAATATATATTTCTTTACTTTATTTTATTTTATTTCACTTTATTTATTTAGTTTTTGTCTCATTTTATTTTATATTTAGTTTTATTTATTACTTTTCATTTAATTTTTTTATGTTATTTAACATTAATTTATATTATTTTTACTTTTCTTATAACTTTAGTTTTTTATCCAAATTTGTTTTATATATTTATTTTTTTTTTACTAAATATTGACACATGAGGATGTGTAGATGTGTATATTTGTTCTTACTGGTATCTTATTGTATAATGCATTTTTTTGTGGTTTCTCCCTCTCTTTTTTGATATTTTTATCCCTACGTACTTTTTAATTTATTTTTTCAATGACATACAAACTAGTTTTAACTATTTCATTTTAATAAAAAATAAATAAAATTAGTGACTAAGCATCGTTGCTTTTTAATAATATAATTTTTAGAATTTCCAAGGTTTAAATTACAAAAATAAAAATAAAAAAAAATAAAAAATATATTACAATGCAACTGATTCACTTTTGAATATTAATGCATCTCGAATGCATAACTTTCGTCATATAAATTGAGTAATGCTCAATGAAAGATTTCCTACCCAAAACGTTTCTAAGAATCCACTTTCCAACAACAAGAAATCGTTATGCACAGAGAGCTTGATTGGAATTTGTGTTAGAAGAATATTAATACATAAATGAAGACAGCAAAACGACGTTTGGCTTCAACAGAAATGCATTTTATTTTAATTTTTTCACCTTTTGGTAATTTTAAAGAAATAAAAAGTTTAAGACTGGAGAGGAAAAACACTAGATTACTTTATAACGCGTTAATTGTGTGCTAAATGTGTTAATGAATGGGTCAGAACATTCTTAAGAGCTTCCGAGTATACGACTACCTACAGTAGGCTCCGAATTATTGGTTAAGTTTAAGTCTTGAAAAGGAGATTATTCAAAAAATAAATGTATATTTCTAAATATATTATATTTGAATAAATTTTTAGTCCAAAGTGTCGTTTGCATATCATTTCATGCTGTTGTTGTATGTATTTAGTAATCCAAAATATTATTAATGTATGATATGTATTTTTCCGCTCTTTCAATCATGATATTTAGCAATATTTACCCCTGAAATCACGTCCTTAATAAGTTACGATATTTTTCCGTATATTACACATTATAGAATTCAAATAAAATACTTTTATTAATACCAAATATTTCCGAGTCAATTCCGATTCTCGTATAAAATTATTAATCGATGTCTGCCCGCAAAAACCGCAAATTAAAGTAAATACTGGTTCAAAAATTTCCATTCAGAGGCAAATGCATGCATGCATTTTTTAGTTGAATGCCAATAGGCAGATTCTTTTTAAGTTAATATTAAAAATAAAATAAAATAAAACAAAATAAAACAAAATAAAATAAAATAAAATAAAATAAAATAAAATAAAATAAAATAAAATAAAATAAAATAAAATAAAATAAAATAAAATAAAATAAAATAAAATAAAATAAAATAAAATAAAATAAAATAAAATAAAATAAAATAAAATAAAATAAAATAAAATAAAATAAAATAAAATAAAATAAAATAAAATAAAATAAAATAAAATAAAATAAAATAAAATAAAATAAAATAAAATAAAATAAAATAAAATAAAATAAAATAAAATAAAATAAAATAAAATAAAATAAAATAAAATAAAATAAAATAAAATAAAATAAAATAAAATAAAATAAAATAAAATAAAATAAAATAAAATAAAATAAAATAAAATAAAATAAAATAAAATAAAATAAAATAAAATAAAATAAAATAAAAAATAAAATAAAATAAAATAAAATAAAATAAAATAAAATAAAATAAAATGAAATGAAATGAAATGTAATGTAATGTAAAGTAATGTAATGTAATGTAATGTAATGTAATGTAATGTAATGTAATGTAATGAAATGTAATGAAATAAAAATAAAACAGAAGGAAGGCGCGGGTTCAAATAAAAAATTAAGTTAAATTTTCAAATTGCGGTCGCCCCTCGGCAGGGAATGCCAACCCCTCCTTCTAATAAAAAACCATCAGCAGTTCAGAGTATAAACTGTAGGTCCCTGCTTTTTTTTGGAAATACCTCAAGACGCAAGACGCGGTTACAAAGCGCCAATTATATATACCATATATACAAACTAAATGAATTTGATTTGAATAAAGAGAAAAATAAAATTAAATTACAAAATAATATGAAATTAAAATAAAAAAATTAATAAAAGTAAGAAAATAATAATATATATTTTAATGTATTATTCTCAATCGCTTCTTCATATATACTTACTTCATTGACTACATCCAATGACCCTATCATCATGTCGCTCAACTCACTGACTGTTCTTTCACAACGACATACTTACGTACTAATTCGTTCTCAATTAGGTGTTGTCGTCATTTCTGCTGTGGCTTCAAGAAACAGACACACATACACAAACAAATAAGTACATGCAAAAATTGCAACATGCAAATAATGCATGATGTAAAAGCACTTTTATGTTGAATTGTTATTAAATGCTTTGAATTGCTTGTAAATATACACGCATACACTCATATACACATGCATATGGAAAACAATTTATATGCATGTTTATATGTGCTAAATAATATTTGCATTTAAATGTATTTATTTAAGGTCATTCAATCGAGTATTTATGCGTTTGTATATAACATATTTTTTATCTATCTTTATGTTTTTTCTATCATTTTATTTCTATTTTCAATCGATTTTCTTCATAAGTCCTTAAAAAATATTTCTTTGGAAACAAATATTCCTATATTCTTAATGTCACTGCAGCTTACCTATATATAATACTTGAATACATACAAATGTGTTTACCCAAAAATCTTCTTTGCTAAAATTACTGTAAATTGCAACAACCTTATACAGTTAAATTCATGATATATACATATATATATACATTTACCTTAATTTAATTACTTGTGTACACTTACCTACATACTCTCCACACACACATACATGTGTAAATTTTATTGACGCCAGTCATAAAAAATCTTTAGTTATTTATTTTTAAATATTGTTGCTAAAAACCATTGAATCCGATTTTTCGCTGTAAAATATTCGAGTATTCAGTATTTAACATTTTTAATTTAAATTTTCGTTTTTATTTTCCTTTTCTTCTTTTTTCGTTTGATTGCCGATTTTCACATTAATATGCTAATTGGTATTTTAAACTTGGATTCTCGATTCGATCGTATATTATTTTGTTGTCAGAGGTTTTTTGTGTTGTGTCTGCGATTTTGCTGCTATGCATAGGGTTAATGATTTTTTTACGCAGTTAGTTTGTTAAAAAAAAATTTATTTGGTTTTTTTTTCAGATAGTAATTTAATAAGTATTTAATGAAGCATACTTCAAATAAAAATGCTAGAAATGTGATTTTTTTTATTATATTTTGGATTTTTTTATTTTACCTTTTTAAATTTATTTTATTTTAATTGGTTTTTTTTTATATTCCATTTTACTTGCTATTATTAGTTAATTTTGTTTTCTTTATATTTTTTAATAATTTGTTTTATTCTTATTTTATTGTGTTTGATTTTTTTTTTACTCATTTATATATTCTTCATTTTATATATTCTAATATTTTACCTTATTTTATTTTTTCATTTTGTTTCATTTTATTTGTATATTTTATTTGATTATATATTTTTCTTTTAATTTATTTCATAATTTTAATTTTTTTTTTAATTTTATTTTCATTGATTTATTTATTTTTTCATTTTAATTTATTTTATATCATTTATTTTACGTTTTTCTTTTCTTGTTTTATATATTTACTATTTTCCTAGTTTTTATTTTATTTTCTTTTATTTTATTTTATTTTCTTTTATTTTATTTTAGTTTTATTTATTTTATTTTAATAAATTATTTTATTATATTTAATTTTTTTTTCAATTTTTGCTTTCAAGTCATTAAATCAGTTTATTATTTTATTGTAATTTGTTTCATTTTATTTTATTTTTTTTATTTTCTTTATGTTTGTTTGTTAATTTTATTTTGATTGATTTTTTCTGTAATTTATTTAATTTTCTATTCTTCTTCTTTACTGGCGTAAACACCGCTTACTCGATTAAAGCCGAATTTATAACATTGCGCCATTCATTTCTTTTC
The DNA here is from genome assembly GCA_037013455.1 of Ceratitis rosa. Taxonomy (NCBI): domain Eukaryota; kingdom Metazoa; phylum Arthropoda; class Insecta; order Diptera; family Tephritidae; genus Ceratitis; species Ceratitis rosa. The sequence continues at coordinate 5,267,581 of JAWMAG010000046.1, forward strand.
TTTCCGCTGTTTGGCGCCAATTTGAAAAACCGTGTACAGCCACGGAGTGGATGGCTTACTCTTTCTCCGTTGGTACTGCATCGAATTATTACTATAATTATTATATTTTATTTTATTTTCTCATATTAATTACTAATTTTTTTCTATGTTGCTTGGTTTTTTTTATATGTATTTATTTTTAAATTTGTTTAGTTTAATTTAATTTTTTAATTTCGTTTTGTTTAATTTTTATTTAATTCATCAACTGTAAGCAGTTCATTTATTACTCTAAGTTCAAACCATAAATTTTATATACAGTTGTTGTCAAACTGTTTCCTCGTCTTTAGGAATCGTGCCTAGTTTATTTTATAGTTTCTATTTAATTAATTATTATTGTTAATTGCATTTTAATTTTATTTCCCTTTATTGTAATTTGTTTAATTTCTTTTATTAATTTTATTTTCCTTGTTTGATTTTGATTTTTAATTTATTTAATTTATTTTATCATACTTCTAACTAATTTATTTTTTCTCTATTTTCTGTATTTTGTTTTATATTTTTCTTGAATATATTTTACAATTTTTTTATCCGTTTTTACTTTATTTTATTTCACTTAATTCTTATTTTGTTGTTTTTTATATTATTTTATTTAATATAATTTTTGTTTACTTTAATTTAATTTTGTTTAGTTTTTATTTAATTAATTTTTTTCATATTTAATTTAATTTCATTTTACTTTATATTTTTATTTTATCTTTTCATTTTGCTTCATTTTGTTTTACGTATTTGATTTGCCTTTTATATTATTTTATTTCTTAAATTCGCAAACTGGATTTGCATACTATTAATTTTTTGGTTCATCACATAATCGAATAATACCTAGATCTAAGTATGTATACAAATGAGCATTTTTTGCTTGGTCAACTTGACTGACTGTCATTTATTACAACTCCGGAATGTTCGCTCTGTTTTTTGTGTGAGTAATTGTTTTTTTTTATTCAAAAGATTACCTTTCCCAAGTTTACTTTTGTTAAATGTGAATTCTTTATTTAATTACGGACTTCACGTGACTTGTTTTGCTCATGTAATTTCTTCAAAAATAAAAATAATGATTCATACTTGATTTCAGTGCACAGACAATTTTGGTGGTTTCCTAAAGCATTTCTCATTGAATTGTTTTTAATTTGTTGAATATTTTTTGGTGTGGCGTTTTGGTGAAAGTTAAATTTTTTTTTTTTTATAAAAAAGTCGTTTTTTTGACATGAGTGGTTTTATTGTATTATTCAATAATTATAAGGTTCATTTATTACTTTTAGTTCTAAACACAATTTTTATATGCAGTTGCTGTCGAACTGTTTCTTCATCTTTACAATCCAAATTATGACAACTGGAGATATGTTCTGTCGTTATAATGTTTTAAAGAAACATGATCTACATATCCATATGTATTTATTAATTTTGGAAAGATTTCTAAATGTATTTCGTATAAACTATGCCCGAAATAACTTCTTCTTCTTTTCTTCCTTCTTATGCAAACATATAGTATTTTAGTATCATTAATAAGATTATTTGAAGAAGATTACATTCAAAGATTAAAAAAATAAAAATAATGAAAGAAACTGCTTTGCTAGCCACTCTATCTATGTCTTTCTATCTCTCCTCTTCCTCACTATTCCCCTCTGTCACTATATATCTTCTTCCTTCATTATCAGTCGTGCCTTTAAACATTGTGTGTTTATAAAGTATGTAATCTAAAATTTATAATAAAAAGTCCGAACCACTTGAAAACGGCTGGATACACATATACGCCGCATGAGTTAGCGAGAAAAACCCAAATTTCCATCTACGAATCGTTGCTGAATCTTATCAAAATCAACCCATTTCTGAAGCGAATGTTGGCTGTTGATGAAAAGTGGATCATTTACAGCAACGTCAAACGAAAACAATCGTGGTCGAAAGGCAGTGAGAGCCTACCTTATAGATCGGATCTCGCACCAAGAGATTACCATCTGTTTCTGTCTATGACGAATGATTTGGCTGGTGAAGTATGGATCTCAAAAGAAGCTCGTGAAAATCGATTATCCCTGTTTTTTGCGAATATGGACAAGGAAGGGCTTTTAAGAGAGATGCATAATGACATAACCTTCAAAATGGCAAAACGGTACAGATTTGACATAAATTGGATAAATTTAGATGTGGTAAATAAAGCCTACAATGTAAAGCGAAAATAATGGATGACTTGTTACTAGAGTAATATATGTATATATTGATTTTATGTATAGATAACGAGCTTAAATATTTAATTTAATTTAGTATTTTTTATTTTATTGAAAATTTTCATTATTATTAGTACGCCACACATTATTTCTTCTCTACACTTCCATACCACACTTCTTCTATTACAGTATATCATTTTTTTTATAGACTTGTATGTATAGTTCTAATTTAAAAAAAAAAATGCTTCTCCCTTTCGATGGAATCTCGACTGTAATTATTTTTTTTGTTTTTAATTCTATTCTTCTGATTAGAAGTATAATACAAAATATAAACAAATCCAACACGTGCCTATACTATTTAGATTTTATATCCCACATAGCCATACTTAGTTGCGTATGTGCTCCACACATAGTACATACTTGTATGTACGTTATGGATTAACAAAAGTTCGGTAAGTTCACCAGAAAAAACAAAAGTAAATTCCTTTTGTATTTATTCGTAATCTTTGTCTTTTTTTTATCTTCTCTACATAATCGCCATTGACTTCAATGCATTTCTTAAGTCCATAAATCCCCTTCTGAATACAGTCTTCAAAATCTTGCCTTTTAAGCTTATCAAGATCAGCATTAACCACGTTAATTATCTCTTCATTGCTATTAAAGATCTTTCCTTTCAAAGTTTTTTTAATTTTTTGAAAAAAAAAAAACCACAAATCACAAGGTGCTATATCCGGGAAATATGGTGCTGGACGTAGCTCTTCGATACCAGGGATCACAATAAAGTTACTCGTTATTTCAGCAGTGTGGGATAGCGGGTTGCCATGATGTAAAAGAAGCGCCGCAAATCCTCTTTCTTCTTGTTTTCCAACAAATTTTTGAAAACCTTTCGTAAGCACTCTTTGGTGTACCATTTTGCAGTTACCGTCTGACCCTTTTCCAGTAGATAGAAGCTACGATCTCAGATCGAATGATATAAACTGACATCATTACTTTTGCTGCTGATTTTTGTTGCTTAGATTTTACGGGTGGGTTTTGCACCTGTTGAGCTCCTTACCATGGACTGCTGTTTGGTTTCTGGATGGTACTTATAGAACCAAGACTCCACCAGTAACGGCTTTACCAAAGTTGCTGGACTGACCATTTTTAAAATTGTTTAGGAAAAATTGAGCAAAATGCACTCGAGCCTCTTTTTGGATCTCATTTAAAATTCGTGGTACCCATCGAGCAGATTTCTTCGTGTATCCCAGATGATTATTTAATATTCGCGATACAATCTTGGCATGCAAGCCCAATTCATTAGCAATCATTTCTTGTCTCAATCGTGGGTCTTCGTCAATTTTGGACTTCACCAGAGCTGCAGTGACGTCATCAGTGGATTTTACTCGACCTGCTCGGGGCTCTGGAATCTTCGGAACCACTTAGATATAGTCTTTAAAGATGGTACAATCGTTTCGTCTGACCTATCGTCAACTATCTTGCATTTTCTTGTCGCCATTTTAGTCGATCGTTCTAAAAATTGCAAAGAATTTGGTATTTTTAGATTTAACAAAAACAAATTGAAAGTCACCAACTGCCCGAACTTTTGTTAATCCCCTCGTTTGTTCATACATAAACTATTCCAATTTCATTATCAAAAAAATGACAGAAACAAGGCCGCTAGTATTTGATTTGATAAAGCTCGCGAGTCTTCGTAAATTTATGAAATACTGCATACATACGTACTGTGGTGTGAAAAAAACGCGCTTTTTGGCGGCTAAAATATTATTTACACGTATGTATGTACAAACAATCAAATATGTACTATATACAAATATATATGTAAAAATGTATAATAAAAGTATGTAGAGAATACTTAGCATAGATTTGAAAAATTATTCATAAATATGTGTACACATAAACACGCAAATACGCACATCCATAGCTATGTACGTGTATGTATTTCCACGTATCTTCGCGTACAAATGTACCGTTCGGTGCCAGCTTTGGCTAGGCAAATGTGTGTGAGCTTCAACATTCTGCTATACTACTGTGGGCTAAAAGTACCGGGAATTTGTTTAAAAATAAAAAAAAAAACTTTATTTATTCTACCAAATAAATTTCATTCCCTTCAAAGTAATCCCCTCTTGATAGTATGCCAACGCGTTTAATACAATTCTTGGTGCATTTCAGAAAGTCACTTTCAGGTTTGGCCTTCAGAACGTGTGCCGATTCACAAGTTTAATCTCTTCAGTCGACTCGAAACGGTGTCCTCTTCGGAGTGGTCTTTTGAGTTTGGAGAATAGTCAGAAGTCGCACGGCGCTAAGTCAGCCAGTATTAAGCTAGCATTTCAGGCGCTGCTTCTCTATGAAATTGAGAGTTTCATGCTGTTGTTGCAGCCAATCATCTTAGGAGCAGACGAGACCTGTCTAAGTCAACGTGTTCATTTAACGGAAGGTCCAGGAAACCAGGTGTTTCGAACCAGGGGGATTTAGATGAGTAGGTTTTAAGCGGCATGTAAAGAGATGGAGATTATCGTGGGGGTCTCATTGCATGTAGGACATACATATGTTGGGTATGTCGAGGTCAAGTCTGTATAAGTAAGAATTAACTCGACTACAATATCCAGCTCTTAATTGTGTTAATACTATTCGGGTCTCATAGGCAGTGGTTGTATATGGTGCAGAATGGTGACTGTGGTGTCAAGTACTCCCTTCTTGATGTGCCTTGGTTCAACCTCAAGTAACATCTGTTGGGTTGCTTCCGAATGTAGTCTTTATTGTCTCCGGTACTAGGGAAATGAGAGATATCAGCCGTTACGATTCTCCCATGTTGGCTGGTTTCCTCGATTTAAGTAGCGGATAGAGTGGTCCACTTTTCCACACATCGTGTGTTTTTAGGGTGGCCAAATACAGATTGAGAACCTTGGTTAGCTAGTCGGTCTCCGCTGGTCTTAAAAATGTTATTGCATCAGCATGAATATTCCATCGAATTAGAGGCTGATGTTTGGCAGTTTGTCGTTTTATTTCGTCTTTTTCTATTTAGGTTCATGCACTTCTTCAGATCCGACGAGACACGGTAACACCGATTTGACTGTAGTCCATAGCTTGTTTGCCCCAAAGGACGTTAAATGCTCCTCCCAGGTAATTCTAGGCTGGCCATGCTCATCTTCAGCGTTTTCTCGACCCTCTGACTATTTTGTATCACTCATAAATTCGAGTTTTCGTAGGCCATGAAGAAGAAAAAGAATAAAGCATAGCTCAAACACCAATGAATATTTTCACGCGAACATTTGAAACAGTTGTTAGTGGTAGTGCTGGCAACTTAAGTCAGGATCTGTTGGTTCGATCCCTGCCATAAGATGTCTGATGAGGAGATGTGGTGATCTCCGGAAACAGCTGTCACTTCTACCATTTTTTTTTGTTGTATAACAAAAATATTCTATTCATACAAAAAAACTGAATACTTAGAACAAAAAAATGTATTCAAAATTTCCCGGTACTTTTTGGCCACAGTAATATATACATATGTATATGTATGTATACTTATATAATATATAGTAATTTGAATGAATTAACAACAATAAAACGCATGTTGTGAAGCAGAAAAAAAACTGCTCGTGCACAACAACAACAAATATAATAATATGTAGTTATGTTGTTGTTGCTTGTCGCTCGTAAAGCATAAATTTTTTCTACACTTTTATTTACATTGTGTTAAATTATAAAAAATTGTGAAAACTATGAGCGAGAAAATAGTAATATTTGCTCTCTTGTGCTCCGCTCAATTTCTTTAATCGATTTGTTCCAATTCGCGTGTGACGACAACGACGACGACAGCGAGTTCACGGTCTGGTCAAAATACGAAGCGGCATATTCATAGACAAGTTAGATGATTAGAGCCGGCTTTTACACTTTGGGCTGATTCCAAAGTTAGATAGAGAAAATACAGTTACGAGGGAGAATTTTTAAATAAAAAAATATTATTTTTTCCTTTTCCATAACATTTTTCAGAGCTTTCAAATAATTTATTATTATCTTAAAAAATTTGCCTCCTTGACTTTATCATCGGTGTTAAATTTGTTACTCCTGTGCTCTTTTATCAATTTTGGAAATAGGTGACAATCCACTCGGCATCGAGGCTGGACAGTAGGGTGGGAGACTCAAAATATCGCGAATCACCTATGCAGGGAAGCCAGAGCAGCGTGGCTCTTGCAAAAGTAGTACATCGTTTGTAGAGTTTGCCCATCTTTTCTCTTTAATTAATTCTTTTAGTCTTCCTAGTACGAGGGTTGCTATATATATGTCTGGCCAAATAATGAAAACACGAATATTTATCAACAAAAATGGTTTTATTGTTTTTCAAAATATTCTCCATCAAGATTTATACACTTTGGCATGCGCTCAAACCAATTTTCGAAGCACTTTTTCCACTCCGATTGAGACACCTCCAAAACATGGTTTTTGAATGCTTCAACAGCATCTTCTGGCGACGAAAATCGTTGAACACGCGTTATTTTCTTGATGTGTGGGAATAAAAAGAAGTCATTGGGTGCCAAGTCAGGGCTGTACGGCGGATGACCCATCAATTCGATGTTTTGGCCGGTCAAAAAGGCGTTGGTTTGAGCCGATGTGTGAGAGCTCGCATTGTCATGGTGCACAATGATTCGTCTTCTCTTGTTCGTTTTTCGAATTTCTCCGAAGACTTCAGGCAAACAAATGGTGGTGTAACACTCAGAATTGACCGTCCTACGCTGCTCAAGCAGAACAGTCGCCACATGACCAGTTTTGTCGAAAAAACAGGCGACCATTTGTTTCAAAGTGCTTCTTCCACGAACAACTTTCGTTGGATTTGGCTCGTCTTGGAAGACCCACACGGTCGATTGCTGTTTTGTTTCGGGCTCATACGCATAGATCCATGATTCGTCACCTGTGACGATCTTATAAACGTCTTTTGAAGCACCGCGATCGTATTTTTTCAGCATTTCTTTACACCAATCCACACGAGCCTTTTTTTGAGCGATTGTCAAATTGTGCGGGATCCAACGAGAACAAACCTTTTTTACGGCCAGGTGTTCATGCAATATCGAATGTATGGTGGTGGGAGAAACGCATAGGCATGCCTCTATCTGAAGGTATGTTACATGACGGTCTTGCATTATCAGTTCACGTACGGCATCGATGTTTTCTGGCACAACGGCTGTTTTTGGACGACCTTCCCGGAATACGTCTTTGAGCGAGCGTCGGCCACGATTGAAGTCGTTGTACCAGTTTTTCACAGTGCTATAGGATGGTGCTTCATAGCCATACAAAGATTTTAGTTCATCGATGCACTCTTGTCGTGATAATCCACGTCGAAAGTTGTGAAAAATGATCGCACGAAAATGTTCACGAGTAAATTCCATTTTTTGGCCGAGATGAATTTTTTAATTCCCTGTAAATAAAACAATTCACGATTAAATGACAAAACGTTCTGAGTGATGTTATGCTAAAAATTGTCAAACTTTCCAATGGAAATGTCAGATTGCACCTGGCAACACTTAGTGTTGCCTAGGCCAGACCTATATATAGCAGCCTACGTATTGAAGCGTACCCAAAAGACCATTGCCTTGAGGCTCCCAGTTAACTGTGACGCCTTAAACCTTTGGGTAGTGCTGTGCACTTTTTATGCTACTGCATCGATTCTTGTGTCGACTAAGATTCCTAATGATGAACCCAAGTTTAGTCTTCAAAAACAATTCAATTCAATACATCATCGTTCTCTTTATTACACGGGTCCAAAAATACACGTCAACACTCTACGTACTGTTGTTTTTGCGGAAGCGTGAGCATTATTGGCAAGCCATCTTGCGCTGACCTTAGCCAAGATGATCGTACGAAATTTTAAAAATGGTTGTATCGAATACTCCAATCATTTTTGCAAGTTGTTTCCACTTTAGTTGAGCATCGTGGAGAACAATTTTTTAACTCTTTGGATAAGTTCTGGTATGGTCACCTCGATGCTCATACCCGGCCATGGGTCATATTCAAGGGATTCCTTTCCTTGTTTAAATAAACGTTGACTCAACAGACCTTTTGGGTCTTCATATATAGTAAGGCATATTCAATTCAGAAGGCACTTAGAGAAACTGGGGAACTAAAAAACGGCGGAGAAAGCACCAGAAACCTTATGGCATTTTATTTGCGTATGTCTCGAACTTTAAGAGCAGCACACTTGATTATATCGAGAGCAAAGATACGTTGCTTGCAGATGGGGTTTATAGAAAACATCAGTGTATATCACCGTTTTCGGTGGCCTAAGTGTGCTGTTGCCCATCAACCACTTTAACCTAATCTAATCTGTGACGAGTTATGATAATTTTCAGGCATAAAAAAGTAAACGTCTCACCAAATATAATAAAGTAATTGATTAATAACGGCTCGACTACCGGCTGATGTACTTAAGGTTCGTGCTGAAGTACTTATAAGCGAAGCCACCAACGAAATAAAATGAACTTAACATCAAAGAATAAATTAAATAAAAAAAAATATGGAGAATGCATTAAATTAAATTAAAATAAATGGAAATAAAATGAAGTAAATATAAAAGAATAAATTAAATTAAATCAATAATAAGATACAAATTAGTTTAAAGGAACTAAAAAAACACGCTTTGGTATTTTTTATATACTATTGTCTTAAGTTTATTTCCAAAATTATTTTCAACTTTTTAGTTTAATATTCTTTAAAAGCGTGTTTTTTTTAGTTTTTTTTTAAGCTATATTTATTTTATATATCTTTCTAATTAACTCTATTTTGATTTTTTTTCTCTGAATTAATCAGAGAACGTATAATAATTATTAGTATGGATTATTATACGTTCTCTGATTAATTTTGTTAACGCCACGATGTATGCAACGATTCGCATTTCAAATATTTCATATTGGGATCGCGTCACAGCTAAAAGAGTTACAAACTAACAGACAGACATACTGACTGACATACTGACTGACATACAAGTGAAGCTAATAAAAGCGTGTTAAAAAAAATAAAAGTTGCTGTGCCACTACTGGTTCATAAATATCTGAAAAAAATTTATTATTTACAAAAAAAATCTCATCTTCATCCCATCCATGCCTGAGACTCACAGTTCGAATCTTGTTGAAGACAAATTTATAAATATTATTTTTATTTCTGCGAAGTGGAAATTCAACATGCAAAAATTAACTGGTATTTTATTGATGCCATTCGGTAGGTCAGGCTTCGAGTCCTGCTCCCAGTAATAGTCAAAAAATATAGAAAATTAATTTAAATAAAAATGCAGTTATTTTTTTAATTTCTTTCGAACCACGGTAGGGAATGCAATACCTCCGAATGTACTTTTGGCATGAAATAAAAAGCTCCTCATAAAAATCAATCCATTCGAATGTGCAGTGTATTTTTTTGGCACAAAGCCTACCACCTACCTATGTCTCATTTAAGTGTTTTAATGTACTCACATACATATATACCTATATCTCTACATTGCCTGTTAAAAAGTTTTTCAACTTCCATTTGTGTTGATTGTTCCTTTAAAATGGTTGGAGAAACCATTCTTCACTAAATGAAAAAAAATCTACCTTTTACTTGCATACCTCATACCTACTTTACTCCCTTGATATTTTTAAACTTTTTTATTGAGAGAAGAGAAAAATTCTCTACTTCTCTCCGACTGATTAATTCTCCAAGGCGTATTCTCTTCATATCTTCCGACGACAAACATGTTTTTTGGACTACGTGATTAAACTCAGATGATACAAACTTCCACAAGAACGTTTCAATAGCCACTACAAGGTCTCAACGATGTGAACAATTACGTCGCAAGTGGTTAAACGATGTTAATGCGATTAGAAAATCTACATAAATGACGAAATATAGACATATTTACATACTTAATTGACGCCTATAAATTATACTAATTCATCGCCTTCGATTTCAACGATTAACACAGATAATGTCAAACTGTATATTGAGCTTCAAACTACCAGGTGTGTTTGTTGAAGTTTGCCGGTTTTTTTCGATAAAGAAAACACTTAATTTTCAGAGGAATCTCAAAATTTTTTATTCAAAGTATTGACCATTGGTTTCTACACATTTCGCCCATCTCTCAGGCAAATTATGGCTACCATTCCAAAAAAAACTTTTTCTCTTTCGAGGCAAACCATTCGACGAGCCATTTTTCGACTTCTTCAAAATTAGCGAAGCACTGCTCTGCAAGGGAGTGTCCCATCGATGCGAAAAGGTGATAGTCGGACGGGGCGAAGTCTGGAGAGTGAGAGAACGGCGGGTGCGATAATATTTTCCAATTAATTGTTTTCAATGTGTCTTTCACCAGTTTAGCGGTATGAGACGGCGCGTTGTCATGTTGCCAGATAACTTTGCCATGTCTTCGGGCCCATTCCGACCGTTTTTCGATCAACGCATGATTCAAATTGATCATTTGTTGTCGGTAGCGATCCGTGTTCACCGTTTCACCAGGTTTTAACAACTCTTGGTACACCACACCACACTGGTGGAGCATTGTCTTACGGCCAAAGCGATTTGGCCTTGCATTCGATAGGTCAGCTTCACCAGGAGAAAGCCATGATTTTTTCGCTTCGGGTTCTCAAAATAAATCAATTTTTCGTCCCCCGTGACTATTCGTTGCAGAAAAGATTTCCTTTCGAATCGTTGAAGCAGGATTTCACAAACGGTTTTCCGATTTTCCATTTGTCTATCGTTCAGCTGGTGTGGCACCCATTTTCTATACTTCTAGATCTCTCCCATGGCTTTTAAACGTTAGCAAATTGCTCCTCGAGTCACATGTAGTGTTTCTGCCAATTTTTGTTGCGATTGGGTTGGATCACTGCACCAGGATGTTCATTGTCTGTCAAATCGAAATCTCCACTTTTAAATTGACGAAACCATGTCTCACATGTTCTAATCACTGGAGCATGTTCACCATAAGTTTCTACCAGCAAACGGTGAGCTTCAGCTGCTTTTTTCTTTTGATGAAATAAGAAAAGCAACGAAAGCCGCAAATGCGATTTACTTGGAACGAAACTCGACATATTCACTGAGGTAAACAAATATGACGCTATTATTTTGGCGGAATGTGACTTGCGTATTTTTGTAGGTTAATGTCAATAGAAAAAATTACATACATGCCAAATCATAGAAATTTATACATATTGCTGGCGACATCTACTAGTAAAACCGGCACACTTCAACTAACACCCCCGGTACTTTTCATAAGAAAAAAAAAATCATAATTATTATTATAAAATTAGTTAAATATTATTAATTACGGTTTTCGCTCCAAAACCGGCAACACGTAGATTTTTCTCAGCACCAGTCATGGGCAAGATCTCAGTTTATTTCGTTCGGCCTGTATTAATTCATTAAAAAGTTGCATTATTTGCTGTTCACAAGACAGCATGGGATCGATTCAAATCGCTTTGAGATATAGAAAGCTTCTTTAACCTATTTTGGCATATCCCGATGATAATAGGTAATGTTACTTTATCCAAGCTGGACAAATAATCGAAGCGAATGGGTTTGGTAGGGAATGAGGGCAAAACGAAATATCTCCTTTCATAAAATAAGCAGCCTGCGGCTTCACGTCTGGGTGGCATATCACTGTTGACAGTTCTAACATTGAAGTCCTAGAAAATCTCGTCTACCTTGGAACCTGAGATCCAACGCGGAATAACAATGGTCAACTAGTGCTACTTTGAACTGAGTATGGAAGTGAAGAGTAAAATGTCATCTTTTGACAAACAGAGCCCAAGCTCTGCACTTCATTCTTTTTCTGTTGTATGGTGCAGGAGAGTAGACGATGATGACATCGATGAATCGGCGTTTTAAGTTTTCGAGAGAAAGGTTTTGCATAAGATTTATGGTGCGGCGTGAACTGAAAAATAAATAATTCAGCATATTAAAAGGGAGCGGATGAGAAGACGACACCTTTGAAAGTAAAAAGTCGACATCAGTATCGAGGAAATCTGCTGGTTCTGCAACATTGAATCCTGAGACACTGGCAAACAGATTGATGAAGTGCGGAATTTTGGCGTAAATATATATAATTATTCACGCAGCAGGAAGAGAGTCACATGAAATCAATCAATATTTCGAGCCTCTCGGGATTTTTGAATTACACAATGTAAAGCAATATAAGTTAAAGCACACAATAGACCAATGATCGAGCTGCACATCCATTTTTCCATTGTCTGTCTTGATGTTAGAACCACGTTCAAGGGTTGTTACGATTTTCTCAATCATTTTGGCTTGGACCTACGGTTCACTTCGAAGAAGAAGTTTTTTTTTGTATTTGTCGACAAAGATGCACTTGGATGCACAGCTGTATTACTCCACCTCTATTATGTGCTTCGACAATCCTTTCTACGGGAATCCGAAACCAAAATGAATGGGAAAACACAAAAGTCTTCGTTCAGGAAGCCATAGCCATCTTTACAGACTGTGCAAAAAAGTAGGCTGCTAAATTTACTCTACGATGCTATGCGCTATGAGCTATGAGAATATCAGACCACTGCAGCGTTTTTCAAGTAGAACCCGTGAGTGGCTGCTCAAAGCTACGGTAACAGGGCCATCAATTGCGATATATTTCGACAGTCAAGCTGCCATTAGATCTCTACTGTGTAACAGTACCACATAACATGTGGCTAAAAAATTCAGAAGCAATCTGTGGCCGATTCGAACTAAAAAAGTTGGACAAAAGTATTTTTTGAACTATTTTTTTTTGCAACTTGAAGTGAATCTTTTTTGGTCAATCTTCGAAAAAATTTGCAAATTTCGACGGTATATTTTAATTCATATATAGAAGAGACACTCATAAAAGTTCAAGAGTTCCCACTACAGCCGCTTCAGAAAAACACATCACAACATTAGAAAATTCCAATATTTTTTGATACTAAAAATTGTTTTTTGAAGCTAAAATATAGTACATTAAACGCTTTTTCGAGTTCTATAGAAGACTACTGGCTTAAATGCAACAAAGCCGTGGTCTGGGTATCCGGACACCGGGGCATCCCATTCAATCGCATGTCAGACGAACTTGCGAAAGAAAGCACCCTTCTATCCACAATAAACCCTGCACTAAAATTGGGTGCGAAAAAATCAAAACATCTTATCCTTCTAGTTCGGTACTGCTGCCACTGTCCAACCATTATATAGGTATATAGCGCGACACAAGTTCCTGGGTAAACACTTCTTCCACTATCTCGGTGAGATAACTTCAGCAAAAATGGGTAATCTCGTTGTTTTCATAAGGCATGCCAAATTGTTCGAGCATTAGAAGGCTCATAGCGATAAAATAATGAGTCTATTGGCTTAAGGGGTTATGCCACTCTAGGATTTTCAAAAGATCGCTTTTTTTCTTTTGCTTTAAATAGTTCCTTAGGGTCTCAGAAATAACATATTGCAGGATTATGGCTCGGAAATATCTCTAAATAATTTATTTTCGAAGTTCCTTGCAAGGCTGCACGGTACGCACACGGTACAACTTAAAACTTTAAACGCGTTTATCTCCAAACTACATTTTTCGAGTTGGCCGAACCAACAACTCGTACGATTTCCAACCGATTAGGTTCAAATTTGACACACATCTTTAAAAATAAATTTTTTAAGGTATCACGTAGGAGTTTTTTTTTATTCTATATAGTTCATTTGTTACTAACAATTAACTGATGATTTTTTAGTCGAAATTAGAAAGTTTAACTTTAGAAGTGCGCCATTTGATCATGAATCAATATATCGAAAAAATCCTACGTGTTACTTTAGCTATTGTAATATATAATAAAAAAAAATTTAGATACTCAAGATATTTTAAAATTTACAGGAGCAGTTAGTTCGGCCACGTACCCCTTGAACCATAGAGGAGTCGAAGGACGACCGCTACAGCGCCACTATTCTTCAAGAAATATTTATAAGAAATTATTTTTTTACACCTAAAAAGATGTATAATAAACTTCTTATATTATATTTTAAATTAACTCTATGGTTTTTCTAAAAAAAAATGCACATAAAACACCTATTTTTTCGGTCTCTAGAGTGGCATAACCCCTTAAGTGCGTTCGTAACTCAACTAAACAGTTTGGCTAGAATTTGCACTCATGACTCCGCATGATATCACGCACTGCTTACTACTCAGCTATTACGTTCGGTCACGAGAGTTATTTCTACCGTTTCAATTTGAAACGATTTATTCGTTTCAACTCACTTGATTTCATAAATCAATAAATTTTATTTGTATACGTATGTGTTAATGTGTGTAGTTAATGTTATTTTGTATATTGCGGCAATTTAATTAATGTTGAGCCATTAATGACACTGATTAGACTAATTCTGAGTAGGAAGGAAGACGTAATTAATATTTTGGTATACAAAAGAAAAAAAGAATATTGCAAGAGTCTCTGTGATTTTAGCTTCTTTTCTTTTAGTTCATATAAAATATGAACATACGTGTATAATATATTATGTACTACAGCCTATATAATGATGATTACTACATGGTCAGATTGATTTGAGCAAATAGTTTTAATTGATATTTTGTTATTGATTTATATACAATATTTCAACAAACTGTATGTAGGTATGTATGCATTTCGAATGCCAATCTTATACATAAAAATCTTAAGTCCGCTTGAAAAAATCTAGTAATCTCCAAAAATCTCTAAAAGTTACCGACCGATTAATTTAAAATTTTGTTTCTATGGTTCCTGGGAAGGGTTACAAAAAAAAAAAAAAAAAAAAAAAAAAAAATCGACCCGGGACTGATTGGTTCGAAAAAAATTCTTATGACCGTTTGTAACGGGTGTACTCCAAAAGTTGCCGACCGATTGACATGAAATTTCGTCGATTGCCTCTATGATTCCTCGGAAGGTTTTTACGGAAGTGGACTAGGGACTGACCTATTCGAATAAATTTTATTTATGGCTGGATTTACTTGAAATTCGTTACATAGGTGGCTTTTTGCTTAGATGAGCGGGAAAACTACCCTTCTCTCAGGGAAGTGTATCCGGGGACTGGCCTACTCAAAAAGTCGGACTATAACTCTCTCCGGGAAGTAGACCAATGTCAATGGCAAAACCAAAAATGTTGTATACCCACAAGTATTGAGTAAATAAAGTTATGATAAAAAGATACTGGCTGTACCCTGTAGCTAGTATTCTTATAATAATATTGATAGTTTTAATTTTTATAAGTTATTTTTTGAAGATTTGCTTTTATATTTTTTATATATAAAATATATATATATTTTTAATTGCAATAATTTGTTAATTATAGTTTTTTATTATTTTTTGAATTTTGTTATTAAATTATTAATTTTCTTATTTATTTTATTTTTTTAATTTGTTTTTAACTTTCTGGTTTTTTATATTATTTAGCTTTTCTTATGTTTTTTAATTTTTTTTTGTTTTTAATAATTGTCTAAAGTTGTCAAAGCAGGCGATGCACAAAATTGAGATATATACATATTCACTTATGAGTTATACAGGGTTTCCCAATAAGAGGTGTTACTTTGATATTCAAAGAAAAATTGCAATTTTTTGGGATAAATGATCGGATGTTTATTTCACTGCATAGAGGAGGATATGCCATTAATAATGGAAAAAAATATGAGCCAAAGGGCCACCATGGCTACGCTTACAGCACCGTCTCCCTTTTATGAAATTTTCCATTCGCAAAGTGACTATTGTATGCCCTCAATAGCTTTATGAATTCAATTTTGAGGTCTTGAATCGACGTTAGCCTATTGGCTTAGACCTTATATTTCGCGTGGCCCCAATAGAAAAAGTCTGTTAAATCACAAGGTTTGGGACACCGATAACTTCTACGAGAGCTAACACGGTTCGAAAACTTTTCCCTTAAAAGATCGTTGCTTGTATGGCACGTAGCGCCGTCTTGTTGAAAGTAAATGTTGCCCAGATTGAGACCAGTCAGTTCCGGCCATAAAAAATCTTTAATCACCTATCGATAGTGCAATCCATTCACCGTAACTGTTGTCCAATTATCATTTTCAAAAAATTAAGATCCTATGACCCCGCCGGACCTTAAACCGCACCAAAAAGTTACACGTTGAGAGAAGTTTTTCAAAAATAAATCAAAGACTTTCCGAACCCCAGATGTGACAGTTTTGCTTATTGACGTAGCCATCAAGGTGGAAATGTGCCCAATTAGTCAAGAAGATTTTTCGACGAAATTTCGAATCATTTTCATGTACTTCCAGGACCCCATCAGCAAAGGCACGACGTTTAGTTATTGTGTTAACTGAACTTTATAAGCATTAAGACCCAAGTCTTTATGCAAAATACAGTGTAATACAGTTTGTGGAATGCCCAATTCCAAAAAAAAAACGACGTGCAATGGACAAATCAGAGTTTTCTTCAACACTTTAGGCTACAGCAGCAATATTATCAGTTGTTCTTGAGCGACGTGCACGTGTTTTATTCTTCACATCACAAACTTGTTCCAACAGCTCCATTGTTTTCCACCAATTTCTGTGTTGTGGTCCGACAATGTACTTTACGACGACCGACAAATGTTTTAATTTTACGAACCGTCTCTTCCAGGTTTCCACCATTTTTATAGTGAATTTTAATAATTGCATTGCTTTGTTGAAGCGTGTATGTTACTGGCGCAATTTTTATTTGCCAAATGTCAAAAAATTATAGCTCAAAAGTGACATCTAACAGAATAGCCGGCTTTGAAAATAACACCTCTTATTGGAAAACCCTTTACTATTCCACAAATTTATTGTTTTTGCAATAAAAAAGGAACATAAAATTTTGTTTTGTCTATGCAAGCTATCATAATTGATTAGACCAATAAAAATCGCTAATTCTCTATAAGGATTTTTTTCCCCCATTCGCTCAAGGTTACCATTTTTGCAAATAAAAATCATTGGTAATCAAATAATAGTACTACGAAATGCAACAACAAATCACGTCTTTATAACCACAAAATTGAAATCAATTTAAATTATGTTGATAAACACATAATAAATAAATTAGAGGTTTTACTGATGTGAATAATAGGGTGGAAAGAACGGGAGCCATTTTTTTTTTTATTTAAAATATTAAAATTTAGATTTATAATTTTTTTAAATTTTGGTTATAAAACAAAAAATATACATACCATATATATTCTTTATGAAATTTTTTATTTTTATTTTTTAAACAACTTGGCCCACCCTAATGCGTTTATGTACTCTGTGCTGTATAAACTGTGATAGCATTTGTATCAAACACTCATAAAATATACTCACCCACCCACCTTCCAAGCAAAGATAAACAAAACAGGTAATTCAAAGATTCGAGCATGCAAAGTAGAGTGGGTACGCTTCTTTGTGGGTGTAGTCGCTGATTAGGTGGTCGGTGATAAAAATAAATGTGGGTTACCCGTCATATAAAAATATATATGTATGTGTGTTACTTTTGATAGAAATGTTCTTCTTTTTCCCAAACTACTTTGTGCTGGGATTTTGTTTGATAAACTTTAAATTCGTCTTTTATGTTCCGAGCTATTTTCATAGAACGAAATCCGAAAGTTAAATATTTCCAAAGAATAAGGCGCCACTACTAGGTTTTTTTTGTAAATAAAAATAAAAGTAAAAGTAAACAGAAAATTCTTTAAAATATATATGCATGTATGGTATACAGCGGCCGAAATAACCGAGTGGTTAGCACTGTGATTCCTGTTTCGGTCAACATCCAAAATTATAGAAAAACAATTTTACTAATTGCGGTTGCCGTCGTGCCAGTACTATACTATTTGGTTTCCCCAAAAGAAACCGGTGATTTTTTAAAAGAAAGTAAATACATTTTTTTGAAATTTTATAATAAATTTTAATCTATTATGTAATTTCCATTTTGTCGGATGACCTTTCGCTATCTTTCCGGCAACATCATTATTCCACGTTCATAGAACTGCTGGCCTTTATCTGCAAAAAACTGAAACGAGTACAATTTTATAGCCTGGTTATTTTCGAAAGTTTTTCCATTTAATGAGTTCTGCAAATATCGAAACAAATGGTAGTCTGACGGTGCAAGGTCAGGGCTATATGGTGGATGCATCATCAGTTCCCAGCCAAGCTCTCTCAGTTTTTGGCGAGTGATCAAAGATGTGTGAGGTCTAACATTGTCCTGGTGGAATATGACACCTTTACGATTGACCAATTCTGGCCGCTTCTCGTTGATGGATGTATTCAATTTGTACAGTTGTTCGCAGTAGAGATTCGAATTAATCGTTTGGTTCCTTGGAAGCAGTTCAAAATATACCACAACCTTCTAATCCCACCAAACTGGTGAATATCAGCCTTTGAAGTGCTTGTGGCGCTTCATCATGATTCGACTAAGATCGTTTTCGATTGAAGTTATTGTAAAAAATCCATTTTTCATCTCCAGTTATGATTTGCTTCAAAAACAGATCATAGTCATAGCGTTTCAATCTTTCATTTCCTGTGGTAGCCGAATATCAGGGTTTCTTAGCAGTCCAAGACGTCGTATATGATTATGAACGATTGATTTTGGTACACTTAACTTCTCTCCAATCTCATACTCGGTTACACGACGATTCAACTCAATTAAAGCTTTGACATCGGCATCGTCAAGTTCACTTGGCCGACCTGAACGTGGCTTATCTTTGAGTGAAAAATCTCTCGAACGGAATTTGCCAAACCAACTTCGACACTGTGTTTCTTTTAAGGCCTTATCACCATACAAATTATGCAACTTTTTAGCAACCTGCGCTGCATTTTTTCCCTTAAGGAAATAATAAAGTAAAATTTGACGAAAAAGTTCTTTTGGGGGCTCCATATTAAAATTGACGTCAAACAAACAAATATAAACAAAATTACGCGTATTTTTTTTTTCTAAAGCAAGCTAAAAGTGACAGATTATAACTATCAAAAAAAAAAAAAAATACAATTAAGTAGTCACAAACTGTTCAAAAAAATTGTCAACGCCGTCTGTATGAAAAATCGCCACATTCTTTTGGGGCAACCTAATATTTTCCCCTTTGAAAATTTGCAAGTTTTCCAAAATGACTGACTGTTTGACAATAAAAAAATTAGGGGGAAAATATGCAACGTGAGAATTAAAATCCAATAACGTAGAAAAAAACGAAACCCAACTGTTTTACAACTATTTTATAATTCGGGATTTGGCAACCTTTTTACAACTTTCTACGTTGATTAACTCAGCAACAGTGCCTCGATGAACTTAATTTAATTTTTGACATTAAAGTGCCATCAAGGACCTGTGTTTATCGATGATAAATGTAATCGAGTTTGTAGCTTACTCGTTCAAAATCAGCTGTTGTACCGGGAACTATTAATGCTGTGCGCAAACTGCAATTACAAGATCGTCATGTAATCTATCATGAGATTGAGAAAACTATAGGTATTATTGGGACCAGCATACATTCAACAGTGAATGAACATTTGACTGAAAAGAAATTTTTTCACGTTCGATCCCACACAATTTGTTAATCGCTCAAAAAAGGCTCGTGACGCAACCAACCCGACTGAAGCAACTGCATTTTTGAGCACTCAAAACATCGATTTGATGAGTCCACCACTGTATAGTCCTGATTCGGTACAGAAAGGTAGCTTTTTATTTCCGTACGTAAAAAAAATCTCAGAGCTCAATGTTTTGGAGATACCTCAATCAGTCAAAAGGCAAAAGTCCTTCGACAATTGGTTCCAACTCATTCCAAAGTGTATAAATCTTAAGGCCAGGTTCCTCCAAAATTCGTGTTGTTTTTTTAAATTTTATTTATATAAAAAAAAAATGTATAAATCAAAGTTTTTGTAGATAAGTAGACGTATAAAAATATTAATTAATTTTTTTTTTAATGGCGGCTCTTAAAATTTTTGCTGAAACACGTCCCTTTTGTTGGTGAGTGACACGATAACCCTTTCTTCAATTTTAATTGATTATAAATTTTTGAAATAACAATGAATATTTTTGGTTGGAGTACCGACAGTAGTAGACAGACATTTTAGGAGTCAAATGCCGTTTAGCTCATGTTGATAAGTTCAATAGGTATTTAGGTTCATTTAAAGTATTTGTTCGGCCGGATTTACCGCTTGGCGAGCTCCACTCCCTCCTCTTCTATATTTATTTTTTGGTCTTGCAGACATTCGAGACTAATCCTATATTATTTCTAAGAGAATTTTCTAGCAATTTACAGGAAAAAAGTAATGATTTTTTTTAATTTTTTTTAGAGAAACCTGGCCTTAAAGGAGAATATTTTGTAAAACAATAAAGCTGATGATTAATATTTATTGCATTATTTAAGTTCTATACCTCGTCGGCGGATGATAGGTACGGTTTTGTTTAAGGTATATTGAGGTATAAAGATTAGTATAAACACTAGAGTTACCAAGAATATCCGCAAAAATGTGGTCGATTTTGTACAACAAGGAAAAATGTGATTTCACGTTTTTCAGAATAAAATTAAGAAAGAATTGTTTTTTTTTTTTTTCAAAGTTTAAGAAATGGCCTTGTAGGACTTCCAGACTCCGAACTTGCCCTGCAATTTTCTGCCCGATAACTGGTTACAGCAATGTCGATGGTTAAAGTCAAAAGGATCGTTTTACATTCAATAAAAGATGCATTCTGAACAAATTTTCCGAGAGAAAAATTTTTGAATACTTTTTAACGAATAATCGGGAAACTAAAATCCTAAAGCTTTAAAATTTGCATTTTTTTCACTTAATTTTTAAGTGTAATATTTTCTTTGGTTTTTGAATTCATTTGAGCTTTGTCTTCTTCAATGACGTTCCCGCACTTGAATCTCAGAAAACCCACCCACAGAACGGAATGATATCCTGCAAGTCCAACCGCGCCCACCATATATGTGAAGTGATGTTTCATCTGTGAACGGAATGTTGAGATAACTCAATAAAGGCAAATTCATTATTTGTCTTTATTTTCACAATTTAGTTTCAATCCGATATTGTTTTTTTGTTTTCATTCATATATTCCTTAAACGAATTTTAAAAAGACTTTAGTAAGGCTTTGGTGGTTTGTTGAGAAAAAGTCTGCCAGCACATACCAAACCAAAACTTCATTGTTATTGATACTTTGCATTTTTCCCTCTATTAACCAAGTCCTATTTACTTTGGCATACTCATTGGGTAAACAAAAATGCATATAAACACCTATATTTTATATGTATGTATGTACATAGGTATGTACATAAATAAAAGTGATTTGTGAGTTCATGAAACCCAAAAACCTTGAAGTTTATATGCGAAATCGTAGATAGCTGCTTGGATAAACTGCATATAAAATAGAGTTCAAACGTACATATACATATATGTAGAGTTTGTTCATATATAAATATATATACGTGTATGTATGCATGTATTTGATAAGTAGATAACGTGATAAGATTTGTAAAAAATTACGTCCTTTGCAATTGCTAATAAATGAATTTGAGTTTCGAGGGAGGAGAGCCAATGTTAAAAGCAGTTGGAAGAAGTTTTCGTTGGCAGGCTAACGTGATTTTATAAAAAATAAAAAAAAATAAAATAAAATCCGTTTGTTATAATTAAAATTCCGATTTATGATGTGATCAAGGTTGAGTGTCTAGCTGTTATTATAAGCTTCAGATTTAAAACAGTAGCATCTTATTCTATTAGTTGAAATTTGCCGGTTTTTTCGATAAAGAGAACACTTATTTTTCATAGGAATCTCAAAATTTTTTTATTCAAAGTATTGACCATTGGTTTCTACACATTCCGCCCATCTCTCAGGCAAATTATGGCTACTATTCCAAAAAAACATTTTCTCTTTCGAGGCAAACCATTCGACGAGCCATTTTTCGACTTCTTCAAAATTAGCGAAGCACTGCTCTGCAAGGGAGTGTCCCATCGATGCGAAAAGGTGATAGTCGGATGGGGCGAGGTCTGGAGAGTACATCGGGTGCGATAATATTTCCCAATTAAGTGTTTTTAATGTGTCTTTCACCAGTTTAGCGGTATGAGACGGCGCGTTGTCATGTTGCAAGATAACTTTGCCATGTCTTCGGGCCCATTCCGACCGTTTTTCGATCAACGCATGATTCAAATTGATCATTTGTTGTCAGGTCATCAGGTTTTAACAACTCGTAGTACACCACACCACACTGGTCCCACCAAACACAGAGCATTGTCTTACGGCCAAAGCGATTTGGCTTAGCAGTCGATGGGCCAGCTTCACCAGGGGAAAGCCATGATTTTTTTCGCTTCGGGTTCTCAAAATAAATCCATTTTTCGTCCCCCGTGACAATTCGATGCAGAAAAGATTTCCTTGGCAAATTGCTCCTCGAGTCACATGTAGTGTTTCTGCCAATTTTTGTTGCGATTGGGTTGGATCAACATCCAATAACGCCTGCAATTCCTCGCCTTCGAACTTTTACATCCTCCAGGATGTTCATTGTCTGTCAAATCGAAATCTCCACTTTTAAATTGACGAAACGATGTCTCACATGTTCTAATCACTGGAGCATGTTCACCATAAGTTTCTACCAGCAATCGAAGAGCATCAGCTGCTTTTTTCTTTTGATGAAATAAGAAAAGCAACGAAAGCCGCAAATGCGATTTACTTGGAACGAAACTCGACATATTCACTGAGGTAAACAAATATGACGCTATTATTTTGGCGGAATGTGACTTGCGTATTTTTGTAGGTTAATGTCAATAGAAAAAAATTACATGCATGTCAAATCATATAAATTTATACATACTGCTAGCGACATCTACTAGTAAAACCGGCACACTTGAACAAACACACCTGGTATATTTAACTCAGAGATATTAGAAGACCTCCACTACTATTTGCGCCTGTAAAAGAGACAAAATATTTGGTTTAAGTAGCTACAAAAGCTTTTGCACCTTAAAATCGTAGTGAAGTGTCTTAGATCCTATCAGTAGATGGGTGAATAGAACAGATTATCCCTTGTTTAAGCCTCGCGTCGCAGAGGCATAGAAGGGAACTGCAGGGTAGACGAAATTGCGAGGGACCTTTCGGGTAGAACCGCATTGGTAAGACTCTAATCACATGCTAACTGCTACTAAAGGAATATATTCAAAGGCAGGCCGCGTTAAGAGATGGAAAGAGTACTAGAGTTGTAGCAACCGAAGAAACGGTACCGCAGACGACATGCAGAAAGGCTAGGAGTCGTTTTCAAAAGATGCAGCAGTAGCTGCAGGAATGATAAGAAGAAGGAGTCAATTTTCCACATTTTATATTATATTTATGCTATAGTCATGCTCTAAGCAAATGTCGATGTTAGCAATTCAGAGTCGTTTTTATAGGTTATGGATAACCTTTGACGTGTCGCAGCAACCAAAATAAAGTAGACGTAATAAAATACACGTATACCTATAAGGAAGTCCAAGTGGCTGCAAAAGGATTTTTCGTTTTATCACAATGGGACTATTTTGGCCTAAAATTAAATTGATCATTTTGTTTAATTTTATTTCATATTATCGTATTTTAGTTATTTTTGTTTTGTTTGATTTCCACAGTTTTATTTTTTTTTTAATCTAATATATATATATCTTAAAATTAAATTAAGAAAAAAATTAAAACTAATTTAGTTTAATTTTATTTTACCTTTGATATTTATTTTATTATACAATATTTTATGTTAATTTTAATTTATTCTTATTTTTTTCATATTTTTCGTTTTGTTTCATTTAATTTCTTAATAAAATTTTGAATTTTTTATTAAGTATAATTGTGTTTTAATTTTTTATTTTATTATTATTTTTTGCTTTATAATTTTTTTGAATCACCTAAATTTTTTTATTTTTGTTGTTTTTTTATTTTATCTTGTTTTACTCTAATTATTCATTTCATGGTATTTTATTACCTGTATTTAATTTAAACTTATTTTATTGTATTATATTTTGCTTTGCTCTACTCTTCTTTATTTTATTTTGTCTATTTTATCTTATTTTACTTTAAATTATTTTATTTTTATCAATTTTTATTTTTAGTATAATTTAATTTTTTATTCGAATTAATTTTTTTCTTCTTTGCTATACTTTCTTTTATATTACCTTTGTTATTTATTTTATGTTATTTTATTACTAGAAACACTAATTTTTTTCCTTTCAGTTTATAGTATTTTATTTTATTATATTTTATAATTTTTTATTATAATTAAATTTTTACTATTATATCATTGTATATATTATATTTAATTATATTTTCTGAATTGTTTAATTTATATGTAATATTATATATTACATATTACATATATATATAAAATATTATATATTATATATTATATATTATATATTATATAAAATATACTATATATTATATATTATATATTATATTATATTTCATTCTGCTTTATTTTTTTTTAGAAATATTGTTGTATTTCATTGATTTAATATAGCTTCGTGTGATCCTGTATTGAAATGATTTACTTGATTTGACGCGATGTCGTAGTATGTTTGCTGATGAATAGCGTTATGTATCAGTTTTAGTTGCGTTGTTTGTTTATATTACATGAACAGTGGAGTTTTTTACAAACGATATAATGTATGATGCGATGTCATGCGATGTGATACCGTATGATGTGATATGATGTCACATGATATAATTTTATATTTTTCACAATAGCTATAAAAAGTATGCATAGATAAAGAAGACATGTATTAATTCGATATCCACATACATATGTAGGTATATGTACACCAATGTATTCTGCTCAATTTGTCGTACTTCACTCATCCCCATCCATTGTCACATCCAATAATTAGTATATTATAACCATTTATGGACATTAACCCATTCTTATTTGCTATTCTATGGCGTTTTATGCTAAAGCAAATCCGTTTATCACCTCGCACCTGTGTGCAATACCAGACGTGATCGACACTTTCGAGTACACATTACCTTGAAATGAGAATTTTTGAATAAAAAAAATACAAAATTGAAAAATTCAAAGTTAAAAAAATATAATCTACGATCACTGTCTGCTATTTTGCGCTGTATATTGTAGCGTTTTAGAAATTCGCAGTTTGCATTTCGCCGTTTTGTTTATAATCTTATGTAAACAGATATAATTCAGTTGTTTGTTTTGTTTGTACGAATATTTAAATGCAATAAAAGAGCAAGAAAGAAATGCCAAAAAAAAAAACAATAATAATAAAATAAATAAAATAAAAAAACTATAATCGGCGGCCAACGCCTTATATAAACAAATAATGAACTCTGCGTGAACTTTAGCTTGGCAGCAAGCAGGCAGCCAGCCAGCCAAGCAGCCAAGCGAGCGAACCGGCGGAAGACGAGACGCGCAGACAGGTATGACAACGCTGCGCGCAAGCCGAAAATCAACCGCAAAACAACTACATGACAATGACAACAAGTCAAGACAAATACATATTTACAAATACAAATACGTGAAAAGAGTGCAATCTTGTTATTTCGACAAATTTGCTAATATAATGTGCATATTTTTTAACGTTTCGCCAAGCTTTTAATACACATACATATATACATATGTACATTACTTGCTACCTGTATGTGTGTTGTTTAATTTGTTATTTATGCATTTGTTTGTTGTATTCGTACACGTATACAAAAGAACAAGAGCCCGCTTTGATCATTTTTTTTATTTCGGAAATTCATATATACATACATACATATGTACATATACGTGTATGTCCGTAAATATTTATTACGCTCCCACAATCGTTCCCGTCTGCCTGTTTTGGTTCTTTGTTTGATGATTGAATTTCAGCGAAAAAATTTTATGACCTACATTAAGGCGTTAAATGTTGTTGTGATAGCAGTGAGATTTTTTAATAAAAATGTGAAAAATGTTAAAAAATAAATTACAAAGTTTAAAAATTGAATTTTTTTCAAATTTATTTTGTTGCTGTTTTTTGATATAAGGAAGTTTGTATTTTGATTCTGTGGAATTCAACAACAGGAATTGAAATGAAACATAAAGTTAATTTATGTAGAGGGAATATACATACATACATACAAATAAAGGGTGGTTAAATTGTAAGGGCCGATGTTGAATGTGAACCACACCTAAACGCCAAGTTTTTTTCCGAATTTAATTTGACATTTCTCTATTTCAGACTTACTCAATTTGAACCATGGAGAGATACACAATCCAACAACGTGTTAAAGTTATCCAGACTTATTATGAAAATTTTCGAAGAAAATCATCTTTAGTGATGAGGCACATTTTCACCTCAGTGGATTCGTCAATAAACAGAATTGCCGCATTTGGGCGAATGAGAATCCAAGAGTGATTGTCGAACAACCAATGCACCCACAAAGAGTGACTGTTTGGTGCGGTTTATGGGCTGGCGGCATCATCGGGCCGTATTTTTTCCAAAATGAGGCCGGTCAGGCAGTTACTGTGAATGGTGTTCGCTATCGTGAGATGATAACGAATTTTTTATGGCCACAATTGGAAGATATGGATGTGGACGATATCTGGTTTCAGCAGGACGGTGCCACTTGCCACACAGCTAACGAAACAATGGCTCTTTTGCGCAACAAATTCAATGGCCGTGTTATCTCACGTAATGGCGATGTCAATTGGCCCCCAAGATCATGTGATTTGACACCGTTGGACTTTTTTCTCTGGGGTTATTTGATAGAAAAGGTGTACATCGATAAGCCAGCAACAATTCAAGAGCTAAAGGATGAGATAATTCGGCGCATTAACGGCATAGAAACTCCATTATGCCTCAGCGTCATCGAAAATTTGGACCATCGTATGGAGGTGTGCCGCCGAGGTAGCGGCGCTCATTTGGCCGATATTTTGTTACATACATAATTGAGTAATACCAATATATCATAATAAAATAAAATTTCAATAATTTCCTAAATAGTTTGTGTTTTATTCAAAATCAACATCGGCCCTTGAAAATTTAACCACCCTTTATATGCTCCAGGCGCAAATAAAAGCAAACATATTTGTGCTTCATTTTTTGATGAAAAAGAATTTGACTCTGCGTAGAGTTGAATATGAATTGTGTTTAAAACGCTTTGAGAAATAAAATTAGTAGAGAGTACTTAGGATTTTCAATATTCTTCGAATGTTTATGTTTAGAATACTAAATTTTACGTTTTCGATGTGGTTTTGACGGATTTTTGACTCTAAACCTCAATCTGAAGAGATCAGTTGTATGAGGACTACATAATATACAGGGTTTTTCAATAATAGCTGTTATTCCCTTCAAAGCTCGATAGTTTCGTTGCCAGTGTGACACGTAGCGCCGTCTTTTTGAAAGTAAAAGTTGGCCAGATCAATACCATCCCATTCCGGCCATAAAAAATCATTAATCATCTCTCGATAGCGTATTCTAATCATTTTCGAATTCATTTGAGGATGGAGAGGCCTTTCAGCAATAAATCTTAGATTTTCCGACCCTCATCAGTCAAAATGATTTTAATAATTTCAGTGCGTCTAACTTTTATTACTGGCGTAGTTTTTACTCTTGAAATGTCAAAAAATTACAACTTATTGTAATTACAACAAAGTGACATCTACCGGAAGCTATCCAAAATACAACCTTTTATTGGAAAACGCTTTAGTCTACCGTTTTCGCTTATTTTCAATATCAAATTTTGTGCTCTTAATAGTCTTTTTGGCTGATTTATGATCCAAAATTGCGAGCGAGTTTCGTCCAGATGTTTTTCCTTCAAATACCGTGATCTACGTTTCTTCTAACGACTGATGGATTTTTATAAACAGTTTTGATTTCTCTGGGAAGGGTAACCACAATAAAAAAGTGTATTTTCTAAAATTTTGAATGTAAATAACGTTACATCACCTGACTATTGATAAAGTCCGAAAAATAATTATTATTCATTCCTATGAAATATTTGCTTAGCTATGAAGAAGCATTGGGAACGCCATAGAGCCATCATTAATGACTTTATCGTGCCTGAATTGGAGGATATTTATACGAACAACCTTTGGTTCCAACAAAACGGCGCTACATGCAAAACAGGCAACGAAGTAATCACTTTATTAAAGGAAACTTTTAGTGAGCGCTAGCCTATTTTTTGTGGGTGATTGACGCCTTGGAAGACTGTATTCGGCGCGATGTTGCTTACGTACGACCCTAATGGCTGCAAAAAGTGGACGAAAATTGGACCTCTCGCTGGAATTAATTAATTCATTCATTTAATTTTTAAAACATAATGGCAAACTCTTATATTTATGATCAAGCTAAATTCTTTGGCGTACTCTCACACTTTTATACACTTTCCGTCTTAAATTGCTCAACTATCATCTACTGGTTCTATAAATAAACTAGAAGACCTTTCTGAATTTTGTCCCATTTATATTATAATAGAGCTTGTAAAGGAAGTGATGAAAACAAATTCTAATTAAGATTCAATAACTAAAACTTGCTTCCTCGCTCATTTTCGGCATTTGTTTGTCTAGGCAAAAAAGATTCCTTCATACGTAAATTCACCAAAAGCGAACCACAAAAATTGTTGTCTCAATAAAATAGGCATCTGCTTCACTTTCAAGTAAATCTAACAATAACCTAGACATTTTCGAATATATCATTCCCAGGTTCACTTCCCAAAAGAAAAAAATTATTTATCTGAATTAAGACGATGTGGCAACTCATTCAAAAATATGCAACCATCACAGTAACACTCTCCGGGGTTTCCCCATGAAGCTATATCCTGAAAATTTTACAATAGCGGCTCAGTAGTTTCGGAGTTTGTAGGTGGCATAAATGCATACTTACTTCCTATACCTATACCTATATACGAGAGGATTAACAAAAGTTCCGTAAGTTGACCAGAAAAAAAAACTCTTTGTATTTATTCGTAATCTTTGTGATTTTTTATCTTCTGTACATAATCGCCATTGATTTCAATGCATTTCTTAAGCCTATAGATCCACTTCTGAAAATTCTTCAAAATCTTGCTTTTTAAGCTTATCAAGTTAAGCATTAACCGCATTAATTATCTCCTCATTGCTATTAAAGACCTTTCTTTTCAAAGTTTTTTTAATTTTTGGAAAAAAACCAGAAATCACAAGGTGCTATATCCGGGGAATATGGTGCTGGACGCATTTCTTTGATCCCAGAGATCGCAATAAAAGTACGCGTAATTTCAGCAGTGTGGGATGGCGAGTTGTTATGATGTAAAAAGTAGCGCCGCAATTCCTCTTTTTTCCTGTTTTCCAAAAAATTTTTGAAATCTTTTGGTAATCACTCTTCCGTTTACCATTTTCAAGTTACCGTCTGACCCTTTCCAGTGGAATAACAGCTACGATTTTAGTTCGGGTGTATTAAACTGAAATCATTACTTTTGCTGCTGATTTTTGCTGCTTAGATTTTACGGATGGGTTTCCTCCTGTTGGGCTCCATACCATAGACTGCTTTCTTTTTGTTTGGTTTCTGGATCGTACTTATAGAACCAAGACTCGTCACCAGTAACGACTTTAACTAAAATTGCTGGACTGACCATTTTCGAATTTGATTAGAAAACTTTTAGCAAAATTACTCGAACCTCTTTCTGGGCCTCCCTTAAAATTCGTGGCACCCATCGAGCAGATTTCTTCGTATGTCCCAGATGAATCACTTAGAAATAGTCTTTAAAGACGGGGCAATCGTCCCATATGCAATTTGGCATTCCCTGAATATTTGTATTGGCAGGGCGAGCCCTAAATTTGGTAATAAATTTGCTCGATTTGTAAACGAAATGGCAAACCAAACTGACCATAAATCAAGTAATAATTGTCAAAAAGACCAACCAAGGCCTAAAGAAACACCAGTACCGAAATACAAAAATATTTTAAAATTCGTAATATTCCTCTAGACAATTTACATGTACATACATATGTAGTATGTATGTATACAATAGTAATAATAAAACCAAAATCAAATCACTGTCTGCAATATGTCTCAATAATTTGTTAACCTCTTTATTTAAGTGTTCTTAACAATTTAATAGGTAATTTTTAAATACGTGATTTGATTTTGTATAATTTGTGTATATTTTAGGTGTATGTACATAAATGCATACCTTTATGTATGTTAATGTTCATATGTATATATTATATATTTTGTTTTTTTATTTTCATTTTATATTGCTATTGTTTTTATTTTGTTTTTGCCGATTGTAATGACACCTAATTAACTTGTTGTCAGCTTCTGATTTTGCATAAATAAATTCCAAAAAAAAAAGACACAAAAAAAACAAAAACAATACATCAAACACAATTTTATTTGAAAGAAGTACTACTCAATATATGTACGAGGGGATTAACAAAAGTTCGGTCAGCTGGTGGTTTTCAACTTGTTTTTGTTAGATCTAAAAAATACCAAATCCTTTGTAATTACGTTATAAGTCTTCCTTTCAAATTTTAGAAATATCGGCTAAAATAGAGACGAAAAAACGGAAGATAGCTGAGGATAGGTCAGACGAAATTCTACCAGCAACGCAAACAGAAATTCGTCATGTGATTCTGTTTGGATTTCGGCGTAATTTACAGTCAATACAAATATTCAGTGAATGTCAATTTGCGTATGCAACGATTGCGCCGTCTTTAAAGACTATTTTTAAGTGGTTTCGGAGATTCTAGACTGAGCATTTTCTCATGAAGGACGAGCCCCGAGAAGGTCTACCAAAGACCCACGATTGGCCCAAGAAATGATTGCTATCTGCTCGTTGGGTACCACGAATTTTAAATGATGCCCAAAAAGAGGCTCGAGTGCATTTTGATAAATTTTTCCTAAACAAATTCGAAAATGGTCAGTCTAGCAATTTTAGTAAAGTCGTTACTGTCAGTACATGACATGAAGCCCAATAGGAGCAAACCCACCGGTAAAATTTAAGCAACAAAGTCAGCAGCAAAAGTAATGATGTCAGTTGACCTCATCCGATGTAAAATCGTAGCTGCTTTCCACTGGAAAAGGGTCAGACGGTAACTGCAAAATGGTATACCGAAGAGTGCTTACCAGGAGATTTCAAAAATTTCTTGGAAAACACGAAGAAAGAGGATTTTCGGCGCTACTTTTTACATCATGACAACTCGCCATCCCACACTGCTGAAATAACGAGTAATTTTATTGCAATCTCTGGGATCGAAGAAATGCGTCCAGCACCATATTCCCCGGATATAGCACCTTGTGATTTCTGGTTTTTTCCGAAAATTAAAAAAACTTTGAAAGTAAAGGTCTTGAATAGCAACGGGGAGACAGTTAATACGGTTAATGCTGAACTGGATAAGTTTAAAAAGCAAGATTTTGAAGACTTTTTAGAAGTAGACATATAGGCTTAAGAAATGCATTGAAATCAATGGCGATTATGTAGAGAAGATAAAAAATGTCAAAGATTACGAATAAATACGAAAGGAATTTTTTTGGCAGTTTTTTTCTGGTCAATTTACCGAGCTTTTGTTAATCCCCTCGTTTGTATATATTTTACCATATATACGTATTTTTCTACGTCCATATGTATTAGTTAATTTTCGACAATCACATTCACTGAGTATCACCGACTGGTTGAGTGGCTGCTTAATGGACATGTTTTGAATACAGAATTAATTAAATGTAGTAGAGTAAAAGAGATTGCATTCAAACGTTTCGCGATCATTACTCATTCATATCAAAGTGAAATAAATATTTCATTATATGTACTACATACATACATACATATGCAGTTATATATGCGGCAGTGTTTATGTTTGGCAATGATTTGTGATTTTAGTCGCTTATCGTCCATCGACTGGCGGCAACCACTAATTGTTTGTGCACTCTCATACATACATACGTGTATATTGATGTTTTCATCATACATACACACATACATTTGGTACATATTTATTAAGTGTTAAATACAATCATTTCATTTATTTTAGTTACATGCAACAGTTATACGCAACATAATCATAGTGCGTACAGATAACGGTTAGTATATAGCAATATATACAGCTATGGGCACATAAATGACACAAATTTAGATTCTTGCAAAATGTTAAACATTTTCTATTGAAACTTCTTCATAATCGAAATCAACTTGCTGCCTAAACGCCAAGAATACAATTCTAGATTCCCAAAGAAGACGGTCAAACACGAGAGATGGCATAGATCCGCTCGTACGATTGAACGACAAGTTTCAGTATTTGGACATTTTGAAACACCTTATGCCTTCGATAGCATGCCAATTAAATGGAAATTTATGGCAGCCAAGAACCCAAAACATCCATCCAAATTAGATATTAATTAGTTGTGTGTGGAAAAGTTTGATGTTTTAGATTGACCAGCCCAGAGTTCTGACTAAAATCATATAGAATGAAGTCAAGACTTAAATCAGATTTTGTTTTTTTAAATTTGGACGATAATTGGCCGGCCGTTCTGGTAGTTTGGTGTGCCATACCTAAAATGTCAAGTGTGAAAAATTCGTGGAAAATATGAGTCGCAGATGTGAAACAGACACCAAAAATAAAGACAACAGCACAAAATACTAAAAATTAAAATTTGAGACACATTTTCACTTGATTTTTCCTTCTTTTCCAGCTTGTGCCATTTATATGTTCAACTTTTTTCACCACCTTTTCCACATTTCCATTATTTTTGTAGTGTTGGCTGCCGAGATAGCTGAGCGGTTAGCTCGGTCGAAATTATTAATGAATTCTAACTTGGGATTATGTTATTATTTAATATGAAGAATAAACTTTTGTACCCTTGTGGGTTGAAACCACACAAAAACATAAGAAAGTCGATTTTGAAAAATGTGCCATTCATATGTCCAGAGCTGTATGAATGTACATACATATGTGATGTACAATATTTGCTAGCATATTTATCTATTCAATATCGATGACGTCGGTTTGTAGCAGTATTGATTTGTACAATAGATTTAAAACCTGATTACACCGTTATATTAGTCACTTTGATGAATTAGCATTACTTTTTTTGTCTAGTGATAAATAAAGCAGTTGTTTCTAAGAGAAAAGTTGTATGTATATTTCTGATAGTAAAATGACAAATTCAATAAATTATATTGGGTTGCCCCAAAAGAGACCGTCGATTTTTCATACAGACGTCGTTGAGAATTTTTTTGAACAGCTTGTGACTATTTAATCGTATTTTTCCTTTTGACAGTCATAAGCTGTCACTTTTAGTTTGATAGTTAATAGATATATAATTATATTTTATCAGTATTTTATATTTCGTTTATTTAATTTCTTTAATAACTATAAAATAACTATTTTCTTCTTCTCTTTACAGGTATGTTTTTAATTCATATTCTATTCATAAAGTAAGGTAATTTTTACATACACATTTTGGTATTATATTTGAAACAGTACATCACTCGTGAATTTCTGCAAACTTTGCTCCGTGTGAGGTAATTTTCCACCACTTTTTGACACATAATGGGCGGTTTTTCAGCCATAACTTGACGAATAATGGTTTTTAAGTGCCCTGCAAAAAAAGTCCAACGGCGTCAAATCGCACGATCTCAGTGGCCAATTGACATCCCTATGGTGAGAGATTACGTGACCTTGTTGAAGCCACATATTGTCCAAGTCGTGTGAATTGCAGGCCGACAAATGTCGGTTATCGAGTTTTGATCGAAAGATCATTCCCCACTGCTTGTTATTCAAGCACCCAATCAATCGACGTATATATGGCGTTGTGTTGTTGTTGTGTGAGCTGTACTTTATATAATATACTGAAAGAAAGATCTTGTTTGAGAACGTCAAGAAATAGACACGTGAGGTGAAAAGAGCAAAACGATGAATATCTGTAACCGATTCAGTATCTTCAAATTTTTTAAAAAAATTTTCGAATTGTCATAATCAATAAGTTAT
This sequence comes from Ceratitis rosa, assembly GCA_037013455.1. NCBI lineage: Eukaryota > Metazoa > Arthropoda > Insecta > Diptera > Tephritidae > Ceratitis > Ceratitis rosa. The sequence goes on from JAWMAG010000046.1 coordinate 5,301,591, forward strand.
ACAAAATTATATTCGTAAATTAGTCCACATAAAAAATCAAGTTCGTCGCAAAGTTGGGGTGGGGCGTATGAGTAACATTTTTTCTTAAAATGAAATTTCATGTTACTTGTCCAGCGCTCATTTTGTTAAATTATATTATATTTCATAAATAATTACAAATTTTCCTAATTGTTTTTCAATTAACTGAGGATATTTATTTTAACATTTTTCCTTCGATGCAGCTGCAAAATGCAAAAATGTTGCAAAATGTTGTGCCTGCTTACTGTGATTTTGTTTTGCGCAATTTACTATGTTTACATTTACAGTTAATCACGTGACTTGCGCACTTCTCTTTATGTACCTGCATTCGAAGCATATATGCATATGCAATCATATTTGCAAATTTGTTATTGTACATTTTAAATTATTGTTTTGCATATGTACAGGGTGATTCAAGTCAAAAATAAACCTCAATATAAAATATTAAGATTTTCAGTGATTAGAAATATTTAAATATATATATTTAAAAAAAATTAAAATATAAGAAAAAAAATCTTTTTTAAATTAAAAATATAAATATATATGTATACATAAAAATAAAACAATTATTTGTTAAATAATATAAATAAAAAGGCAAAAGAAGTAAGTTAAAAATAAAAATAATTGAAAAATAAAAATATATAAAAAACTATGTAAGAAAATAATAAAAATAAGAAAATTATAAGACAAAATAACGAAATTGTAAAATGAAATATGAAAATAATCAAAAGGAATGTAGAATATAAAAAGAGTTAAAAATTATCAAAAAATAATAAAAAAAAAGTAAAAATATATAAAAATTTAAAATGTAATCAAATAAAAATTTATACAAAAGTGAATAAAAAGGAGAGTAGAAATACAAATATTAAAAAAAGAAGAAATGGATTTAAAATATAAAATAAAATAAAAATATGAAAGTATTAAGAAAGTATTAAAGTAAACAAATATAAAAGGATTAATAAAGTAAAAGATAAAAAATATATAAAAGATAAAAAATATATAAAAGATAAAAAATATATAAAAGATAAAAAATATATAAAAGATAAAAAATAGAAAGATAACAAAATATAAAAAATAAAAAAATAAAAAAAGATAGAAAAATAAAAAGGAATAAAATAAAAGATAAAAAGATAAATAAAAATAAAAAACAAAAAAAATAATAAATGAAAAAAATTAAAAAGGATATAAAAAACTGTAACATAATGAATTAAAATATTCAAAAAAAAATATAAAAAAAACTGAAAAAGTAATAAACTAAAAGAATTAAAAAAATAAAAAAAAACGGAAGAAAATAAGAAAACTGAAAAAAAACATAAAAAACTGAAAAGTAAAAAAAAAAAATAAAAAAATGAAAAATAAAAAAATGAAAAATAAAAAAATGAAAAATAAAAAAATGAAAAATAAAAAAAATGAAAAATAAAAAAACTGAAAAAACAAAAAAAATTTAAATAAAAACTGAATGAATAAAAAAACTTGCAAAATAAAAAAAACTGAAAAAATAAAAGAAAATAAAAATACTGAAAAAATGAAAAAAATACAAAAAACCGAAAAAATATGATAAAAAAAATAAAAAAGCTGCAAAAAATAAAAAAACTGAAAAAATAAAAAAATGAATAGATAAAAATCAAAATTTTAATAATAAAAAAAATTAAAAAAAGGAAAAAATAAAAAATAAGAAAAAAGTAAAAAATAAGAAAAAAGTAAAAAATAAAAAATAAGAAAAAAGTAAAAAATAAAAAAAAAAAAAAAAAATAAAAAAATAAAAAATAAGAAAAAAGTAAAAAATAAAAAAAAAAAAATAGGAAAAAAGTAAAAAATAAAAAAATAAGAAAAAAGTAAAAAATAAAAAAATAAGAAAAAAGTAAAAAATAACAAAATAAGAAAAAAGTAAAAAATAAAAAATAAAAAAAAAAATAAAAAATATAAGAAAACAAAATTTAAAAACTAAGAAAAAAATGAAAAAAAAATAAAAAAAATTAAAAAATAAAAGAAAAGAATAAAAAAAAAATAATAATAAAAAAATAAATAGAAATAAAAAATATTTATTATATATGTATTACAGACGCACCCTATTCATATACATAGATGTACAAAGGAAAATCTGCGATAGAAAATCTGCAATGAACTCGCTTCGGCTGGTATGTTTACAAACATACCTACACACATTTTACACACAAATAAGTTGTTGTAGTAAGCCACAATCGACTTGCCGCTTTGTACCAGAAAAAACCTGTAAAAATCTTATGACAAATCAGCATGAATTTGTTGTTGTTAATGCACAAATACAGACATGGCAAAGTTAAGGTGCAAAAATGTACAAATACATGAATAAACCAACGCCGCTATCTTGTTGATCCACACATTTTTTTTAGATTAGGGAATTGGCTACAACTTTTAAGTGAATGCCGAAGAATCTCTTATCTCGAATTATGAACAAAAAGAATGAAAAGTTTATAAAACGAAAGGAGTTGTAAAGCAACACATCTTTACTTTAAAAAAGTGAAGTCCTGCATCAAAAATATGGTACAATTCGAAGCGATTTTCTTTTACAAAGTATTTATTAATAATTCACTTGTTCACATGACTGTCAAGCAGTTAACTATGCGTGTGTGTGTGTGTGTGCGTGTGTATGTGCAATTAATTACTTGTATTTTGCTATAATAATTCAATAAGTTTTCATGCATGGTTAAGAGATTAAAAAAGTCAAGTGGCGCGACGATTTAATGAGCATCATCACGAGTTCGATTTCATACAATCACAATGCTGCAGAAGGTCCAGCTGAGCTCAAGGTCCAGTTGGTTCATTGTATGCTACATACATATACTCGTATAGAGACATAAAAATTTTTTTTTTATTACTTTTTCATTTTTAACGCCTTAAAATTCATATTTTTGTAGGCTTTCATTTCAATCAAATGTCAAAATAACACTTTAAAATCCAACAAAAATATATAAATTGAATTGAAAAATCCAAAAAGCAAAGGTGACTGCGCAATAAAGCCTGAAAGCAGATAGAAATATATGTATAAAAAAGCTTTGGCGGATCTAAATACGGCCTAGACTCACAGAAACGAAACTCAGAAGAAAGGGTTTTCATAAAAAATATTGTCTGCTGAAAGTTGTTTACACCAGGTGTGTTTGTTGAAGTGTGCCGGTTTTACTAGTAGATGTCGCTAGCAATATGTATAAATTTCTATGATTTGGCATGTATGTAATTTTTTTCTATTGACATTAACCTACAAAAATACGCAAGTCACATTCCCCCAAAATAATATGGTCATATTTGTTTACCTCAGTGAATATGTCGAGTTTCGTTCCAAGTAAACCGCATTTGCGGCATTCGTTGCTTTTCTTATTTCATCAAAAGAAAAAAGCAGCTGAAGCTGGTAAAAACTTATGGTGAAAATGCTCTAGTGATTAGAATATGTGAGACATGGTTTCGTCAATTTAAAAGTGGAGATTTCGATTTGACAGACACTGAACAGCCTGGTGCAGCGAAAAAGTTCGAAGACGAGGAATTGCATGTTGATCCAACCCAATCGCAACAAAAATTGCTAGAAACACTGCAAGGCCAAATCGCTTTGGCCGTAAGACAATGCTCTGTGTTTGGTGGGACCAGTATGGTGTGGTGTACAACCAGTTGTTAAAACCTGGTGAAACGGTGAACACGGATCGCTACCGACAACAAATGATCAATATGAATCATGCGTTGATCGAAAAACGGTCGGAATGGGCACGAAGACATGGCAAAGTTATCTTACAACATGACAACGCGCCGTCTCATACCGCAAAACTGGTGAAAGACACATTAAAAACACTTAATTGGGAAATATTATCACACCCGCCGTACTCTCCAGACCTCGCCCCGTCCGACTATCACCTTTTCGCATCGATGGGACACTCCCTTGCAGAGCAGTGCTTCGCTAATTTTGAAGAAGTCGAAAAATGGCTCGTCGAATGGTTTGCCTCGAAAGAGTTTTTTTTTGAATGGCATCCATAATTTGCCTGAGAGATGGGCAAAATGTGTAGAAACCAATGGTCAATACTTTGAATAAAAAATTTTGAGATTCCTCTGAAAATTAAGTATTTTCTTTATCGAAAAAACCGGCAAGTTTGCCTGGTAATCTACACATAAATGGCATAATTTACTTTGCTTAAGCATTATCCTCGTAACTTTCAAAAGAAATGCATGAATTCGCTTATTTGGATAGAATGTTTTATTAAAAGTGTTTTGAGTAAAAAGAAAAATAAATAAAAATGGGATCAGGAAAACATACAATCGCTGAAGAAAGACCAATCATATGGAAACTGCATGAAGATGGTCATAACGTGACAGGATTTTCAAAAGTTTTGAATAATTCTTGGAGGAAAGTCTATAACTGAATAAATTTATGTGGGGAGTACCCGATGTATTCGCCGAAAGCAAAATTCGAAAGCAATATTCTCGAAAAACAAACACGCGCTGCTATTATAAGAAAGATAAAAATGAGAATGGATAATTCATAGACAAGTCATCTAGACAAAACATCAAACAGGCTAGTTCGAAGGCGTTTAAATGAAGTAAACATGTTTGGGCGCATTTCCAGGAAAACCACACTTCTGTCCGAAAAAAAAACATTGTGAAACGATTGACTTTCGCCAGGGAGTCCGTAAATGAAAATGCCTAAATTTGTTGGAAAACATATTTCGGAGTGGCGAAACGAAAATCATTAGGATAGGACTAGATGACAGAGTCTTTTTCATCATTCCAAAAAATATAGTCCGACGTTCACTCAGATGACGATCAAGCATACAAAGGCGACATAAAAAAGTGCCATTAATATGTCCATAGCTATGTATGAAAATATGAAAAACAAAAAAAAATTATTTAATTTATTTAATTTTGTTATTTAAACAATTTTTTCTTTTCTTCAACTCACGCAGTATTTATATTTTTAGTATGGAAAACAAAACAATCTGCAGGTTCATTTGCTTTTACATATATTTAACACATTTGCTATTCGCACAATCAGCAACACTTGTCGCTTTAACGGTGCCAAATTTTTGTTGCTACAAAGTTTAGTTATTGATTTCAAATATTTAGCGGGAATAATGAAGGATAATCCGGTGAGAAATAAAGCATGATTTTGTTTTCTATTAAAGAAAACTTACTTACTAGTTTTTTGATTTTATAGGTAAATAAAATTGTTAATAAATATTTTTTTCTAAATTTCGCATTTCATAACATTTTCATGAAGTTACTATAACATTTCAGAGTGCTCATATAATTAAATAAAATTTTCTCGCTGGGAACTTTTGGCAAGACACCATCTCCGTCATCGCATACCGAAATTTATTAAAAACCGGAACCAATGTTTTTTTATGGATACGTGTCAAATACATAAATATATACATACATACATATATACTCGTACATTATTTATATAGTAAATATGTTCATTTATATAGCTTTTCACTTAATAATGAATTTAGAAATAGAAAAGCGCAGGCTTCCTTACTGCGGCAATTGCCTCCATGTTTAGCTTTACAGCGCATTCACCAGCACAAGACACGAACTTCACTCGGCCTGGGTATTTTTTGTAAAATTTCCTTATAGACCCTGCACAGCCCCATTATTTCTGATTTCCAGCTATCAGAGGAAATATAACCCCAGGTGTGAGGTGTTATTTCGCAACTTCGCTGAGAGGTCACGCAGTTTGCAATTCCGGGTGGGTACGCTTTTCTGAGACCGAAGTCACTTACAGACTAGTTTCTTCGTAGGTACAGAGCGATTGGGTTTCTCGCTGCGAGGCGGCGAGGGTTTCCTTTGTCCAATTGAGGTTGTATCTCGTGACCCAATTGGTAGTTTCACTTTTCCCTCAAGGAGAGTCGGCTTCATTCCAGCTGGGTGTTGCTTACACATGGGTTCCGAAGGCCGAAGTGGTTTGTTGGTTCGTGTAGGCCTGATCGGGTCCGTCGGTACGATTCCCGAAGGGAGGAGTACATTTTCACCCGTGCAGGGATCGGAACCTATTTGTTTATTATTCATCATCTGGTTTTTTAGCCACTTACTGAGTTGATACCTTTCGGTGGCCGGAAAGAACTCCGTACCGCAGCAAGTCACCGTTATTCCTGGATGTGGACCGGTATCCGGAAAGCTCCGTTCGAATACAGTCCGACACCCCTGACTGCAAACGATCCAATGGGTACGGAAACGCATGACACCTTGAGTTAAGGGAGAAGGGTATGTTTGACACCCTCGTGCTCCCTGTTCTAGATGCGTAGTGTTTGGTTGGGAAGAAATAGTGCCATCTCTTGAAGAATGCGCTTCTTTATCGCGAACTAACGCTCCCCTGCCATCCTGCCTTAACTTTACCCATACATACAATTAATAATCAAAATCGAAAGACTATATCATACAACCGATTTTTCAGATATTATAATTAATATTTAATCGTAAAATGAAATACCATAAATTTGATATGGTCATAAAAGGGGCATGGTCGAAGGCACATATTCTTTCTTGTAGCATTTCACTTGATTTATTTTTCTTATTAATTTTATATTATTTTGTTTTAATAGTTTTTAATTTTATCTACTTTTACATTATTTTTTGTTATTTTAATTGATTTTAATAAATTTTAATATTTATTGACTTTATTTTTATTTATAGTATTTTTTTGCTATTTTTTGTTTTCAATTTTGGGGCACCATCTATTAATTTGAATTAATAATTTGTCGAACTCTCATACAATACGCGGTTCTTCATTTTCAGCTTTTAATTATTAAGTAGGTATGTATGTATGACTTTTCGTTCCTTACTCCATTACATACATAAATCCAATACATATTTTAGTATGTACGAGGGGATTAACAACAGTTCGGTAAGTTGACCAAGCAAACAAAAATAAACAAATTCTTTTTATATTTATTCCTAATCTTTGTCCTTTTTTATCTTCTCTACACAATCGCCATTGATTTCAATGCATTTCTTAAGACCATAAATCCCCTTCTAAAAACAGTCCTCAAAATCTTGCCTTTTAAGCTTATCAAGTTCATTAACCGCATTAATTATCTCCTCGTTGCTATTGAAGACCTTTCCTATCAAAGTTTTTTTTTAATTTTTGGGAAAAAAACAGAAATCACAAGGTGCTATATCCGAGAAATATGGTGCTGCACGTATTTCTTCGATCTGAGAGGCCGCAATAAAATTACTCGTTATTTCAGCAGTGTGGGATGGCGCGTTCTCATGATGTAAAAAGTAGCGCCGCAAATCCTCTTCCTGTTTTCCAACAAATTTTTGAAAATTTTTCGTAAGCACTATTCCAGTGGAATAGCAGCTACGATTTTAAATCGGGTGAATTAAACTGACATCATTACTTTTGCTGCTGATTTTTGTTGCTTAGATTTTACGGGTGGACTTGTTCCATACCATGGACTGCTGTTTGGTTTCTGGATCGTAGTTACAGAACTAAGATTCGTTATTGGGCAAAATGCACTCGAGCCTCTTTTTGGGCCTCATTAGTAATTAGTGGTACCCATCGAGCAGATTTCTTCGTGTATCCCAGATGATTTCTTAATATTCTCGATACAGCTATGGCATTCAAGCCCAATTCATTAGCAAACATTTGTCAATGGTGGGTCTTCGTCACTTTTTGACTTCACTAGAGCTACAGTGACGTCGTCAGTGGATTTTAGTCGACCTTCTCGGGGCTCGTCCTCTACGGAAAAATGTCCGGTCTGGAATCTTCGGCACCACTTAGAAATAGACTTTAAAGATGGTGCAATCGTTCCCTATGATATTTGGCATTCACTGAATATTTGTAATGGCTGTAAATTACGCCGAAACCCGAAGAGAATCACTTGGCGGTGGAATTTCGTCTGACCTATCCTCAACTGTCTTGCATTTTCTTGCCGCCATTTTAGCCGATCTTTCTAAAATTTGTAAGGAAGACTAATAAAGTAATTGAAAAGGATTTGGTACTTTTAGATTTAACAAAAACAAATTGAAAATCACCAACTGACCGAACTTTTGTTAATCCCCTCGTATTTTACTGTTTTTGATACTGGTGATATTTTTCTACTCTTTATAAATATTTATATGCAACGGCGCATCATTCGTGACATGTTAATTTACACCTTGGGTATTTTTCTGGTATGCATGGCTTGAACTAAATATTTTTTTTTTACAAAAATATCTTTTAGCCTTAATCGATTTGAATTAAAAAGACACACAGCAATGCATACAATCATGACTTTTTCTGTTAAGTTTGGAAAATTAAAAATCTAAAAAGTACGGAGCTATTGGATCTTATTGTGCTTGTCAAAGGATGCCAGGAAGAATAATATAAAATTAATTAATAAATTATTTTCTCTTCGATTTCATAAAAAAAAATATCTATCTGATCCGATTTTTACTCTTTACTCTTTACTCTTCCGTCCTTCTTCCTTCTCCACTTCCACCGATTCGGACGACTTGGTCCCTTATAACTTATCGTCAGATGATGTCATCGTCTTAGCCTCCGCATTCTAACCAGAGGAGTCCAAAGGAGCACTTGTCGTCAAGGATTATTCCGAGTTTGATTTTCATATACTATTCGGACATGGTTTCACGATGCTCAACCCGGTAGAAACCAAGTAGCTTATGAGTACTAGAAACAACCATATTTCGGGAGCCGGCGAAGACGTCAGCCTCAGCCCGCTTTATGACGTTTTGTCATGAAGTCTGAATTTTCCGAAAACACCTTTTTTGCGCTTTAAAATTTACACGATTTTGACCTCGTCGCGGGGGCAGGTGCGATAAAAACTATCTTTAACTACATCGTCCTTCACTATCGTCTGGTCGTGGGTCAAAATCAGCGTTCTGTTGAAGAACTTCACTTTGATGTTGATTGTGGACGGATGTATATATGACCAAATTTGTATTCCTTTACATAACCGTTACAGGAAATTTTACAAGGCCCCAGATTCTTCAGCCCGAATGTCGCCCATCGCACTTCTTGGACGCCGGTATTGTCAGCGTTTAGTTGTACGAATACATCAACCAGCTGGACAGCAGACATTACAGGGGCACAGTTTTTTAAACAAGGAAGGGAATTCCTTGAATACGACCCGAGGTCATGCAGGAGCTTCGAATGTGGTCTGATATACCATTTTTAAAATTCCGCACGATCATCTTGGCTAAGGTCAGCGCAAGATGGGTGCCTAGAAAACATCACTGCGTAGAGTGTTCAGGTGCAATTTTGAGCCTCTGTAAAGAAGGTATGGATAAGGTGTATTGAGTCGAATTGTTAGTGGAGACAAAACTTGGGTTCATCATTTTGAACCTGCGTCGAGACAAGAATTGATACAGTGGCATAAAACGGGCACAACAAATCCCAAGTAGCTTATGTGTCACAGTCACTCATAACAACGATCTTATGGGACTCAGATGAAATCTTATTGATCAATTATGAAGGTAGTGATATTTCTATATCTGCTACACTTCAGTATTAGAGCGAGTCCAGAGTGATTATTGCCTGCTTCCAAACATGAGGGGTGATGATGCAATTTCGACGTATTTCCAAGATAAAGAAAAAAATATTTTTATGAGGGTATAAATAATTTATTTGAAAGATCTAGAAAGTTTCGGTCTTGCAAAAAATGTGTGTCTCATCGGAACATCAATACCATTATTATAATTATTTTTTTTTTTTTTTTTACAATCAGACGATCTTAGTGCCACCTAGCGAGTATTTTTAGGAATGTTTTCGGAAAGTAACGCTTCTGTTCTCTTCAGACTGATAAAGAAAAGATCATCATCCATGATTCCGACACTTGCAACATCAAGCGTAGCAATATCTCCCAATATTACATTATTAAGTTATGTATTTATTCAAGTTTGTACACATGTATGTACATATATATTCTCAATAAATTAACTACATACACGAACGTTTCACATCATAAATAACTGATTAATTTGGTTAATAATTAAAACAATTAAAAATCGAGGTAACAGTATTATATGACTGTCACTACTCATCACTGCGGTGCTGAGATGCTGAGGTGATAATGATCATTATTACCTGCACTGCATCAACATTATCAGCATATTTAATATTATTATTAGTAATGAGTCTGTAAAATTAACGCCGATGGGCCGTAGTGCAAGCTTCCAATTAAATTAAAATTATTTATCGCGCATTTTTTTTTTAATTTTTTTATTTTGTACGCTTTGTGTTTTGACAAAGTCGCCTTTGCATAAGTCCGTCCCTCTGTCCGCCTCTCGGCCTGTCCGTCCGCTCGTAATTAAGTTTGTTGTATTCGTGTTGCACTCTCCACATACATACATGTGCACATATCGCCGCCTTGCAAGCTCTCAGTTATGTATAATTTATAACATTTTTTGTGACGGATTACAACTGTTGTGTTATTATTACAACAATATCTGTTTTGATTCTGATTATGAATGTATTATATTATACCCTACGGCAGCGTGATCCGCCGACACCCGGCTACCCACATTGCCATCCCCATCCCTTGTGGGGTAATTAATAATGCACAAAATATGATGGCAGCTCGTAGATGGGGGGCCGTAACTGGTTCAAGGTTATGGCCTGTTCCTGTTCGTTCGGTTTATTGTACTCTCATATTTAGAAATAAATTCTACAATTATGTATGTGATGAAAGAAATAAGTATGGTGTAAAAAAAAACACAAATGATAAAAAAAGGAAAGCGCAAAAACAACTATTAATTCCCTTTTATGACCTTTCCACCTGACAATTTTCGTCGCCTTCAAAGCTGACTCGTAATTATTTATACGATGTTTCATTTGTTTCGGAATTTTCCATATTTGCCTCATTCTAGTTGGAAATGCAAATTTTTTTCTTCCTTTATTTTTAAATATGTTTTTTTATGTACCCGTATGTACTTATGTTGTATATACTTTATGTACGTATGTAAAAAAATTGATCGCGTATTTGTTTCAATTTGATTTTTATTACCTTTGTAGTCAAAATTTTGTGATTCCAAGTAGAAAAGTCAAAGATGTTATCAATATACATACGAGGGGATTAACAAAAGTTCGGTCAGTTGATGATTTTCATTTTGTTTTCGTTAAATCTAAAAATACCAAATCGTTTGCAATTCCTTTATAAGTCTTCCTTTCAAATTTAGAACGATCGGCTAAAATGGAGACGAGAAAACGCAAGATAGCTGAGGATAGTCAGACGAAATTTAACCACCAACGCAAACAGAAATTCTCCATGTGATTCTCTTCGGGTTTCGGCGTAATTTACAGCCAATACAAATATTCAGTGAATGCCAAATTGCATATGGAACGATTGCACCATCTTTAAAGACTATTTCTAAGTGGTTCCGAAGATTCCAGACCGGACGTTTTTCCGTAGAGGACGAACCCCGAGAAGGTCGACCAAAATCTTCCACTGATGACGTCATTGTAGCTGTGGGGAAATCCAAAATTGACGAAGACCCACGATTGACACAAGAAATGATTGCTAATGAATTGGGCTTGAATCATCTGGAATACGCATTTTGCTAAATTTTTCCAAAACAAATCTGAAAATGATCAGTCTAGCAACTTTAATAAAGTCATTAGTGGTGACGAATATTGAGTTTATAAGTACGATCCAGAAACCAGAGCAAACCCACCCGTAAAATCTTAGCAACGAAAAACAGCAGCAAAAGTACTGATGTCAGTTTACTTCACCCGATCTAAAATCGTAGCTGCTATTCTACCATAAAGGGGTGAGACGGTAACTGCAAAATGGTGCACCGAAGAGTGCTCACCAAAAGTTTTAAAAATATTGTTGGAAAACAGGAAGAAAAGACTTGCGGCACTACTTTTTACATCGTGACAACGCGACATCCCACACTACTGAAATAACAAGTAATTTTATAGGGATTTCTGAGATCGAAGAAATACGTCCAGCAAGGCGAGAGATTACGCGGACGGTAAACTTCTCTCGCAATAAAGTCATACTCGCCCGTCTTCTGTGACATGTGGAACCATCTAGTTGAAACCACATAGTGCCCAAGTCGTGATCCTCAACTGCAGTCAAAGAAAAAGTCGGTTATTATACCTCCATAACGCTCTCGCCGTTGCCGTTTTCAATGAAATAAGGTCCAATCTCACCGCCGGACCAAAGAGTGCAACAGACAACAAGTTTTTTGGGTGTAATAGGCCTCTCTTCAATTACTTGCGGATACTCATAGCCCCAAATGAGACATTTTGCTTATTTAGGTGTAAGTCTGAGAGCGAAATGCCCGTAATGTGCCGTAAGAGAATCCTAGCTCTTGAGAGCGTCAATAAATATACAAATTTGGGTCTTCGGCTACACTTTCACTTACACTACCGCTATTTGAGGTCGAACGAGCAAAACGATGATGTACAAGCCTTAAATTATCTGTAGCCGATCTTGTCTCTTCAAATTTCTTAAACGTAGCTATTTGGCTCGATTTGAAAATTTAGAAGTCGCAATTTCTGTTTCAAATCTTTTTGTTTTGTCAACACAAATTTAAATATGTATGTATATTATTACGTACATTTTTATACATATTCATGCAGGCGGATATGTATGTATGTATGTATATTAAATATGCAAATAAATGTCTGCTCGCTGTCTGGAAATTTGAATTTGCACATTTTTATAGTATATTAAATGTTTTGCTATGTTAATGGACGTGACTTTTTTTATTTAATAAAATTTTGAATTTTTTATTTTTAATGATTTATTTTTATATTTTGCACTGAAATTTGTCAATAAAAAGAATGTCGGGCAAAAGCTAACAAATGTATGTACATATATATGCCCGTGTGTGCTTTTGCTAATTTATTGAACTGAAGAATCGTATAATAAGTGTTAAGAGGGTATATTAAGAATGAATTTTAACAAAAAACATAAAAGAGAACAACATTTAAATGCGAGATATGTTCTAAAATTCGTGTAGAGACCAACAAAGAATGTTCCAATACATATGACGAACTCAAAAATAATTTTGCACGGTAACGAATATCACGGAGAAAATGGGTATGCTTATAGCATAAAGTATCGTAGTAAACTTTTCATTGATTCCTTTAACACTAAGGTTATTAAAGCAACCGAAAAAGAATTCCCGATGAGATTTAAAATTCAGTGCAACTTGTAATTTCCCTTCAAAAGAAAACTGTTAAACTCAGAGACCGTATTCTTTATGCTAAGTAATAAAATAAAAATCCCTGAGTAAGTACTGAGTTTTAGAATTTTGTTCACTTGATAATTATTATTTTTCCAGTTTTATTTAAATACTCAAACAATGTGAACGCAAAAAACATCGCTCAGAAAATATTTATTATTTTTTCATTGTTAGTTTTTCGTTCAAAATCGGCTAACTCCTTTTCCAACGAATTTTTTTCCTCGACAGGGACTACCAACCCCTCCGAGTGTATTTATAACATGAAATAAATGCTCTTCATAAAAAACCATCAGCCGTTCGGAGGCGACTTAGTATAAACTGTAGGCCCCTCCATTTGTTGGAAAACAATAAAGACGCACACCACAAATTGTAGGGTGAGCTCGGCCGAATATCGCTTCCGCGGTTACAAAGCGCCAGAAATTATTATTATAGTTCGCCCGTGCCCGAAATATGATTGCCTGTAGTACTCTTGTGCTGCAGGGTGGGATAGTACCGAGAACATAAAGAGCTTGAGAAGCTGGCTGACAAATTGAAGGTTCGAACGAGATATGGCGACATGCAGAAATTTCCATGATCGGAGCAAACTCTTGTAGGACCCAGAGGGGTGCTCTAGTGACTGATGCTGTCAGTCAAAAACTTTCCTCACTTGCGTAAACTCCGGCACATGGTTCCAGTAAGGTTTTCTTCTTTTTCTTTACTGGCGTTGACACCGCTTACGCGATTATAGCCGAATCAATATTAGCGCGACATTCCCCTCTTCTTTTCGCTGTTTGTTGCCAGTTGGAAATACCAAGTGAAACCATGTCACTCTCCACCTAATGATTTGTGTGATCCTCACATGTTAGATGGGAATTAATTTGAACCCAAGATTATTTACAAAACAAAATTAAAATTTTAGTTCAACGCCGTTCAAAACACTTGGTGACAAAGTCCATTTATGTTAGAGCATTCCTCGATTATTATTAGATCCTCATTTTTTCTGTCTATTAAATGTTCACCAAGTCCTATGGGTCGTGAGAGGTAAATCGGAGTATCATAAGCATATAGAGGGTTAAAAGAATTTTTGCAGCAGTGGACAATGGCATCAATAAAAAACAGAGATGATTTCTAAGCGATGTGAAATTCCATCCCCACATTGAATTTGTTGATATCTATTCGATAAGTAGCTTCTCATAAGCTTATTAGCTGTTGTCTAAAAGTACTAAGATCGTAAATAAGTTATTATCGAAAGCAGGACGTTTTCATCATGGCTGTGGAACAACTATTGAGATACAAGTGTGACCCTGTTTGAGCGGAAATAAATTTATTAAAAATTATTGATGATGTTGGTAAGATGCCGACGGCCCTAGTCTTGGGTAGTGTTACACGTATTACCTTTAATCACTGTGTGTGATCAGTAATTAATCTCTCATTGTTGCTGAATGCAGATGCATTTTCATTAAAATTTATTTCAAGAAAGTATGAGTTCATCACAACAGTCCCAATGGTACAGGTTTTTGGCTAAAAAAAAACTAAAAATAGTCAAAACAGACAACATATAATCATTCACAGAATTTTACATGGACTTTAACAAAGAAAAAAAAAGCTAAAATTTTTGGAATATGTTTTTCGAATGCGCTGCATTAAATTCTGATGAAAAGAAACGGTTGGGAAACATTTTAACATGAAAAAAAGTTAATATGCTACTGTACCTTGAATCTTATATATAAAAAAAATATTAAACGGTTCATCGCGATCGCGATTTAGAAAAAAAAAGAAGAAACAATAAAAATATTAAGAATCGTCTACATCTTTACCAAACAATCACTTCTTATCTAGCCGGTATTGACAAACCTTTACATTACATAAATACGTCTGCATGACAAATTTCGTTCGAATGTCTCAAAAGTACAGGTTTTACTTAGAGAGCTGTTGGTGTCTCTTCTTAAAAGATCTTGTCATCAATTTTGGCGCTTTAAAAAGGCGTGCACACTACACATCCATACATACATACGTGTACATGCATACAGAGTAGACTATGTGTGAATAAAAAGTCAGTGATAAGTGTTATGTTTACGATCGCACATGCTTTTTTTTATTGATGGCGGTATTTAACACTTAACAAGTACATTCGTACGTACGTACAAATATGTAGGTATACGCATAAACGACCATAATTCGTACTCATAAAACCGCAATAAGCGTACAAAATACGAATTTCATTATGCCCATAAGCAGCCAATCAAAAATTAACGCCGCAGTTTTGCCTCAAAAGCGTTTCAACACATTCACATATATTTTTTTTCGAGAGGGAGTAACGTAAAAAATATTTTATTATATATTTTTTTTTATTTTTTACCTCAAACTTATATATATTGTATACCTCAAACATTTATACAAATCTCTTCTTATTATTTTTCTTTTGTATATTCGTTTCTCATTTCGCCTACAACTTTAGTTAGCTGTCTTCCCATTGGTCGATCAGCTAAAATGTTTCATTTTGATTAAATTTTTGTATTTTTGCGCCTGCAAGACGACGTACATATGTATATTTTTGTGTATGTATGTGCACGTAACGTAAACGTGAATTTGGCACGAGATCGTGCGTCATTCCGTAATGACCAACAAAGTAATGCATGATTTTTCAGCTCGGGATATATGTATGTATATGAGGCGGATGTCTAATTTCTTGACATGACTTGTCAGTATGTTTACTAAATAAATTTATAAAGGCATTTGTTTTTAATCTTTTGCTTTACAAGAGGAAAAGAGCGAGCGTAAATGACAATTAATTTGTATTTTATTTTTCGCTTTTAGTTTTATATTTTTCTTTTCATTCTAATTTGTTTTAATTTAAATTTTTGTTTATATATTTTCTTTTGTTTTTAATTTTCCTTTTTGGTTCTGTTTTACATTTGGTTTTTGTTTTTATTTTTTGCTTTTGTTTTTAATATTTTAATTTTTTTGTTTTGTTTTTAATTTTCCATTTTTTGTTCTGATTTTCATTCTTTTTTGTTTTGTTTTTAATTTTCTATTTTTTGTTCTGTTTTTCAATCTTTTTTGCTTTGTTTTTAATATTTCATTTTTGCATTGTTTTTAATTTTTTTTTGTGTTAAAAAAAAAAAAAAAAAAAAAACAAAATTAAAAACAAACCAAAACGCGAAAAACAAAATGAGAAACCTAACATAAAAAGAAATATTGAAATTAAACAATATTGAAATTAAACAATATTTCTTTTTATGTTTGGTTTCTCATTTTGTTTTTCACGTTTTGGTTTGTTTTTAATTTTGTTTTTTTTTTTGTTTTTCTTCCTGTTTTATTTTAATTTTGTTTATTTTTTATTATTTTATTTATTTTGCTTTCTTTTTTGATCTTCATTTTTTTTTTTTGTTAACAATTTTTATTTTTTGTATTCATTGTTTTTAATTTTTGTTTTGTTTTTAATTTACATTTTTTTCTTCTGCTTTTCCTTTTATTTTTGGTTTTTAAGTTTTATTTTTTTTAAATCTTTTTTTTTCAATTCTATTTATTTATTTTTTGGTATTTGCTTTTAATTTTTTAAATTATTTTTAATTATCTTTTTTGTTTTTCATTTTGTTTTTAATTTTCGTTGTTATTTTTATTTGTGGTTTGTTTTTAATTTTTTGTTTTGTTTTTAATTTTGCCTTTTTGTGCTGCTCTTCATTTGGCATTTTTTTTAATTTTTTTGTTTCGCTTTTAGTTTTAATTTTTCTATTTTGTTTTTGTTTTTATTTTTGCCGTTTTTAATTTTTTTGTTATTTTTTAATTTTCAATTCTAGTTTTTTCTTTTTTTCAGTATTGTCTTGTGTCTTTGTGTTTTTGTTGATATTAATTTGATTGATGTTAAAATTTTGTGTTGATTTCAATTTCATTTTTTCTTTGCGTTCTGTTTTTAACTTTGTTTTTGTTTTGCATTTTGTATTTAACTTTTAATTTTTGTTGATGTTAATATTTTTAGTTTGTTTTAAATTTTTTATTTAATTTTAATTTTGTTTTCATTTTGTGTTTTATTTTTAATTTGTGTTCATATTAATATTTTTGATTTGTTTTTAATTTTTTATTTGCTTTTTATTCTTTTTTGTGTAGATTTAAATTTCAATATTTATTTGATATTCTGTTTTCTTTTTTTAGATTTTTTAATTTTTTTATTACTTTTTGGTTTGTTTATACATTTTTTTGGTTTTTAATTTTTTGTTGTTAATTTTTTGTTTTGTTTTGAGTTTAGTTTTCGTTTTTGCCTAATTCTTGTTTTTTTGGGTTGCCTTAATTTCAAAATTATTTTATGTTCTGTTCATTTTGTTTTTGTTTTTTTTTTTTGATAAATTTTGAAAGATTTTATGATTTTTTAGTTTGTTTTTAATGTTTTGTTTTGTTATAATTTTTTTTTGTTATAATTTTTTTGTTTTGTAAAAATTAAAATTATTTTTCTGTTTTTTTTTTTCAATTGTCCTTTTTTTATTTTATTTTTCTGTTTTTCATTTTTAGATTTGCTTTGATTTTTTATTGTGATTTATTTGTTTTTTATTTTTTTTTGTTGTATTATGCTTTTCTTATCCAGCCTTTGAGTATATAGTATAGTATAGTATTTTGATTTGTTAACTCAACTTCTTGATTCTAAATGAAAGCTTGGCGTTATTATAATTTATTTAAGTTTTCTCCATTTATTTGTTAATTTTATGTGCTCTAATTTTTGTTTTTTGTTTTTTGCTCTTTTTCATGTTTGATGATCGTGTTCTGAATATTACATATATACATACATACATATGTGTATGTGTATGTTATGCGCTCTCAATTGTACATTTAAATGGTGTATCTCGCTTATATTCGTCTACCATTAACAGGTGTGGCTATGTAAATGTGTTTCTGTCTCCACAAACAAGTGTATTCACCACCCAAAATGTTTACATTCCAAAGTAGACCCACTCCGTACGCCCAGTACTCAGTTATTATGTGTGTATTCGTCGTGAAGCTATGATTTAATTTATTCGTTCATTTTCGTCAATTGAACTAGTTTGACGCCAAATTATCAAGTGTTTTGGCCTCTCAACATACTACATATTTGACGATGAATAATTTAAATAAATGTTTTGTTGCTATAGTTGTTATAGTTGTTGGTTTTTATTTGTTCTCTTTGGATACGATTGTCAACATTTGATTTGGAGCGTGAAATATCTTCTAACGATCTAACACTACATACTCGTATAATATGACAGTACAGTGTGTGGATTAAGTATTGGTAATGCTGATTTTGAAAAATGTCACTTTTAGACGCATCTTATTTTGAATATTTAATTTTTTTGAGGTAATTATGGAAAATTTGAATAATTTTCTAATTCTTCTTTCTGGAGCATGATGTCAAAGGGAGTGTAATGGAAAATATTTATGACAATTCTTATTAAGTTTTTGTTTTACTTGAGCTGTCGTCTGTGTAAAGTAAAAAAATATATATTTTTGCCTATTTTTTAATGATATATTTTTATTTGTCCTCATAAACATCGTTGTAATAAAATGAAAGCCAACTTAAAAAGAAAAAAAATATATAAACTATCAGAATTGTTCTGAATTTCGATCAGAATTGATATCACATCGATTTGAATGTCCGATTCGCATTCTAAAATATGTTCTGTCATTCTTCCGATTTATATTCAACTGTTTTGATTCGCGTTTACTATTTAAATTTCATTTATGAATAGTATAAAATTATAATGAAAGAATTTTTTGGAATCAGAGAGGAGAGTGTCACTGATTCACTATGATATTATGGCATGAAGATTTTATAAATACTATGTTATTTGAGTTAATCATAATTAAAAATTTTTGAATTTTTATTAAGTGAAGTTGAACTAAACTGAAAAATAATAATCATTGTTACTTTTCCTCAATCGGCACCAACACTGAAGGTCTTGCTTGTAGGACGTTACCCCAACAGTTCAGCATGTTTTTTCGAATGTGTTCAAAACTTAAAAAGATGTGTTCGAAACAACATGAAACAAAGGGTTGCCTGATATAATACAATATGCTGCCACCAATTCATTAGAGTAACACATTTACGACCAATTCTTAGTGGAGCATGTTTTCTCCAAAAATGTTCAAAAATTATAAATAAATAAATGTTTTCCTCTCATAATATTAAAAAAAAAAAAAACGCAGCCAAAAATTTTTTTTTTTTGCTTTTAAGGTTTCAATATATCGATATTTCTCGTGCTTGTTTCCAATTTTTTCTCGCTTAAAAATATTGATTTTAACTGTTTTTTTTTTACTAAATAAATGCGGCTTTGAACTTCATAAAAACGCTAATTCAGGTTAGGAACATGTGTTTTTGCATTTGAAAAACAAAAAAAAAAATTGTTTAGTGGACAACATCTTACTTGTATATTGTCTTGTTATAAACTTTTATATATATATATTTTTTTATATTCAAAATTAGGCAAATCTTCATTTGTTTTTGTGATAATAACTAAGATATTGTGTCTCTTACTTATCATCAAAAAATATTTCTATAGAACTATTACTCAGTTAATGTCCAATTTTCATGCCTCGTTGCTATCTTCCACGCTGTTGATCTACGAATTTCTTGTTGAGCTGCTGATAAGCTGGAACACAATTCGTTCTTTTGATGAAATATTGTATCTTATACCCAATGGTATACGTCTGTACTTTTGACTATTTGAAGCTATTTTAGGTCAAACTCTTTCTCCTGACGCAATTTTAGGTGTGTTTTAAAAGAAAGGATCTACAGCTTCAAGCCGCTTCCAAATGGCTGGGAGATTTTTAAGATAATTTGTTTTATTTCATCTACTTCTCAGACCTTTTTTCATGTCGTAGTGGTTTAATATACCAGGCGGAGAAGGGACTGCATTTAAAAGTTTTTGTTTTCAAAATTTTGTATTTTGTGCTGGCCGAAATTCGAACACATCAACCTCCGCGAAGAACTAAGGACTGCTATAGTGATACCTTTATAGACTAAAATGTGTACACTTGACTTTGAACTGATTTTTTTTATATATAGTTAAAAGAAATATTAAAAATAATGCTTGTACCTTCACTTCTCGTACCCACTGTATGTGCTCCCATTGACACGTATTGGCCGCAATTGAGAAAGAGTGAGCGAATGAGTTTTTGCTGCTTTTTTTCTTCTTTCATTGACTTTATCAGTGCGTTCACTTGCTGCTGCTACGTAGTATCTGATTATTATTAAACGCTGCTGCTGTTGCTTGCCAGCCTGCTTTATATGTATGTACATATGTATGCACCTATGTGCAATACTATACAGCCGGCCCAAGCGCCAACCGCCACTGACTGCTGTACTTTAGAGTGATTTGTCCGCGCTTTGCTGCTGCTGCTGCTGCTGCTGTGAGTTTACGAACGCGAGAGCTATCGGGCAGGTTCTGCTGGCTTTTCAGAAATTCACGATTTTCATTTCAGTTCATCGATCTCGGCGTAAGCGATCGGACGCAGAATTTCCAAGCATAAAAATTATTGCGTTATTTCTGATTACCGTAGACACATATGTACATACATACGTATTGTATATCGGATATATGTATGCAAAAGGCAACAAAAACAAATGTGTATATGTAGTTAGTTCAATTGTGTGAAGTTTTTTTTTTTTGTTGTTTGCACAGTTTAGCAAACGATTTTGCTCGAATTCGGCATTTAATAAGCTCGCGTTACCGAATCATCAGATACATATGTATATACACATGTATGTAGACACCTACTACCTATTGTATGCTGTTTGCGGTCTATACATCTATTTAAGAACTTTTATCTTATCATCGTGTATCGTGTAATGCGTATCCAACGACACGCAAAAACAACAACAACAACAATAATAATAACAGCTGAGCAGCAGCCATCGGCCGTCGGTGGTCCGTCATCAGACTAATCGCCTTCGTTCTCATTCGTGGCAATACATTAGCGATCTAGCATTGCTTTAACTTCAACGCGTCGTTTATTTTGCATTGCCGCTTTAAGAAGGACAGCAGAAGAAAATTAAGAGCTAAAATTTCGCAAAAAGCCGTCGCTAAACTGTCACCGGCAACATACAAAATTGTGCTTAAAAAGCTAAAAAATAATCGTCACGCGAAAAGTTCTTTCATAAATTGGAAACGTCGCAAAAGGAGACGAGTCGCAACAAGACGGTCGGTCGGTCGGTCGGTAGTGGTAGTGAATAGTGAATAGTGGAGGCAGCAGCAGCAGCGGCAAGTGGGGTATTAAATAAAATATACATAAATATTTTATAATGAAATATACATAAATATATGTATGTATGTTTACGAGTTTATGTACATACATGCATACATACATACATACCTATATGGTGGATGTGCGTTGAAAAGTGCTCGCTATAATTTGAATTCTGAGACTTGTGACATATCAAACATACACGTACATACGTACATGCAAATAAATATATGATACTCTTGATTGTTGCACATATGTACATACACATGCGTGTAATGGTAGTCGATTTTTTATTGTTATTATTATTTGTATTATTATTTAGTTTTGTTTACACTAACGCAGAAAAAGCGCCACAACAATAACATAATTTCTACGAAAACGCATTTGATCGGTATAAATTGCTCTGTATAGAATTAAATGCAAGCAATCGTTTGCGAAAATCGCGATCGTACAGTGTTGCAATATAACAATTAGGAATTGATTGTTGCGAGTGCGAAAAAAATACTCTTTGATGCGTTACATTTCATATTCAAATTCAAAAGATAATTTATTAACACAAAAGAAAAGGTGTGCTTTTGCTGAGAATATAAAGTAAAAAATGTTTTAAAGAAACAAAGCGATATTAAAAATTTTGTTAAAAAAATTTAAATATGTATACATATAAAAAAAGTTAGCTTAAAGTGAATCGCAAAAGTTGAAAAAAATTCAAACGAAAAATCACTAAATAATTAATTCTAAAATTACATAAATAAAATCAAATCACATAAAAAATATTTTATGAAGTAAAATCACAAAAAAAATTAAATGAAATAAAATCACATAAAAAAATTAAATGAAATAAAAATAAAACTAAGTGAAGAAAATAACAAAAAACGAAATGAAATAAAGAAAAAAAACTACATAAAAAAATAAAATTTAATCAAATTAAAAATAAAGATAAAAGAAAATAATAAATAAAATAAAAAAATAAAAGAAACGAAATAAAATAAAATGAAAAAATCAGGATAAAATTTTTATTTAGATATAAAGCAGAATAAAATCAAATTATTAAAAAAAATAATATTAAATAAAAAAGGGGAAATGAAAAATAAATATTAAAATAAAATGAAGAAATTTGTAAAATAAAAAAAATTAAATAAAATATAAGAATAAAAATAAAAAAATGAATGTTACAGAATAAAATAAAAATAAAAGTAAAGAGTATTCATGTTTTATTAAAAACAATTGTACACAATAAATAAATTTAAAAAAATTAATTTAAATTTAAAAAATTTAAATTAAAGTAAAGGAAAAAGGTTGAGACTTAATTTAAAAAAGTGAAATGAGATTAAAAATTAGCAAATTAAAGAAACTCAATTTGTTATCATAAAATTAAATTATATTAAATTAAAAAATTAAGATTAAATTAAAAAATGAAGATTAAATTAAAAATTGAAGATTAAATTAAAAGAAATTAATAATAAAAGATGAAATTAAAAATTATAAAAAATGGCCCATGGAGGAAAAAAATTAAATTAAAAATTAAAAAAGGGAAGTTAGATACAAAATTCAAATGAAACAAAAATTATTTAAATTTAAAATAAATTAAATTAAGGAAATTAAACGTATATTTTAAAAAGGAAAAAGTAAAATTTTATTAAAAAATTTAAATATAAATTAAAAAAACTTTAAAATTAAGTAAATTTAAATGAATTTAAAACAAAAATTAGAAAAAAAGAACAAACTAAAAATTATAAAATCTACACTAAAGTAAAATAAATTAACAAATAACCAAAAAAAAAGGAATTATGCTAACGTAAAAATTTAAGAAATCTAAAAAATATATTATTTAATGATATATAAAGAAAAATTAAAAACAAAAAATACGTAATAAACTTAAGAAACATGTAATTAAAAAAATTTGAATATTTAAAAATATAAAATATAAAAACCTTAACAGTAAAATAAAATATAAATTATAATGAAAACTCTGCTTTTAAATTTATAACAATGCTAAAAACATAACGGAAATATTAAAAAGAAACTATCATTCGAAAATTAATGTTTTTAAGTTAAAGATTTTTGTAAAAAGTTCGAAAGCTTTAAATATACATTAAAAATATGCGTTAGAAATATTATTATAAAGTTAAAAAATAATTATGCAATATAATATTAAATTTAAACAAAATTATATATGAGAAAAAAAAATAAAAAACCCAGAATTACAAAAACAGAAATTTAAAATTATTGACAACTTATATTGCAAGAAATTTTTAAAAGCAAAATTTATACTTTTTTTAAACCCGAAATCTAAAAAAAAATATGCTATCAACTTTTAAAGAACTAATTTTGTGCTGAACTCAAAGAAAAGTCATTAAAATACTGTTAAAATTACTTTTAACTATCAAACAACTCATAAATATTAATAACATTTTTTTAAACGTTTTTTTAAATTGATAAAAATGGAATCACGTACAATATTTTAATCTGTTAAACACAGAAAAATTTATTACAACCACAAAAAGACACAAGAAAACTGAGAAAAGTAAGCCAGTAATTAAAAATAAAGTTAAAAATCTATTAATAACAAAAAAATTATATTAAAAAAAAAAGTTTAAAAAAAATTGGTTTGTTCTTCGTCCACATCACATTCTCAAATCACCTGCAAACTATCAACTAACTAAATACATATTATTATTGAGAATGACATTTTTATCAATAAAATATTTAAAGAAAAATCAACACACTTGTGTAAAATATTTCTTTAACAAAATTTCCAGCCAATACCTGCCGCGCATGGTATGAAAAATTTTCAGAATCTTTTTTTTTTTTGTATTTCTAATTAAAAAGAAAAATATTAATTGAAAAGTCCCACGTTTGTGCAATCAATCGACAGGTGTTTCCGATGTGTATATTTTTACTCATTAATTTGACGCGCCGGCATCCACTTTTTTTTTAATAAAAAATAAGAGACTTTAAGAAAATATTTTTTTAGTGAAGCTCATATTTCGTTCCGTTGCAGCGTAAGCCAGTAGAATTAAAAATAATAAAATAATTGAATTATTTATAGTTACAATTGCATTCCTTTTCGTATTTAGTTACAAAGCTAGGTTTTTAGGTGGAATAAAATTAAAAAGAATTATTTGTTTGATTATTTTTAATATTATTCTATTTTAATACTTTGCTTTAAATGTCGCCAAAACGATATTTTTAGTTTTCAGATAGCAGACAATTTCCTTCCGTAAAATATTTAATTTTTTAATTTTTAATAAATATAAATTCAAGTGATTTACCATAAATTAAATTTTGTACTTTTCTTACCTTAATAAAGTTTTCTAATAACAATTCAAGGCTTTTCTACAACTTCAATTTTAAAAACATTTAATTTTCATTTATTCGAAATCACTGTATTCTCGAACTTAAGCACTTGAAGTACGTCAATCTGTGACAGGTCATACACAATCCACCATAAGTAGCTTAAAAAATAACTGTTCTAGCAAGTTCCCAACCGCTACGGTCGTCGAACTGTACTCATAAGGAATCATGAACTTTTAAGGCCATCAAGGTTTTCCCTACCATTTTTACAATCACCAAGATTTCACTTTATAAAACCGCACACAAAATACTGTTAAGCAGGTTTTAACGTAACAGAAGAAGAAGAAGAGCAGGAATCAAGCCACAGTGACAGTGAAGGGACTTTTCTGTTATTCGAATGACGGCCGCTCGCGCGTAAAACGGAACGAATGTGATGTTGTTTTGTATTGCAGTGCATCCAAGGTTAACATCCTTTAAATTGCAATATACTAAGTAATGTAGAATGAATAAACTGAAGCAGTCAGATAAATGATAACATATAAAAGCATACAGACTTACATACATATGTACATATGTGTAAATATAATATTTACTGAGCTCAGGCATTGTAGCGATAGCAACAGAATGGCGGAAAAGAAGAGCGAAAACAATGATGAAGTGAAAACAATAAAATAAATTGAATTAAAATATAATGAAACACTCAAAAATGTAACACAATTAAATAAAAACAAACAAAATTTAATAGAAATAAGTAAATATGAAAAAATCAAATAGCAGAAAAAATCCAATTAAATAAAATTAAGAAAATTAAAATAAAATGAAATATGGTACAATGAAATAAAATAAATTAAAATAAAATAAATTAAAATAAAATAAATGCAAAATTTATTCAAATTAAACAAAAAATTACAATCAACTGAAATATAAATGAAAATACGATAAAACAAAATACAAAAATAAAATAAAACATAATAATAAGTAAGTATGCAAAACTAAATTTAAAATACATAAAAAAAACTAAAATCAAAATAAAAGATTTAGTAAAATAAAATTAAAAAAAATTTAAACAAATTATAATAAAAAAATTAATATAAAATAAAATAAAAGCAAAGCAAAATACTCTAAAATAAATTGAAACGAAATAAAATAAAATAAAATGTAAAGGAAATAAAAATAAAATATAATATAATAAAGCAAATTTAAATAAAATAATATTACTTGAACTAAAAAATTTAAAATGAATTAAATTAAAATGAAATAAATTGCAAAGAAAATAAAAAATTAGATTAAAGAAAAAAGTTTGGGGAATTAAAAGTAAACTAAAATAAAATAACAAATCAAAAAGCAAATTAAAACGAAATCAAATAAATAATAATATAAAAAATAAAAAAATGATGTAAAAAATTAAAAATAATATAAAAAATAAAAAGTAATATAAAAAATAAAAAGTAATATAAAAAATAAAAAATAATATAAAAAATAAAAAATAATATAAAAAACGAAAACTAATCTAAAAAATTTAAAATAAAAAATAATATAAAAAATAAAAAATAATATAAAAAATAAAAAATAATATAAAAAATAAAAAATAATATAAGAAATATAAAATAATATAAAAAATAAAAAATTATATAAAAAATAAAAAAAATATAAAAAATAAAAAAAAATATAAAAAATAAAAAATAATATAAAAAAATAAACAAAAAATATAAAAAATAAAAAATAATATAAAAAATAAAAAATAATATAAAAAATAATATAAAAAAATAAAAAATAACATAAAAAGTAAAAAATTATATATAGAATAAAAAATAATGTAAAAAATAAAAAAAAATATAAAAAATAAAAAAAATATAAAAAATAAAAAATAATATAAAAAATAAAAAATAATATAAAAAATAAAAAATAATATAAAAAATATAAAATAATATTAAAAATACAAAATAATATAAAAAATAAAAAATAATATAAAAAATAAAAAATAATATTAAAAATACAAAATAATATAAAAAATAAAAAATAACAAAAAGTAAAAAATTATATATAAAATAAAAAATAATGTAAAAAATAGAAAATAATATAAAAAATAAAAAAAAATATAAAAAATAAAAAAAAATATAAAAAATATAAAAAATAACAAAAAGTAAAAAATTATATATAAAATAAAAAATAATGTAAAAAATAGAAAATAATATAAAAAATAAAAAAAATATAAAAAATAAAAAAAAATATAAAAAATATAAAAAATAAAAAATAATATAAAAAATAAAAAATAATATAAAAAATAAAAAATAATATAAAAAATAAAAAATAATATAAAAAATATAAAATAATATTAAAAATACAAAATAATATAAAAAATAAAAAATAATATAAAAAATAAAAAATTAAAAAAAAGAAAAAAATATAAAGTAATATAAAAAAAATAAAAATTAATATAAAAAATAAAAAATAATATAAAATTAAAAAGAAATAAAACAAAATTATTATAAAAATAGCTTAAAATAAGAAAAAAATGTAAATCAATTAGGGTAACTTAATAAAAATAAATAAAATAAATTCAAACTAAAATTTAAATTACAAAAAAAAAACTGAAAATAAAAAATAAAAATAAAAAATATTCAATTATTTCATTATTATATAATAATAATAATAATATAAAATAAAATGATATGAATAAAAATGAAACGGAATGAAAAATAAAATAAGATAAAATGAAATAAAACAAAAGCATTGAAATAAATGTCAATAAAGTGAAATAAAAACGTAAAAATTTAAAAATTGAAAATTAAAAAATAAACTTAAAATAAATAAATAACATTAAATAAAATTAAATGTAATAAAATAAAATTAAATGAAATAATCATAAAAAAAGTATTATTTAAAAAAATTCGTAGCAAATAAGAATAGTGCAACCTTGAAAAATAATGTACCAACTGTATGCTTTGAAATTATTTTGCAACCACCGCTGCAGAAATGCAACTTTTTGTTGTTATTGCAAAGAAACGAATGTGCGTAAAGGAATTTTCTGGTTTTTAATGCAGGCCTACAATGAATTTAAATTATTGTGCAAAATCACAGTGGACTTTGCAGCGAAAACAGAAATTTTATATACTCTTTTTATCTTGTATACACATACATACATATGTACATATATATATGTTTTTTTTTTTGAGCGCCAAAAACTTGAGAAGCCAAAAAAAAAGTAATGAAATGCAAGCCTATAAACTGATATCGCTGTGCAATGCATGCCACCACGCTGTAGGCGACACATTTTTTCGGCAAAACAAAAGTCAGTTGGTGATGTTGCTGTGGTCAGTTGGTGGTGGTGGCAGTTGTCAAAACGACGATTGCAAGTTCATGCAGTTTTTTGTGTAGTCTCCCCGACGGTTGCTGGCTTTCTACAATCGCCTGAGCATAGCTAAAGTGGCTACAACAACAATAACAGCAAATAAATACAAATAAAAATAATGTTTTATTAATTCGAAATTTTCTGCGCAGCTCAAAGTCAATTGATATTCACTTTAAATACTTACATATTTATTTAATTTGAAATTTTTTTCACACCTTTTTTATTTTTTTGTTTTTTGTGTTTTGCTTTTTATTTTGCATTTCACTTATTTCATTTGCATTCTTACCTTTTCCAAAGGTTTGAGATTTAAGTAAATGCGGCAAAGCAGTGTTTTTCATAAAGACAGAGATAAAGACAGAAAAACAGCCTAAATGTGGCACAAAGTCACAACAACTATAACATATATACCTATGTATCCGTAAATACATATAATGGGTGTTTAAAAAGAAATGTAAAGAGTTAAAATATATATATATACGCACGCATATATATAAAAAAAAAAAATAATAATAATAAAAGCAAAAGATTATACAAAGGCAAAAATAACATTAAAATTGCTTATAAGTAAGTCAACAATAGCAACAATAATAATAATAATAAAAATCAAAAAAGTGCACTTTAAGTAGTATAAGAAGAAACCAGTTCGTCTTCAGCAAGCAGCAGCAGTAGCAACAAATTCCAGTAACTCATACATACAACAATTAATATTATATATGGTATAAATAATAAAATACAAATAAATAAAAAGATTGAAAGGATTTTTAAAATAAACAAACAGTCTGTTGTCCAAGCAGTCAACTCTACACAAGCAACCAACTTCTCTTCCAACACAAAACAACGTTGTTATCACCGTGCATCCGCTGGACTGTACTGAAACGCACAACCAGCAACACAGCAACGTCGCCCGCCGAATACGGGAAGAAGGCAAAACAATGCGTTTCACTTACAATCAGTATAATTATTCCGAATCCGGTTATCGGATTCCATCCAAAATGCACAACAATAACGCTGGTAACGGCTCAATGACGGCCGCATTTCAGCATCATCACAGAAGCAACTTTGGTAAGACACAGTTATTAATTGCCTCTTTAAGTTTAAGAAAATGAGTAGTATATTAAAATAAATTATACACATATAAAAATCTTAAATTTATACTACCATATGTGCTTTGAGCTGTTTATTGTATTTGAAGTTTTGTAGAAAATACTCCAAAATTATTCAAGATGTTTATATATATATATGGTATATAACTTTTCATCATAATTTTATTTACTCACTACCTGTGGGTATGCAATAGTTTTGGTTTTACCATCGACCACGCAATTAAAAACGTTATTTGGTTTGCCAACTCTAAATGTGGACCGCACAGTTCTAAAAATTGGCCCTCAGCTGTTGTTGATAGTGATTACAAACGCTCGTCTAACTGGGAACTGTAGTCACTTGAATTGAAAAAGAGTTTCGGACGGATTGATAGGCGTGCGATAAATGAGGTCGTCTGACGTCACTAAATTACAGAAGTTGTCGGTTGCTGGTTTACACGCTTAATGATGGTTAATTTGTAGGGTTTGCAATAATTGATCTCGTCTGCTGGTGATGATCGAGGAATGACAGGCATTATTGTTCTGTAAAAATTCCAGCCGATCTGTAACTTTTCGAGATATGCAGATCTTTGCATATATAGATTGATCTATCTATTTATTTGTACGTGTGATTCACTTCTTCGCTCCTCAAAGTTTCACGAAAATGTCAATAAGAATGCCTTGAAGTTAATCAAACGCATCATACGGATATAGGCATATTCACACTCAAGTTGAACCCGCAGCCGCAAAAAAATAAAATTGGGAAGCGAACGCACGATATATGCTTATATCCAAATCATAAAAAGACTTTAAAGAAAATATTTTTTTAGGATTGATTAATTTTTTCAAAAAGTTACGTTTTGTGCTCTTTATTTTCAGAAAAAAAAATTTATTTATTACCAAAAATATCATCTATTTTGTGCTGCTATCTTTTAGTTTTAAATTCAAATTCAAACTATTCTCATTCCAAATAATTATATTTTTTAAGTATTGGTATTCTTAATCATAGGCATAAATCCCAGAAAACCTTTCCCCGGATTCTATATTTAAAACCTCAATATAACTCCAATCTGTCGGTGGAACCTTTTCTAAATTCTTTCTTTAAAAGAAGTTCTTGCTGTTTTTACAACAATTCCTTCTAAATGCCTTATCCTCGGGATGGGCTCGAAATTCCCAGCCGCGGGGCAACCGCAAGTGGAAAATAATATTTAAAATTACCACTAATTATGGAAGTGATGACTGACTCTGACTATCTGAAAAATTTTGATTGATTTTTTTTTATTTTTCTTTACTTTTTTATTTTATTTTTGAGTATTTAACTATTTTATTTTATTTTTTGTTTTGTTCCAATTCATTTAATTTTTGCTTTTTTTTATTCTCATTTATTTTTATTTTATTCTCATTTATTTTTATTTTATTCTCATTTATTTTTATTTTTATTCTCATATATTGTATTTTATTTCTTTTTATTTTTATTCTCATTTATTTTATTTTATTTATTTTTATTCTCATTTATTTATTTTACTTATTTTTATTTTTATTCTCATTTATTTATTTTACTAAATTTTATTTTTATTGTCATTTATTTCAATTTCACTTGTTTTTATTTTTATTCTCATTTATTTTATTTTATAAATTTTTATATTTATTTTATAAATTTTAATATTTATTTTATTTTATTTATTTATTTATTTTTTATTCTCATTTATTTTATTTTATTTGTTTTTATTTTTATTCTTATTTATTTTGTTTTATTTATTTTTATTCTTATTTATTTATTTTACTCATTTTTATTTATATTCTCATTTATTTCAATTTTACTTGTTTTTATTTTTATTCCCATTTATTTTATTTATTAATTTTTATATTTATTTTATTTATTTATTTATTTTTTATTCTAGTTTATTTTACTTATTTGTTATTTATGGTATTTTGTTTATTTTTCTATTTCATATATTTTTAATTTTCTATTTTATTTTTATTGTTTTGTTTTGTTATTTTTTATATTTTATTTTGTTTTTGTTTACTTTAAAAAATTTATTTTAATTTTGTTTATTTTTTTATATATTATTTTACTTTTATTGGTTTTTTTATTTTTTTTTAAATTTTTTTTATTGGTTTTTATTTTTGTTATTGGTTTTTATTTTTGTTATTGGTTTTTATTTTTTTCTCTTTAAGCTCTTCAAAAGCATAAAAAACGGCTAGAAAATGCAAAAAAATTCAAATATAAGTTAAAAAATTATAAAATATGCCATTTAAAATTCAACTTTAAAATACAAATATTTTTTAATTTTATTTTTCACACGAAAACCACTTAATGCTAAATCTTGGGCCTCTAAAGATAATACTAGTATACAGTTAGTTATAAATATTAGGTATTAGCCAAAGGGCGCAAGCTTCAAAGCATGCGTACGCGTGTCATAGAAGAAGAAGCATTTTTTTGTTTAATGTTAAGATAATAATTATTTTTCCTGTCGTTGCTAACATACATACACACGTATTGTACGTGTACATAGCAAATTTAAATTTGCTTTCAAATAGCACAGATCAGTGAGCATTTCATGCCTCTTCTTCTTCATGCTTTGTCAAGCCCCTAATTCACACCAATTTGGCTACAGTTTACACGTGTATAACAATGTATAAATGTATGTATGACTTGAAGCACTTACGTTACTAATTTTAAGTTTAGACAAGTATGAATATTTGAGGCAGAAAGTATTTAATAAAATCTACACATGCCATGCTTACTTAAATTTAATGTTGGTTAAGCGCGTAATAACTGAGCAGCGTTATGTGTATGTGTACTTTGTAAATAGATTTTGAGAACGGGCAGATTGAAAAAGCATAATAATATACCTATATTTTATTTATTTAGTTACCTTCTTAGTAATGACTTGTCGGTATGTACGAGTACATATGACCGTGCATTTTTGCTTGTCATGTTCTCGCTCTCGTGAAAGTTTTTCGTTTATGCTTACGCTTATTTTTTTTTCTCTTAATTTTACTTTATTTTTTGTTGGTTCATGTTTTTTCTTGCTTTCATTACCGCGTTCTGCATACATAGCGCACAAAATGTTTGAAGGCATTCACTTTTTTCGCACATTGGTATCTTTGTATTTTTAAGGCGCGTTTTTTTTTTTTTTCTTTGTAACTTTATATTTTCTCGTGATAATTTAAGAATAATATGAGATAACAAGTTGTGAAATTCACATTCAAACATCAAATGACAAAAGTAAAAAAAATTTTTTTTTTTTAAATAAATATGAAAAAAAAAAACCACACAGAGCAAATGAATTGCCACACGCCCATATGGATCACATGGTTAACACTAAGCTTGCAATGACTACACATTTATAACCATTTGACATACTACAGGCATACATATGAACTCAAAATACTGCGTAAAACCTTTGAGGTTAATAACATTCTCAAGTTGGGTTGGAAAAAAATCACTTGTTGGCCATTAAATAGTCGAATTGATCGAAAAGAACAAATCCAGTCTTCATTCAATTCGTCTCCTCATGATTCGAAAAAGCGTCTTCTGAATTTTAAATAAAATAATTAATAAATTTTTGGAAACTATCAAAAGCATTTTAGAAAAGACGATTCGAGTTTAGGGGTCGTTAATTGAAGTCGAAAGATTTTTAATTGAATCATAAAGAATTCAAAAATTTACTTTTTAGTTTTGTGTAAGCATGCACCACCTTACGCATAATCTTCACAGCATTATTTTAGGCATCACAAACGAGGGGCTGCTGATAATGTCGTGACCTTAAGTACATAATGAAACAAATGTATAGTAACTTCTTTTATAATTTAATTAAATAAGGAAAAAGTCACTGGGAGCCAGATCGGGACTGTAGGGTGGATGGCCAATCTCTGTAAAGCGAGTAGCATTTAAGGCATCCCTCGCTACCCGAGCGGTGTGAACGGGTGCGTTGTCTTGAAGAAACAGCACTCCGCGTTTCTGTACGACTGCCTCACGCGCCTGACTCAACAAAGTTGCCTTTGGTAGCCATAATCTTCGACGCCGACTTTTCCACATTGATTTTTATTTTTTATAATTTTTTTTTTATCCACTACATTCACTGCTGTTTGGACTCGGGATCATACTGACGAATCCAAGTTTCATCAACTGTTACAATGCGGTTGTAAATTTCATTCAAATCATCTTGAGACAACTCAAAAAAATCTTTAGAACTCTCCAATCGTCGCTGCTTGTCGAGCGTAGTGAGCATTCGCGGTACCCAACACGCACTAATTTTTTTTCATATTCAAATGTTCATGCAAAATCTCTCCAGTTCGTTCTATGTCAATCTGTAATCCTTCTATTATCTGTCACAATTTAATTCTTCGATCAGTCAGTACTAATTTTTCGACTTTCTGACTGACTAGCAGACAAAATTTCCAAAAATATATGTTTGTATATATTAAATCCACAAAACTTATAAGACAAGACGTCTTCTTTTTTTTTCGTTTCCAATCAGCATAAAAATTGTCAAATTATTTTCACTTTAACTAAATTGAATATTATAAATATTTATATTTTTGTATTTTGTTATTTGTTTAATTCATTTTAAATTTCTTTTATTATTTAATTTTCTTCATTTTATTTAAATTTATTTATTTTACCTTGCCTAATGTTAGTTTATTTATTATTATTTTTTATTTAATTATTAGTATTATTTTATTTCATTTTTTCTTTATTTTATTATATTTATATAATCTTTATCTATTCCAATAACCCCAAAAGTGGTTAAATATTTTGTTATTTTATTTCATTTTGTTATTATTTTCATTTTAATTAAATTTCATGTTATGTGTTTTTGTTTTATTTATTTCATATATGTTGTAAATTACATTTTATTTTATTTTATTTCACCTTAAATTAATATTAATTATTCATGTTTGTTTTTTAATTTAATTTTATTTTACTTTATTTTGATTCTATTTCATTTTATTTTGTTTTATTTTTTAATTGTTATTTTGTATTTGTTCTTTGTTTGTTTTATTGAATTTAATTTTTTATTTTATTCCACTTTTAATTTACTTTAATATTTTTTCTCTTTCATTTTATCATTCTTTTAATAAATATGCAAGATATTTTATTGTAAGTTCAATTTCGATGAAAATTGTTATTTTTTATTTAACTTTTAAGTTATTTTATTTTGTTATAGTTTATTTTACTTTGTTTAAAGTTGGTTTATATTTTGTTTTATTTATGTATTTTATTAATTTGTTTAATTTTATGTTGCATTTTTATATCTTATTATTTGTTTTATGTTATTTTGTTTATTTAATGATATTTAATTATATTTAAAATTCAGTTTTTTTTTCGTTTATGTTAGTTTTTAAATTTTTAACTTTTTGTTTTTATTGTGCTTAATTTTTTTTATTTCATTGAATATTTTATTATTATTTTTTGCTTAACATAAATTTTATTATTCATATTTTTATTTTACTGTATTTTTTATTGTATTTTGGTTTATAGTTTATTAATTTTACATTGTTTAATTTTCTTTTGATATTTCTTTTATTTCATTTATTTTATTATTATATTTCATTTTAATTTATTGTGCTATATTTTTTATTTTTACAAACGAAATAAAAATTTAGTTTATTTAATTTAATTTTATTTTTAATTGTATTTTATTCCCTATTTAATTCATTTTATTACTATTTTTTTTAATATTTTTTTTTAATATATTTTTATTTTATTTAATTATATTTTTATTTTATTTAATTATATATTTATTTTATTTAATTATATATTTATTTTATTTTACTTTTAATTTTATTTAATTTTATTTTATATTACATTTTATTTTGTTAATTTTGCTATTATTTTTTATTATTATTTATTCCTTATTTAATTCATTTTATTACTTCTTTTTGTTTAATATATTTTACTTTATTTTTTTTTTATTTAATTTAAATTAATTTAATTTTATATAATTATATTTTTATTTTACTTTATTATATTTTTATTTGATTTTATTATATTTTTATTTGATTTTATTATATTTTTTTTTTACTTTACTTTTAGTTTAATTTTATTTTGTTAATTTTATTATTATTTATTCCTTTTTTTATTCATTTTATTACTATTTTTTGTTTAATATATTTTATTTTATTTTTTTATTTTAATTTAATTTAATTTTATTATATTTTTATTTTATTTAATTATATTTTTATTTTAGTTTAATTTAATTTAATTTTTTTTACATTTGATTTTGTTAATTTTTTTGATATTTTTTACTATTATTTATTTTGAAAATTCAAATCAAATCATCTTTAAATGCCGCCAATTTTTGAATTCAACGTGTCTTGCCGCCTCTGCAAAAGCATGACGAAATCACATGTATTAGCGATTATAATTCTTACTGCGAAAAAAAACGAAAAAAAAAATATTTTAAAGTTTATTATCTAATTATGTAGACAATCTTAATAAGTCGCATATTAGCGCGATAGATGGTGTAAATGATTTTGTCGAGCCTTTTTTTGTGTGAACTCCGTCCGGCAGCGCATGTATGTATGGTATGTGCATATGTGCATACACTTGCATATGTATATGTACTTATGTGTGGTTATTATTGCTGGCGCCATCATTTTATTAACAATATCAATTCGCAATGAATTTTGAGTGTATGTGCCAAGCCAATCTAATCGAAAATCATGCCGCAAGAAACGGTATGAAATCATTTGCTTATGCATAAAGAGTTGTATATCTATATACCTCTATAAAATGTATGGATGAATGTTTCTCATATGTCAATTGGCTGATAAGCTTTTAGCACAATAAATTCATACGCGCGTAGACATTAAATAAACAAGCCCAGGAGAAGGCAGTTTGCAGGCGTACACCTACGCAATTAATTGCATAAACGAGTATATGTATGTATGAAAAAAATTATGATTTATCACGTACTACCTATCGGGAGTAATTTTTTGTCAAAGTGCTTGTAATTAAAATTTGGTTAATGATTTTTTTAAATTTTTTTCTTCTGAAAGATTTTGAATAATAAACTCAAGTTGTTCTTATATACGCACGTGCGTTGTTTTTTTTTACAAAATTTTCAGCTG
Source organism: Ceratitis rosa (assembly GCA_037013455.1). Taxonomy (NCBI): domain Eukaryota; kingdom Metazoa; phylum Arthropoda; class Insecta; order Diptera; family Tephritidae; genus Ceratitis; species Ceratitis rosa. The sequence continues at coordinate 5,337,759 of JAWMAG010000046.1, forward strand.
ATAATAACCTTTTATTCTGGTATATGTACATCTGTTTGTGTGCACTCAAGTCAAAATAAATACATAAAATGTTTATAAAGCAATAATGAATATACAAATAGACAAATAGACTATTTGTATGATTATTTGTAGAAGCTTTTCTTTTGTTTATCTAACTTGTGTTTGTATTTCTGTGCTGAATTTTCTTCCTTAACATTTTTCGCATTTTTGTATCTTTCGGCATCTTTGATGTCAGCATCTTTTTCTCTCTTTCTTTTATGTTTTTTATGTTGTTATCATATTATCCTTTAACGACCGAATTTTCATTTTTATCTCATTTTTTTGGGGTCAAATTAATTTTCATTCTTCTTTGACTCTAGATTATGTTTTTAAGTAATTTTCCATTCGTTGCAGAATTAAACAATTTGACTATTCAAAAGGATTTTTGTCCGCTATAAAATGTATGTATGTAAATACCTACGTATAAATAGTAATATTAAAGCAATTAAATAAATATTTACAAGCGAATTAGTAAATTGCTGTAAATGAATGAAGGTTATGATTTTTATATTTAAATTCCCCTTTGAAATTCTTTCACGCGAATTTTATAGAATATTTAAGAAAATTTATTTAATTTTGCCGACAAAACCGCGTCGACAATTTCGTGAATCAAAATTTTTGTGTTTTGGCATATTTTTTACAGTTTTTTTTTTTTTTTAGAAAAAATCTATGTTTGAGACGTTTTTTATTTTATTATTTTTGTGAAATCATTGATTTCAAAATCTTGATAAGATTGAAAAAAAAATATTGAAATCTTGAAATTACAAAAAAAAAAACAAAATGGTCAGGATTTATTTGTATATAATCGTATGTTTAAAATAGCCCACATGTGCTCAATGGGATTAAGATCTGGAGACTGTGCAGGCCAATCTAACAAAACAATGTTGTTATCTCTAAGCCAACGCATTGTAGTCACATTGTCTTGCTGAAATTGAACCCCGTCTAAATTAGTATCGCCGATATGAAGGCAGAAGAACAGCTTCTAATACATTTATGTACTTTTGACTGTCCATGCGACCCTCGTAAACGAACATTTCGCCGACACCATCAGCAGCCATGCAGCCCAAGATCATAATGATGCCTTCTCCATGCTTAACAGTGGGTACCACGCAATCTGGATGATATTCTTCCCTAGGTGTTCCAAATATCTGTAGAAAAGAAAAAATAATGTTTTCATAGGATTTGTATTATGCCTTCAAAATTGCTCTAGGGTAAGAAGCTATGGCTGTTAATACTTTAAGACGATCTTAACTAAACTTACCTCGAAGTTTGATTCTTCAGACCATGAATAAATGCGAAAATATTTTATGAATTTTTTGAAAATTACCATTTTTAGGTTTAGCTTACCCAAAGTCCTATGACTTTTAATATTACAAATTTATTCGCTTAATCAACAGGTAAACACCCATGTAAGACATTTACAAAAAGAAGTGGTAACTTTAATAGCCACATTTGAAAATACTTGTATTTTAGCGGGGTGTCTAATACTTTTGGCCAAGGCTGTAGCTTTGGTTACATTTCATTTCATTTGATTTTATTTCATTAAACTACGTTGTTAATCATTTTGTGCTATTTTTAAAAAAGCTGAGATAATAATCATTAAATCATAAATTAAATTTTTTTTTTGGCGTCTGCCAAATATAATCGCGTGCGCGTAGTCACACCTCCAATCCCGATCGTAGAGTGTAGCGACCACCACAGAGTTGCAATAGCGATTTTGATAACCTTTTATGTCAGCAGAATGAACAAAAATTATACGCAAATCTACGCCGCTAAGTTCCAGAATTCATGTTATAATTAGAATAAATTAGATTCGCTTGTAAGAAGCTACATATCTATGTATTTATAAATATATACGAGGGTTACCTTTTAGATTTCGGGATTAGGGAATAAAAACAAATATGAATCATCGGAAATCATTTTATTGTTTTTCAAAATATTCTTCATTAAGATCTATACACTTTTTCATGCGTTTGAACCAATTGTCGAGGCACAGATTCAGTGCTACTATAACACTTCGCGCGCAGGTCGGTTGACTATTGACTATCTGAGTGTTTATGGCGTTTAGTGCTGTTGTGGGAATATGATCCACAATTAATCACATGTCACGTTGTCATAGACGAGTTTCGAAGCTCCGCCTTCGAATTTTTTTTATCATTTCTCTCGACCGATCGGCATGAGCCCTTTTTGAGCGATTCACAAATTGTGTGGGATCGAACGTGATTTAATGATGATTTTTTGCCAGTCAAATGTTCATGCAATATTAAATGTATGCTGGTCCCATGAACGTCTGTAGTTGTCTCTTATCTCACGATAGATCACATAACGATCTTGCAATATCAGCAGTAATAGTTCCCGGTACAACAATTGATTTGGGATGACCTTAACGAAATTCATCTGAGAGTGATCTACGATTTCGATTGAATTCACATACCATCGATAAACACGGGTACTTGACGTCGATTTGATTCCATTTTTTTTTTTGGCCGAGATGAATATTTTAAGTTGTTGTAAACAACAAAACTAGCATTAAAAATGTCAAACTTGACTATTAAGTTGTCGTGTTGCCAAAATGCAGAACTAGGGTTGCCAAATCCCGAAATATAAAAGACAACCCTCGTATTTGTCTGCAGTTTTTTATAACATTTTTTTTTTACACTTTATTATGTAGTTTTAATTTTTTTTTGGTTTTTTTTTTGAATTCTACACATTATTTTTAGTAATTTGCATTTCAGAAACTATGAAAACACAACATTTTTCATTCTTATCTGTTTATGCAGCACACGAATGCTGTAGCTAAATTTATATTTACATTTACTATTATCTGTCTATATTTGCATTGTGGGGACTTACATGCATATATACTCGTACATACGTGTATATACATGGGTTTGTATGTGTTTGTATGTTTATTCGTAAGAAAGTCAACCCATTGGTTTGGTTCAATTAAATTCCTATTTAATTTACAGCAAATGATCAGCAGCAGCAACAGCAACCGCAACAGCAACAGTCTGTGCATTGAAAAACAACAATTATTACTGATTAGTGGTTGTAGTTGGTTGTGATTCGATTGTATTAAATTTATGTATCTGTGTGTGTGAAATCATAACAAATAATCATTTGTAAATAACAATAGTGCACATTTTAATTAACATTGTTTACAAGTGTAAATATCTATTTACATATATACATACATACATGTACAGTCAGAAGAAAACACAAACATAGTTAAAACTCAAACATTAGGGTCACGCATGCAATGCAGTAGTCAGTCTTTTAAAGAGTAGAATGCAAAGTCTTCTGTGTTAGCCATTTCGATTTGTTCAACTGTTTCGTATACTTTTTGAAAGCCTACTTTGTAGAGGCGGAAGTTTTATTTAAATCTGTTCATTCGACTTTATCACATACGTGTATGTAAATGAATGTGAATGAGAGATATAGATTTCTTCTTCTTCTGGCATAGACACTGCACCGCTTATAGCCGAGTTAAACGCCAATTGGAAATACCAGATTCTTCTCTACCTGGTCCTCTCAACGGAGTGGAGGTTTTCCTCTTCCTCTGCTGCCGCCGGCGGGTACTGTATCGCAAACTTTCATAGCTGAAGTGGTTCATCAATTCGAACCTTATGATCTAACCCCTACGGGTTAGGGGTTTCAAGAATTTACACGCCGTAAGGCATGCCTGTCGTAAGAGGCGGCCACAATTCAAAAGTTCCCGCGACAGTCGGGTTTTTATACCGAAACGACCCGGATTTTTTATCCGGCCAAGGACTGTCACTCCCGCAAACTTCCCCAAAAATTACTTTGAGGAATATTTTTGCGGTTACAACAACAACATGTTTCTTAATTCGTTAAATTATGTTAATGTTACCGTAAATCACGTACAGCTCATCGTCTACGTTACTCGCCGCTGTTATACCGCAAAGGAGCAATTCATTTCTCCTGGAAGCTCCTGATGCGGACTCCTCAGTTGTTGTCATGGATGTCTCCGCACCCTTTAGCAGGATGGGAATGATAAGCGAATAATTTGTTCTTTGCTAGTTGAGAGAGAAACAATTGGCTACTCAATTCGAAGTATCACATGTTGTCAAGAGTGATTTTATGTTGGATTTCCAAGTTGACATTGTTGTTGGTGTCAATGCTAGTTCCAAGATATACAAACTTATCTACGACTTCAAAGTTATGACTGTCAACAGTGACGTGGAAGCGGATTGACTGTTTATTTGATGACAGCAGATTATTTTTCTTGGCCTCGTTCACTAGCAGACCCATACGTTTCGCGGACTTTTCCGGTTGGATAAAGCAAAACTCACATCGTAGTTATTAAGGCCGATGATATCGATATTACCTATGTTATATGCCAGCAGTTGTACACTCTTATAGAATATTGTACCTTCTCTATTCATCCCTGCAGTTCGTATTATTTTCTCCAGCAATGGATGAAAGAAGTCTCACGATAGAGAATCATCTTGTCTGAAACCTCGTTTGTTTTTATGTTTATAAAAGAAGGCTTCGGCAGTGCAATTCTTTCTTGTTTGGTACTAATTCTTTTAGAAATCCCTGTCGAGAGGCGTTTTTTTTTAATTAATATTTTTTCTTGGAATATATATATTTTTGTGTTAAACGCAAAGTAAAATCTTACAAAATTTGTTTTTCAAAAGTGATTTGCTAGAACAATTCTCACATAATCACGAAGTTTTCAACAAACATTTTTTTTTATTTTTTTTTATTTTTTTTTTAATTTTTTTTTACTTTTCCAATTTTTTTTTCGTAAAGATCTACTTTTTCAGAGCTATAATTGCAGTCGTCTCTTGGCAAGTAATATCTAGTCCTCTGAGTGTGTTTCTGATATGAAAAAGTCTCTGTAGCGGCTTAGCATAAACTGTAGATCCCTCCATGTGTTGCGAACAACATCAAGACGCCCGTCACATATTGTAGGAGGAGCTCCGTGATTAATGGCAACACCCTAATGGGCATTCACATGCATATTTCATTATAATATGTTAACTGCTATTCTACTTAATAAGTTTCGTTTTACTAAATAACACATTTGTGTACACATATGTACATACATACATTTGGTATATACTATATACGAGTGTATTATAAGGTACTCAAGTATTTACAACTGGTTACTTAAGCATTATGGCTATGAGGCAATTAAAAAGACATTGATTATCGCTGGGATTTAGTGTGGCGGAACTGTCACTCAATGCACGCACTTGCCATATATACTTATAGCGTAATATACACTCATACAAACATACATATTGTATAAAATAAATAATTAAATTTATATAGCGCTCGTGCTTTCAGCGACTGTCTACGCTTTGACAAGCGCCTCACTTTAGGCATCACTGAAACTTGGTTCCTCTATGATGATAACAGATGAGGAGATGTCATACCATAGTATGGTACATTATTAACTTATATATTTACATATATGTGCATACATAAATAATAAAAGTTATTATGTTGTGTACGAATATATGTATGTATTTATTCATTGCTCATTTGCGCTGAGGGCGTTGTACTTGCGGTTTTTATCAACACTGAATGCGTACGTACCAGCTTCTCCTCCACTCTGCCATTACCCATTTTCTTTCTACAAATTGAAATTTCTTAGTCGTGCCCTGTTGACCCTCAGTTGCTTTAGTGATAAGTTTTGATGATTTTAATAATAATAATTATTATTTTTTTAATTAATTCGCACCCTTTTAATACTATTCACTCTATACTTTATTATTTATATCTTCTTCTTCTTCTTCTTTTTTTTTTAGGTATGCGTATGACAATGTCAACGGCATCAACGATGACAGCTCGTATTCAACGTAAAGGTTTTCGTACGCCCTCGAAACGTTATCCGGGCAAGGCGATACCTGGTAAATTGCACTCAGTTTCACGGGTAAGCGAATAATTTTATTTATTTTTGTATGTACATATGTATGAACCATAAGTGTTGAATTAATATTAAATTAATATGAAAGCTGCCACGAAGCATCAGTGTGTTTGTTAAGCTTTAAAAATGATTCCGGTTGTTGTAGCGGCTTGCTCAATCCCGCTTAAAAGCAAGCAAAATTAGTTTATGTTGTCGAGGTCATCTAACGGGAGGTTCAGGAACGGGTTCGGGCTAATAGGGGAGGGGTGCTGATTGAGTAGGTTACAGTGTGCATGAAAAGTGTGCTGGTCAGTGTCATGCCGAGACTCAATGCATGCAAGAATACGTTAAGTCTGGTCTGAATAGGTAGGAGTGGAGTCTATGACAGGATCAATACCTAAAATGGGCTAGTATTACTCGGGTCTCGTGAGAGAGCTCGTACTCTTCGTCTACTAAGAGGGTTTATACAAATTTTGACAGACTCTCTGTGAATGGCGTCCATTAGCTCTTTTCTGTGGTGCTACGTGGAGTTCTTGAGGTCGAGTACTTCATTACTAATGTGCCTAAATGATGGTTCGGCTTCATGTGCCTCTTATATACATAAATATATGTATATGCATATATGTATAAAATTTTGGCGCTTTTGTAACAGCTGAAACGATTTTTGACCAAGCTCCTTCTCCAGTCGATGTGTGACTCGGTGTTTTCCCAACAAATGGAGGGACCTAGAGTTTATTCTTATCTACCTCCGAAGGGCTGATGTATTTTTTACAGGCTTTTATTTCATTTAGATGTTGGCTACTGCGCCCGCCATCCAGTTATTTTGTCCGAAACACTTCTTGCTTCTAAATGTCTAGCACAGTAATCAAGTGTGGCCTCCATATTAAAAGCTATTATAATTTTTTTTTTTTTTTTTTTTTGAAATATATAATAGACCCAACGTAGATTTATTGAAATTAACTCTTCGAAAATTATTCTCAGAAACAGCGATGTTTAAATCAGAAGGGTGAACAGTGGAAGGTTTGGGATTCCCGATCAGTGCCCCGGTTTAGGCAATGTCGCTCTTTTTGATAGGAAGAAATCTTCTATGATTTTGTGTATTAATCTGGCCAAGATTCGAACCCACCCATATTCTGGTTTTTTGAAACTCAATCGAGCTGAAAATACAAAGGGAGATTTTATCCGTTGGTGCGCCTCGATAAACCCTTAACATTTGTCATGCGATATTCACGCGCTTATGGTTCATTATTGTGTTTAAAAAGAAACAAATAATTTCAATTTTTTTTAATATCAACACTCTTCCTTCTTTTTTCAGATTGGTCCTGGTAAATTGGTGCCGGGCAAGCGATTTCCCCAACGGCCGCATCCACCGCCCTGCGATAATTCAAATGACAGTGGTTTCGGTTTTGACCAACATCTTGAAGTACAACAACAACAGCAGCAACAACAATTGCAAGCACACCACCATACACATGGAGCAAGTGGTAGTGGTGCGGCCAGCAGCAGTAGCAGTAGTAGTAGTAGTAGTAGCAGCAGCAGCAGCAGCAATGGCAGTGGCAGTCCGGGCAGCAGTGGCGATATTATGCAGAGCAACAACAACACTGCCGCTAATCTAAGCATTGGCAGCGGTAGTAATCATCACGCTAGTCACCACCATCATCATCATCATCACGGACATGGTCATCATCACGGCTCGGCGGCAATGCAACATTCAACACATCTCATACGTGCCATACCGGCCTCAAGGTAGGTTTCGTTCGGCACACTAGTGCGCGCACATACACACACACACACACATGCATACATAACTATTATAAATATAATCTAGTGTTAATCATAATTATTTACAATATATGCTCATTCATGTCCATCCTTACACGAACTTTTTAGCTTTCGATTACTCTCGTGCCGTCGTTAAATATGCGCTTATAATATTTTGTATGCTTCACAATATATACATATGAATATATACATATAGGTATATGTATTGTTAACGTTCAGTTACACTATTTTTTAATCGAAATTAAATTTCAATTTCGTCCTCATTAATTTTGTAATTTTTTTTTTAGTTTTTGTGTTACCCTGTGCCTGCAGCCAACAACTTGCACAATCGTACAAAATTTCGTTTTTTTTTTTTCTTCAAAATATACTAATTTGTGTTTTTATACTGCCAATGATTGCATTTTATAGCAAAGTTTTCATTAATTCAGATTCTGATATACTTTTGTTGCTACTATTTATTTATTTATTTTTTAACTTTTTTTTCTTTGCATCATTCCCTTGCAATTCAGTTAGTTTAAATCAGTTGTTTACAGTGTTGTTTTTTGCCTGGGCAATCTAAATTACAGTGTCTGCTGAAATTTCACTGTTTCTGGGTGCACACTCATTCGTACATTTTATTGTATTTCGTATTTCTTCTATTTATTTTTTCAATTTGCGTGTTGCTTTTGCTCGCTTGTCGTTTTGTATGTAGCATGCATCGTTAGCACGCCAATCAACGAGTATAATCAAAAATATTTTCTTTTCATCATACAGGGTGTGCTGCAACTAATTATTGAGAAGGGGCAATGAATTAGAAAATATCATTAAAAGTACATTTTACTTTTTTCCTGGCTTAAACATTTTATTGAACATTTTCTTTTTAATTTAACTATTGGGTGTATGCATTAATTCGTGCGGTTTTCTAAGAGAAGGCTCTACTAATATGATTTCGCGTCGTGTTCATCTGTGGCTAAAATCATTTCAAAGGTACTGTCTTTTCGCGTCGTTTTCAGTAATTTCATTTGTTTTAGCGTGAACAACAACAACAATTTGTTTCATTCATTTGAAAATGTTGCAATTTGTACCAGATAATCCTCGAAGTTCTTCTTCATTACTTTAACATGAAGAAAAGTGCTACCGAAAGCCATCATATTTTACTCGACGTATATGGTGACCATGCTTTAGCCGAACGAACGTGCCAAAAGTGGTTTGCACGTTTAAAAGTGGCAATTTCGACTTAGACGACGGAGAACGACCCGGACAGCCAAAAAAATTTCAAGACGAAGAATTGGAGACATTGCTCGATGCAGATGCATGCCAGACGCAAGAAGAACTTGCAAAACTATTAGGAGTTGATCAAGCAACCGTTTCTAGACGATTAAAATCATTAGGATTCATCCAGAAGCTTGGAAATTGGGTGCCTTATGAATTAAAGCCAAGAGACGTCGAACGTCGATTCTGCATGTCGGAAATGTTGCTTCAACGCCAGCAAAAGAAGTCATTTTTGCATCGGATTGTCACTGGCGATGAAAAATAGATTCATTATGATAACCCAAAGCGCAAGAGATCGTATGTGAAGCCCGGCCAACCATCGACGTCCACGGCATAGCCGAATATCCATGATTCCAAGGTTATGCTATGTATTTGGTGGGACCGCAAGGGTGTGCTCTATTATGAGCTATTGAAATCGGATCAGACGATCAATGGGGACCTCTACCGAAAACAATTGATTCGTTTGAAAAAGGCCATCGCGGAAAAACGACCAGAATATGCGACCAGACACGAATCAATAATTTTTCATCGTGACAGCGCACGGCCACATGTTGCAAGGCTAGTTAAAAACTATTTGGAAAACTGTGAGTAGGAAGTTCTACATCACCCGCCTTATAGCCCAGACATAGCACCTTCCGCTTACCACTTGTTCAGATCAATGCAGAATGCCTTCACCGAAGTACGCTTCACTTCAGAACAGGGTATCAGAAATTGGCTCGATTCTTTCTTGACCTCCAAGCCGGAGAAGTTCTTTTGGGATGGGATCCACAAACTGCCAGAAAGATGGGCAAACATCGTAGCTTCCGATGGGCAATACTTTCAAGATTAAATGTATAACAATTTTTTCACAATAAAGTCTTAATTTTCGAAAAAAAACCGCACGAATTAATGCATACATCCATTTTTTTCGATTTAATTTAACTTTATTTTATATTACTCCCGATGGTGTCGAACTAACCTCAAAATAACTTAAATCAGAATCGTCTTTAAAGTAGATATTGGTAGATATTTGAAATTGTTGTTGTTGTTGTTGTATCCGGAAAAATATTTCCCAAGGTAGTTTTTGGGGAATGTTGCGTGAGTGACAGTCCTTGGCCGGAAAACAGTCCGTGTCGTTCCGGTATAAAGACCCGACTGCCGCGGTAACTATTGGATTTTAGTCGCCTCTTACGATTTTTGTATTGCGGCCGCAGTAGCCTATTAGGTACCAATAAGGACTATGAGCTTGGCGGATAATGGTTTCGAATCTTGACAAACCCAATTCATCGTTGATTTCGTTCTTTCTGCTCTATCTCTGTTGTTATTGTAGTAACTCTCGAGAGAACTATTAAATTTTATCCGCGCCAGCGACAGGCACAACTTGGTAGATGCTGCAACTACCCATCTTACATACCTTCCATCCAAAGCAACTTGAAGAGGACAGGAGAGGAGAAGAAATATAAAACAGAGAGTAAAATAAATATGAAAGAGGAAAGTTGAGTAAAGAAAAATGGAAAGATGCGGGAAGAGGAGGTCAACTTTTTACAGCATTTCAAAACCATCAAAATCAAAATATTAGGTCAAGCAACAAGTTATCCAATATTTTTGCAATAAATGTCTTTAGTGATCTGTATCTCGCGTTCTATAAGTGCATTTGGATTACGCTAGATGGCGGTTTGGTTCTTAAAAAATACAACTGGAGATATGTTGATCACTTAAGTGCAAGTCAAAGATGGACACCAGCAAATAGAAAATACGCTATATTATTTCTCTTGAGACGGATGGTAAATGAGTGACGGCCAAAAAAGTTATACAACTGAGAGGTTGGCAAGGAATCATCCACTATGACCTGTACTGTAAGCAATTTGGTCATAAGCGCTCAGCAAGGGAATTGTGTTTCGTCAGAACAACGCCAGACCATCTATACACATCGATAGTGACTCTCCAGAATCTCCGAGAGCTTGATGAGGAGCTTCTTATGCATTCAACCTATAATACGAACCTCACATCAAGTATTTACAATCTGTTCCTGTCTATGGCGAATAATTTGACTGATCAAGAATTGGCTTCCAGAAAAAAAGCGATGTGAAAATCGATTATCCCAACTTTTTGCCAATAAGCATAAGGGTTTCTATGACAGCCATAATGACATTAGCTTCAAAATGCCAAAAAGTTATTGAGTAAAACAGTGCGAAAGTTAAGCCTTCATTTGTTACTTGACCGAATATCAGTTTTGCATTCATCTCTCAACTTCATGAATCTCAAAAGCGCCTACTCTTTTTATTTCAAGTGCTGTACATGTGAGCTTATGTAAATATATTGTGCACTATACATGTATACGTGTATATTGTGATAATATTTGAGATACCCTCCTCATACATGCTCCCAGACGTACCTAACCTAGCCTATTTTCTACATTGTAATGCGCAGTAACGGTACTTAAGAAACATATGCACCTCACGTGAACTGCTGCTTATCTAAGTAACTGCCCTTTAATTGAATTTGTTAATATTATATAATGTAAATTCAAACAATGAAATCTTCTATTAAGTATTTTCCAAAAGCAAAAAAGATTTAAATTACCTCTTATCAGTGGGCAAAATGAAAGAAATCAATTTATTTATTTATTTTTTTTTGTTACTACTTAAGGGTTACTTCACCAGCTAGGCGGTCTGGGTGTGATAGGGCCTCAACGATTTGTTTGATTGCGATAGGCCTATCTATGTACATACATATGAGGAGCACTTAATCTGTATTACTGCATACTCGCATGTAATTGTGCTAGAAACCTATTGATATGTGCATTTGTTCCTTTTTTTTTTTGTTTTTTTTTTTTTTTTGTTTTGCTGTTCAACGCTTTAGTTTTTGCACTCAAATCAAATGCAAAGGTAAAGGCAAAGGCGCTGCGATAAGTTGGCACGACGAGGTGAGTGGGCAAGCAGCGATCGGAGTGATTGTAGGTCATGGTGACCAGAGAGACTTTTACATATGTACATACATACATTCTTACAGCTGTTTGTTGTATAAATATGTTGCATATACATATAGTATATCTGCTATGCCATGTACCATACGTACATATGTATGGTATATACATTTGTATATACGAGTATGTGTGTGTGTGGTTATAAGCTCTTGTTTGTGTTAGTGCTTTACAAATGCATTGCTGGGGCAGGCTCTTTACAAATGTTTTTTTTTTGTTTTGAGCATGCACTCTGGGCTTGCTGATTTCAAAGCAAACAGGTGTTGTTGTTCACGTTGTTCTACACTTCTATTCTGCTATTACAGCAGTTTCATTTAGTTTGTTTATATTTGTTGATTTTTTTTTTTTTTGTAACCATCAGTTGCTGGCTGTACGCCGAGCAATACTATAACATTCGTTTTACTATTTACATATATACATACATATGTAAATAAGTATGAACATGCAAACGAGTATATCTACATATGCTATCGATGATATCTTATCAGTTGCTGTGACGACAACAAGTTGAAATAAGAAAATCAACAAAACATTTTCTGTATACTTCGCAGTTTTTTTTTTAATTGTTTAAGCCCATATGTGCATACATACATATGTATGTATGTAGAAGAGCAGCATCAACACCATTAATGACAGGTAATAAACTCGACTGGCTTATCAGTTAAGTGAGAATAGTCGTCGCAAGTCAAGTAGGGAAATTTAGCAAATACTTACATACATACTTATGTACGTATCTATGCATGTTAGTATGCATATATGTATGTACATATGTTTTTAGTGCGCTAAACACCACATCATTGTTGTCAACCGCATGATATTCTCAATGGTTAGGGGAATTAGGTGAATAAAAAAATGAAAGTTTCAATAACCCAAACAATGTCATAAAAGTACGTTATTATTATTATTATTATTATTATTCTATGAATAAAAGGCCAGTTTGATGCCTTTCGGTCTGGTGTTTTGGAAATTAGATTTTGCGACCGATATAAATAATAAGAAATTGATTATTTAGTAGGAATAGAAATACCAGGGGTGTTAGTTGAAACTTGCCGGTTTTTTCGATGAAGAAAACACTTAATTCTCAGAGGAATCTCAAAATTTTTTTATTCAAAATATTGACCATTGGTCTCTACTCATTTCGCCCATCTCTTAGGCAAATTATGGATACCAACCATTCGACGAGCCATTTTTCGACTTCTTCAAAATTAGCGAGGCACTGCTCTGCAAGGGAGTGTCCCATCGAAAAGTTGATAGTCGGATGGGGCGAGGTCTGGAGAGTACATCGGGTGCGATAATATTTCCCAATTAAGTGTTTTTAATGTGTCTTTCACCAGTTTAGCGGTATGAGACGGCGCGTTGTCATGTTGCAAGATAACTTTGCCATGTCTTTGGGCCCATTCCGACCGTTTTTCGATCAACGCATGATTCATATTGATCATTTGTTGTCGGTAGCCATCCGTGTTCACCGTTTCACCAGGTTTTAACAACTCGTAGTACACCACACCACACTGGTCCCACCAAACACAGAGCATTGTCTTACGGCCAAAGCGATTTGGCCTTGCAGTCGATGGGCCAGCTTCACCAGGGGAAAGCCATGATTTTTTTCGCTTCGGGTTCTCAAAATAAATCCATTTTTCGTCCCCCGTGATAATTTGATGCAGAAAAGATTTCCTTTCGTTCGTTCGATCGTTGAAGCAGCATTTCACAAACGGTTTTTCGATTTTCCATTTGTCTATCGTTCAGCTGGTGTGGTACCCATTTTCCATACTTCTGGACCTTTCCCATGGCTTTTAAACGTTGGCAAATTGCTCCTCGAGTCACATGTAGTGTTTCTGCCAATTTTTGTTGCGATTGGGTTGGATCAACATCCAATAACGCCTGCAATTCCTCGTCTTCGAACTTTTTCGCTGCACCAGGATGTTCATTGTCTGTCAAATCGAAATCTCCACTTTTAAATTGAATTGCTTTTTCCTTTTGATGAAATAAGAAAAGCAACGAATGCTATTATTTTGGTGGAATGTGACTTGCGTATTTTTGTAGGTTAATGTCAACAGAAAAAAATTACATACATGCCAAATCATAGAAATTTATACATATTGCTAGCGACATCTACTAGTAAAACCGGCAAACTTTAACTAACACACCGGTATAGGAAGTTGACAATTATTTATTTATTTTTTAATTTAAGAGAGGTGTGTTGAATTAACTAATCGAGCCTGCTGATAAATTGAAAACTGATTAATTAGTTTAATTAATCTGACACTGTTGAATTAAAATCAGAATAATCGTAAATGTTAGTTATTGTTATTATTATTACTACTGCTTAATAATTCGTTATTATTATTTATTTATTTAAGTTTTTATTTTTATTTATTATAATATACATATTTATACAATTACATTAACTTTACCATTGTCAATGTATCTATGTTCATACATAATTTAAAAAAAATCCTACCCGCCCTCGTTTAGCGATAAAAAAATTTGTAGCGGATAATTTTTGGAACGCCCTACATACTTTTGTGTTATGAAATCATATTTCTGTTTCGCTAGTTGATAAAAAAATCGATTTTGGCGGCACCTAGCGCAGAGTTTTTTGTTCCTTATATTTTTACATAATTTACCAGTTAATTGTCACCATAATTATTATTTTTTGTTTTTAAAAATAATCTCCGCTGTGGCGGCACCTAGCGGAAAACTTGTGGATTCGCGCGAGAGTTAAGCAAGTCAATAATTTTCAGTAAAACTAATTAAATTGGATTGTTGGTTGCCGGTTAACAGTGAGATTTGGAAATATATAATGAAAATCAGGCGAATTATTTTAATTACGGTCGCTCCCCTGCAGGTAATGTCAAGCCCTTCGAGTATATTTCTGTCTTTTTATAAAAAGGCTGCTCTTATAAACCCATTGGCCGTTCCGAGGCGGTTTAGTAGAGCTAAAGATTGAACAAAAAATCGTTTGGAACCATTTGAATAAAGCTGGATACGAAAAGAAAAAATTAAACCATTCAATTTTTTACAAAAATGGTGGATTTCTTTTTACTACACCTAACATATGCTTATGTAATTGGTATATGTACCGCGGCCGCGATAGCCAAGTGGTTAGCATTGCTTACTGACATTCGGAAGGCTCGGGTTCATATTCCAGTGCCAGCAACATCCAAAAAGTTATGGAAAATTTATTTAAATAAAATATTAAGTTAAATTTTCTAATTGCGGTCACCCTTCGGCAGGGAATGTCCACCCCTCCGAGTGCATTTCCGACATGAAATAAGAGGCTCCTCATTAAAAAAAAAACCAACAGCCTTTCGGAGTCGGCATAGTATAAACTGTAGGTCCCTCCATTTGTTGGAAAAACATTAAGACGCAAAACCACAAATTGGAGGAGGAGCTCGGCCGAAACTCGCTTAAGCGGTTACAAAGCGCCAATTATATATATTGTATATTTTGTTTTAACTTACTTAATTGTTTTAATTTAATTTTTTTATTTAGTTTTATCTTACTTTCTTTTTACTTTATTTTATTTTTGTTTATAGAATTATTTTTACTTAATATTTTTAATTTAATTGTTGTTTTTTTTAGATTAATTTATTTTTATTTATATTACTCTTTATTTTATTTTATTTCATTGTTTTTCTCTAATTTTTAATGTTATATTAGCTTATTTTTTGGTTGTTTTTTATTACAGTTTATTTTATGTTTTTTTTTCTTCATTTTATTTAAGTATATGTTTTATTTCATTTCATTTCATTTATTTTATCTTCTTTCCTTTGTGTTTCATTTTACTTTTTCTGATTAATTATACTTTTTTTATATTTTTTTTTTTTGTTAAATTTTTTTTAATTTATTTTACTTTTTTTTATATTTTTTTTGTCAAATTTTTTTAAATTTATTTTACTTTTTTATTTACTATTTTATTTTTCATAAAAAATACTTTATTTTATCTTATATGACTCCATGTTTTCTTTATTTTATTTGATTATATTTTATAAGTTTTCTTCCATTTAATTTAATTATTATTCTTCGTTAGTTTATATTATTTTAATTTACTTTGCAATGTTTCATTTTACTTTTCTTTTTTTTTATTATTTTTATTATATGTTTATGAAAATAATATAATAATTTTTATTAATTTTTAGTTTAATTTGAATTAATTTTCTTTTTATCTTGAATTTTTCTTTGTTTCACCTTTTTTTTAAACTTACATTATTTTTAATATGAAACTATATTTTTTTCTGTTTCTTTTTTTATTTTATCTTCGTTTTTTTTAGCTTAGTCTATTTTAATTTACTTTAATTAATTTTTTTTTATTTTTTTGTTTTATATTTTATATTTACTTTTCATAATACATTTTATTTTATCTTTTTTTTTTTTTTTTTCTTAATATGATTTATATTACTTTATTTTATTTATTTTAATAATTTTATTTTATTTATTATTATTTTTTTTATTATTATGATTAATACTATGTCTAATTTCATGGAACATTGTATTTTATTATCTCTATATCTTTTGATTTTACATCATGTTTATCGTGTGCGACGTCTATCCACTTCTGTTAATCAGCAAATTGCTTTTTCTCAAGATAAAGAATCAGAGACTGCAATAAACACACAAATATAGTAAAAACATACGGATTTAATTAGATTAAAATTAATGTTTAAAGACTATAGAAACGGCTTGGTTAAATATTCACACTCGAGACCATGAGACTAGGTTTACCATAGGTTGAACGAATATCTGAAGACATTGACCACAGTGACTCTTAATTTCTTGCGGCTGCTTCCCCCTTTTTTATTTTTGATTAAATATTGCTTTGATTTTTATTTTCCCATTTACCATATTTTTCGCTGAATTTCTTTTTGACTTTTTGTGTTTTGTTTTTAATTTTCTCGGCGAAGCATGCTTAATATCAATTTTAGTAATGTCTAATAGCGTGTTTACTTATAAACCGTTTATACACATTTATTTGGATGTATGTACCATATATGTATATAATATACGTAGTTGAGCATTATAATTTTTGTTGAGGCAGTTCATGTATGTAACTTGTTGGCGTCACACACAATCGTTCCAAGTTTCCAAGCTTCAAACTGGGTATTATCTACATATGGACATAAATGCATGCTTATAGTATATATGTACATAGTACTTACGTACTTAGTATATATGTATGTATGATATTTACAAAATTGAGTGTGTGTGTGTTTACTTTTACGCAGAACAACTTTCAGGTTTTCTACTCGACAGGTTTGACCGTATCGCTATTTAGAAATCTCCACTCAATTCCCCGTCTTTTCTTTGATTTCATTGTTTTTATTTTGATTTTCTATATTTTTCTTTGCTTTTATTTTGTTTTTGTCTGTTCGTTCTTGATGCTTGAAGTTAGTACACGTATGTGTTTACTTTTGTTGAATATTCAGACTCTATTTAATTTTAATTTTGACTTAATTACGTTAAAGTATTTATTTTGATAAGCTGTTCTAGTTCGTTTCAACTGTATGTGATTTTTTTTCACTTTTCTATAACTTCTGATTCTAGAATTTACACTTTAGTTTACATAGTTTTATTGAAGTAAACTTTTTTGACACTGCTCATTTTCATTTCAGTAGTTTTTATATTTGAATTTGCTTTTGTTTTTCAAATTATTCCGAAATATTAATCGAAAAATGTAGCAAAAAACCACAAATGAATTTTAATAATTTTAATTTTTTATTTAACACCAAGTTCCTCTAAAAAATTAATATTTTTATACTCTACTACTTATCTACAAAAACTTTGATTTATAAATATATTTTTAAATAAATAAAATTTGTGTGAAAAAAATCGTTTTTTGAAGGAGCCTGGCCTTAAGTAACTCCTCAAAATATACTCGTATTAAAATCATTTGTAATAAGTAAGGAAGAATAAGTTCGACTCGATTCGACTCTACTGGTTTTTATATTTTATTAAAGTACAGATGGCTTATCTGACTTTCGCAGCAGAACTAAAGACATATAACTGGAGGTAGTCTTGTTTGCGAACCCATGTTAGTATTTATTTATTCTCATATTTTTCCATTTAATGTGATTGTCCTTAACAAGATTTGACCCTCTGTAATGAAGGGATGGATATGGAGTATTAAGTCGAATTGTTAATGGAGACAAAACTTGTGTTCATTATTATGAACCTGCGTCGAAACAAGACTTCATGTAGTGGCATATAAAGGGCACAGCACCTCTTAAGATCTTTAAGATGTTATTGTTTGCTGGGAAACTCATGACAATGGTCTTTTGGAACTCGTATAAGCCTGTCGATCAATAAAAAGAAAAAGGTGCTTTATAACTAGAGCATACATAATACGCTTCAATATTAGAGCAACTAAAATAAGCCCTTAAAGTGAAAAGACGGGGGAAAATTGACGAAAGATATGCTGCTTTTGCAAGAGCCACGCTGCGTTGGCTGCCCTGCATGCACGTGGGCTTCGATATTTTGTATCGTCCACTTTACAGTCCAGACTATGGCTCGTGACACAGTGATTATTACCTGTTTCCAAAAAAACAAATGAGAGGAGGAGTAAAAAATTATCACCGATTATGAAGTCAAGGAGGCAGTTTCGGACTATGAACAATGTCTGGAACAAAGAATTTTTTTTTCATTTCAATATTTTTATTTAGTATTTGAAATTTTTTTAAACTAACCGAAAAATTGGACCTCAAATCCGATATTCATTGGTGTGACACTTTCTTTTTATGCCATTTTAGCTTAGAATTTGCGAGTATGTTGTATGTGGTGTGTAGATATATTTTCATAATTAACTGAAGCTTCACATAATTACCACCCATCTATATCATCCAAGAGATAAGTCACGCGTTTATAAATATATACATATGTACGTGTAAATGTAAATGTTCCTTAATAGACCATAGTTGACACGGGCTAAAACCTACACGTGCCAAGCCTATCGACCTTGGAATAATCAATGATTTTTCATTGAATTCTAATTTTTTGTCTTTCTTTCTTCTATTTTTTTTTGTTAGCATAAATATGTTGTTGCTATTTGAACATGTGGGCAATTAATGTACACACTATGTATGTATGTATGTTTACTATGCGTTGGAGTTTAGTATGTGTGTGTTTTTTTTTATAGTTTTCCGCATCGTAGGTTTGTTCTCTTAGAACATTTTATGGATTTTTAGGCTCATTTATACATACAGTTACTAAGAAAAGTATTTTGCATGTACTCGTATGTATATATATACCAGGGTATTAACAAAAGTTCGGTAAGTTGACCAGAAAAAAATTCTTTTTGTATTTATTGGTAATCTTTGTCCTTTTTTACCTTCTCTCCATAATCGCCAATGCATTTCTAAAGGTTATAGATCCAGTACTGAAAACAGTGTTCAAGATCTTGCTTTTTAAGCTTATCAAGTTCAGCATTAACCGCATTAATTATCTCCTCGTTGCTATTAAAGACCTTTCCTTTCAATTATTTTTCAATTTTTGGAAATAACCGCGGAATATGGTGCTGAACGCATTTTTCGATCCCAGAGATAGGAATAAAATTACAACAGTGTGGGATGGCGCGTTGTCATGATGTAAAAAGTAGCTCCGCAAATCCTCTTTCTTCCTGTTTTCCAACAAATTTTTGAAAACTTTTGGTACACCCTCTTCGGTGTACCATTTTGCAGTTACCGTCTGACCCTTTTCCAGGTGAACATTAGCTACGATTTTAGATCGATCGATATTTTGCTTAAATTTTACGGGTGGGTGTGTTCCTGTTGGGCTCCATACCATGGACTGCTGTTTGGTTTCTGGATTGTAGTTATAGAACCAAGATTTGACACCAGTAACTTTACTAAAGTTGCTAGGCTGACCATTTTCGAATTTGTTTAGGAAAAATGGAGTAAAATGCACTCGAACCTCTTTTTTGGGCTTCATTCAAAATTCGTGGTATCCATCGAGCAGATTTCTTCGTGTATCCCAGATGATTACTTAATATTCGCGATACAGCCATAGCATTCAAGCCCAATGTATTAGCAATCATTTCTTGTGTCAATTGCGGATCTTCGTCAATTCTGGACTTCACCAGAGCTGCAGTGACGTCATCAGTGAAGGATTTTGGTCGACCTGCTCGGGGCTCGTCCTCCACGGAAAAATGTCCGGTCTGGAATCTTCGGAACCACTTTGAAATAGTGTTTAAAGACGCCCCAGAAATTTTTTTCTTGGTGGCGATGCTTGGAAAGGGTTTATTGTCGGTACTTTATACCTCTTAGTGAATGGAACCAGTTCCACCTTATTTGGCTTGACGCATAATCTTCAAAGGTTAGATTAGTTAGATATTCATCAAGTGCATAGAATTTGTGGAAACTTACCTTTGTAAGCTTTTATTAATAAATATGTAATAGAAAACGAAAAGAAGTGTGGGGCAAAACCACGTGGCATCACATTGGACTACATGAAGGGAGAGAGGGGTCCCGAAAGGCCTAAAATACGACCATGTAGTTTAATTATAATAAAAATTGGACAAAATACAGAAAGTTACAACAACGGGTTGCCAATTAATACTAGTAAATATTAAAAACGTTTAAATTAATTTTTATAAAAGTTTTAGTCCAACGCAAAATACTTACGTTAGCTATGAACTACGACTTTTTTTGTGTTTTCCTCATTTTTATAGGAGGCATAAAATGTAATTTTTTTACTTTTAGTGAAATATTTCTGAGTAATAAACTGTAGTTATAATATACATATAGTCATCAATTAAATTAAAAAAAAAAAAAAAATACCAAGCAAAAATCTAAAGTTTCTGTAATCGCCTTTATATGCAAAATACTTCTGTTAGTAACTGTTTAAGTGTAATATTTGTTTGCATGCTTACTCGAAGTTTGTGTAGGAATATATACATATGTATCTTATTTTATTTGGAAAATTGTTATACATATATTAATTTAAATGTGATTGATCAATTTCATTTTCTCTTCAAACTGCTCTATACCAATGCAAACATTTTTTCTCATTTTGAAACACCTGAATCGTCTTTACTTAAATGTGCCGGAAATATTTTATAACTTCTCTACAAAGTTTAATAATAAAAGTATTTTTATAGTGAAAAATACCAAAAATGAAAGCATTTTTTATGAAACCATCTAGTAGTATGGGTAACCATTTGTTCTTTTTTATATTTATCTTATGAATATGCCTACATACGTGTATGTCTGTAGATAAGCCACCAAACGGCACGTGTTTTGCTCTATGCATACAACATAGTTCAAAATTATGTTGGATAAACTATTTTCGCTCTCTGCTCGAGGGCTCCATATAATTTCAATAACAAAGTAAATATGTATGGTATACAGTGACAGTAGACATTCGTAAAAGCGCACACAAATTTGTTGAGCTTTTAGTAAATAAAAACTTTAATTGTTGCTTTTAAAGATGGGAAGTTATTCATTTTATTGATTTACATATTTTCAACTTAAAGTTTTATTAATTCAACAGTAATTAGTAAAAATTTACATTCGTTTAAGCGTACTCCACTTCGTATCAAAAATAAAATAAAGGTCCAAATTTTAACTAAATCTTAGTACTTGGTATGACCATCCCGGTTTTCGAAAACAGCAAGAATGCGACTTGACATGGACTCAACAAGATTTTTGATCAAATTTTTGCTCAAATCAAGCATTGCTGAATTGAGATTTTCAGCTCATTGACGCTTCTGTATTCACACCCATTGACTGCAAACTTTCCCTGCCATTTCTCCGCACAGATTTTCTATGTGGCTACCAACCGGACTGTAGGCTCTCCAATCATGCCTTTGTTTGCTTAGAAGCATGTATCAAGGCATTGTCCTGTTGAAATACGTATTCGATTTCTTTCGCTTGCCTTACAAATGGTAACCAGGTTTTGTTGGAATAGGTCTGTGTATGCTATAGTGTTCAAGTGACAAGTTAAAATTCTTCCCAAACCATGAAACTCCCACCTCCTAAATTTCGCTTCGATCGCACCACATTTTGTTTGTTTAGATCGTATCAGTAACAACTGTAGCAATCTGGTCCGTCTAAATTGAATTTTTTCTCGTTCGAAAAAATAACTTTCTGCCATTCCTTGGTCCAGAACATGCTGTTAAACGTGACTTGTTCTTCAATTTCGTCCATTTAACGTTCGGAGAAGCGTTGAGCACCCTGGCAATTTGTTGAGACGTTACGTTGATCTCTAATTTCGTGTTAATTTGGTTGCAGTTCAGTTTATTTTGTGTTGCTTCATCGCGTATTTACCCTTTTTGAAAGAGTGTCAATTTTTGGTTACCTTTTGTCGCCGTCTTTATACCATAATTATTGCCTATTATAATAAAATTATGGATTACATTTTCCGACCACCCTATTCTTCTTGCAATGCACGATTTGAGTGCGATTCTTCCTTTAATAATTTAACTGACACGCGTTCTTCTGGCGTCAAATAAGATCCTTTAGGCATGATCTAAATTATCAATAATAATCATATAAATAAAACTAAAAACCCACTTCATCTTTTATTTATTATATTTTTTCTAATAAAAAACAAAAAAAAAAATGTCAGACTGTAGCTTCTCTATTAAAAAAATATGAATTTTTCCAACATGCGCTTATACGAATGTCCGCGTTACTACTGCGATGTTTCTTCTGTTTTAATTTTTTTTTACAGCAATTGACATATCAAAATCTTTTTTTTCGAAATAATGTGAAATACGTGTATGCTTTTTCGAAAAATTTCAGTATACGCTTATACGAATGTCTCCCACTGTATACACGTATGTATGTACATAAGTACAAAAACTATTACGATATTGCTGCAGATAAACTGTAGTGGTTTTTCTCACTTTTACCCATGGATTTGGTCAATCAATCATTAATTTGATGCTCGTTTACCTCTCAACCCATTAACGCCCAAATCAAGCCTGTTGGTAGGAAATTTTGTCTTTTATTTATTAATTTTTGGTCATTTTGAGAAAAATGTGTATATTGGGACAACAGGTGATTTAAGTATTTATGAAACTGAGTTCTGTATCAAAGTGTTTTTGATTCGAAATATAGATCTTCAGCGGCACTTAGAGCAGCCAACCAAGCAACATACTAGGTTTGTAAAGCAGTCAGGATTTTGCCCGTTGCTAGAACGATGTTGTCTGGATGAAATCGATTTCAGATACGTTCGCACAATGCTTCGTCTGAATGGCAACTGATCCATTGGGTGTGTATGGTATTGTCAGCTTCGAACCAACAATTAATCCAAACAATACTCGTGCTCATTCTTTGAATGAACATTTTATATAAGCTGATAGACTGATCGATTTGGTCCTCAACTTTCGTGTCTTGGTTGTGGTTTGCAAAAAATCTGGGTATATCGAAGTTTGCCTTTTCTCTTTCCCTATCTTCTTGGTACGACCAACATCCATCCAAAAGTTATAGAAAATTAATTAAGAACCAGTTATATATTAGGTGTAGTAAAAATTAATCCATTATTCTTCCAATAGATGGCGTTATGTATCTGTATCTCGCGTTGTATATGTCCGTTCGAGTTCCACTAGATGGCGTTAGAAACATTTTTGACAGTTTTGTGATTGGTTGATATATTTATGTATTTATATATTTATATATTTATATATTTATATATTTATATATTTATATATTTATATATTTATATATTTATATATATATATCTTCTTGGCATTATACATATATAAAACACAACATCATTCAAAAGACCGCCGCGAGATTTTTGGAAAACTTAAATAATTTTGAGGTAATTTGATCACTGCCCGACCACAAAGCTTCAATATCCATCCACCTCCCCCATCCTACACAGATCATCGATGGAAGTAAATAGTTCCTAAACATCGGAACCTAGCTCTGTCCAAGGTAGGGCAGTTACATAGGAGATGAATGCCCGTTTCTTGATTTTCATCGTTCCTCCAGCTTTTACAGCATCTCGTGAAAGGAACTTCCAGCTAGCAATGTTCTGTTAAGACTCATAGAGCCTTAGAGATATCCTCTTTTTTCAAAGAGTATATTTCGCGTAACCAAATTTATCTAGAAAAGACATATCAATGCATTCTTTATCGGCAAAAATCTACTGGTTGTGCCTAGTCTGACAAGTGAGGCAAGTTTATCTACTCTACAATTTCTCTTTATGTCCCTGTGACCAGGAACTCAAGTTATGCGTTATTATTGTTGCTAGTAACAAGAGTTGAACGGCAGTATTATTGACGGTTCATATCGTTGATTATTTAGGCGAGCAGTGGCTGATGCTGGAGTTTGAAAACCCGTTAAGTCGGATGGTATCATATCATGGATCACATTTAAGACTTCATCATAATCACTGATTTTTGAATTTGATTTAAAAGGTTGACGTTTATCGTCTTGCTTAACGCAGGTCACCATATAGCCACCCTATACAAAGGTTTTATTCCCACAATAGGTGTAAAGAACTAGTGACAGATTTTTTTTTTTTTTTTGTTTAAAACTTACCCCTGTAAGCTATTTCAATATCATCGCCGCATGCGCAGTATCAAAAGCGATTTAACCGTAGAACCCAGAGCATGGAATATCGAGCGTCACTAATTTTAATTTTATTTTTATTTAAAAAAAAAATCTTAAATCGAAAATTTAACAGTTATATTATACCAATATTTTTAATTTTATGCAACATAAGTGTGTGTTTTAAATTCTATATAAAATATAAGAAGCTTATTGTCAAACATAAAAACTAATCACTTCCATTTAATGCCCAAAAACTAAATAAAAACACTTTAACATCGCTGACGCCTACCAAAAAAAAATAAATAAATATAATCAAACAAAACATGCCACAACAACTACATACATGTACGCTTGCGTGCGCGTGTGTCCAAGCAGATCAACATCCACTAAGAAATTACCATTTGTCAACTCTACCGATGATGAAGATTATTATGATGATTTTTACACCGACGATTCCAATGATTACTATCGCAAACGTTTGAATTCCGATTCGAGTAGCCAATCACTCAGTGGCAATAGTCTCAATCAATCACCGGAACAACAACAACAGCAGCAGCAGCAGCTACCCAATGCGAAGCGAAGAAAACTGGAAAGTTATGTGGAACTCGATAATGATGATGCGTGTAGTGAAGATGCTTTTATACGGAAAATCGCAAGCGCTAGCAGCACAGATTTGGAGGTGTCAAGCGTTGAATCGGCACCGCCACCACCACCACCAACACAAATACAGCAGCCAGCAGCGCCTACCCTAATGATGTTGCCCACAGTGTCGCTCACAAAGTAAGAGAATATTGTTATTTTTTTTTTGCTCTGACTAATTTTTTCCTCAACTAAAATTCAATTTATGCTATATTTGTAAATACAAAATTTTATAATGTATGTTTGTATGTATTTTTTTAAAGAAACTTTGTGAGAAACATAAAAATCAAAATTTTTTCTACTCTATTTTTTTGTATTATTAACGGTATATCCTGTGCGGCAACAATTTTTTGCATTTTTCTTCCAAAAAGCCAAACCTGTATATATGTATTTGCAAGTGTCTATATGTCTGTATGTATCTTGTCATATGTTTTTCTGTACAAAAACAAAAAAAAATTAAAACAATCCATGAATACAGTAGTCACCACCACTTCATGTTCATCTTTTTCTCTCCAAAAAAAAATGTATATTTTTACTACTTCATCTTTACGCACGTACTAAAACTTTGCATTTTCTACGTTTATCTTACAGATTTATACCTACTGGCCCACGCGCCATGACCAGAGTAGCCCATAAACGGCAACCGGCAGTACCGCAAAATACTGTGGTGACTTCATCGAATGGACGTGTACAGTTGGAAATTGTCTCGCAACCGGAGCAACAGCATCGTGCAAGGTACATTTTTTTTTTTGTTTATACCATAAATTTTCGCATATTTATTTATTTTATTTTTTCTTTCACCTCTACAGATATCAGACTGAGGGCAGCCGTGGTGCCGTTAAAGATCGCAGTGGCAATGGTTTTCCCATTGTACGTCTTACAGGCTATAATAAGCCGGCTGTATTGCAAGTATTTATTGGCACCGATATTGGACGCGTTGCACCGCATATGTTTTATCAGGCCTGTAAAGTGGCTGGCAAAAATTCGACACAATGCAATGAGAAGAAAGTTGATGGCACTATGGTTATTGAGATTGATTTTAAGCCGGAGTCTGATATGACAGTCACCTGTGATTGCGTTGGCATACTAAAGGTATGTTGGGCAACTGTAGTAGTAGTAGTAAATGTTTATTAACTCATAGTTTGTTTATGGTTTATTATTTAGGAACGCAATGTTGATGTCGAACATCGATTTCCGGATCATTTGGCGCAAAAGAACAAAAAGAAGTCAACACGTTGCCGCATGGTATTTCGTACACAATTGACACATGATGATGGCACTATGGAAATGTTACAAGTCTGCTCCAATCCTATCATTTGCAGTAAGTAATTAAGTAATTTATTCAGTAACATAAATCACTGACTGAGAAAAGAACTTTTTACATATAACGAAAAGGGAACACTTTTGATTATTTATTAATTTAAAATCGAATGAGCTACTTTTAGAAAAAAAGTAATAATTTTTTATTTTATTTTATGTTTATATTTATATATAGGTTTGATGTAATATTTTAATATACTTCATTTTTATTTTACAAGACTAATTAAATCGCATGAAGTGCAGATAAATAACTCACGTTTTAAATTGCATATATTTATAACTATTAAAACAAAATTTAAGAAATCACAATAATTTTAGAACTTTAATTAAAAATTTGATAATATTTAAAATTTTAATTTTGTAGTATATTCTTTATAAAAAGTGACTGTTACCTACCACCGTAGAGATGGTGTGAAAAATACAAAGACACAGCAAGATAAAAAAATACTTTTCTCTAACCTAAAAAATCATTGTTTCTGCTTCCAGCACAACCACCAGGCGTACCAGAGATTTGCAAAAAATCACTCAACTCCTGTCCAGTAGATGGTGGACTTGAACTCTTCATTATTGGCAAGAATTTCCTCAAAGATACGCATGTACTCTTTCAAGAGACCTACGAGAGTTGTCCACCAAATGATGTGGCAACAGAATTAGCTGTACGTCAGCATTTGGGCGGCGCCTTGTGGGAGCAAACAGTGCTGCCGGATAAGGAATATTTACAACAAGTGAGTATATAAATATATACATATATATATCTTTCTCGTGTGTGCTTAATTTATTTAAATATTTTTCTTTTATTCCCCCACATCAAACAGACACATCTCGTCTGCGTTGTACCACCCTATATACATCAGAATATACTCAAACCGATTACAGTACAGTTGTTAATTATTTCCAGTGGCAAAAAGAGTGAGCCACATACATTCGTTTATACGCCAAAGGGTAGTTATACGACCTTGGCAGCTGCCACAACATTAAGTACAGCGGCATTACATGGTAGCTTATCAGCGGCACAAGGTATTTATTTGTTTATTTTGTATTTATTTTAAAATCTATATATACCTATATATTTAAATATAAATATATTTATTGAAAACAATATGACAAGAAGAAGAAAATAAATCAGTAATCAGGCACAAGCAAAAGAAGAAGAGTTAGAGAGTTAGAAAGTATTTTCAATGCATAGGCAGGTTGGCAGGTAGGCAGGAGGCTTTGATGTTAGACACAAACATTTTATACAAATCAAATAAGTAAAAAAGAAAAACAATTTTTTTTTCACATTAAAACAATGAAAAATCATACAAATTGGCAAAATAAATTTAATAATATAAATAAGACATAAAATAAGAAATATATTTTTAAAATTATAAATCGTCATAAATCCTACAAAACATATACCATATATAAATATAACTAGGTACAAAAGTGAGGTTACTGCTGTTACAGTAAACGAGAAAAAAGCATTTATGAGGCAGCAAACGTATAAAAATATTTTTAATTTTTTTTTAAATTATAGTACGTACCTAAACGTAATTTATATGCAGATTATTTATGAAAAGATCCAGTTCTCATACAACCCTTAACCGTTGCAGCGCGCGGCGTGCTAAAAATGAATTAATTGCATACATCTTTTCCAGGTAGCGTGAAATTTACTGCGATATTTCATACAGATATGGCAATAATTTCTAGCTTTACGTATTTAATTTATTGTTTGTTTCGAAATGTTAAATTAAATCGCTGATCTTGATTCATGCAAATTGCATTTAATTTTTTTTTTGTTTTTTTTTTTTAAATCTTCTGTTTTTCATAGTTTGTCTTTATTTAAAAGATTAAAAAAGTAGCGTGCGGTCAAAACATAAATTTTCAATAAATCTATTATATATTTGCAAAACACAAAATCTACACTAAATATATAAATATGGAATGAATATTAAAAATAAAAAAATTGAAATATCGCATAAATTTTACTTAATTTCTAAGTTCAACGAAAAAAAAAAAAACAAAAATATATTTTTAAGCGTGCAAAACTATTTAGCAGTTAAATTACAAATACAATATTATTATAAAAATTAAGTATACAACAACCAATCAGCAATTGCCACAGCAGCCCTGAAAAGGTATGCCAAAGTAATAGTTATGCACAGATTTTGGGATTTTATCTTTTTCATTCAACTGAGGATATCCCGAACTCGTCTTACTACTACTACTACTGCTACTACTACCACTACCACTACCACTACCACTACAATGCAATATCAACTTGAAAGCGACACTTGACTATGTGCAAGTACAGCAGATCAGAAGCAGATAGATGTTTTTACACACCGTTCATTAATCCATTCACTGCTACAACGTCGCTGCCGCCACCGCCATCGCCGAATTTAATCCAGACAACTTTGATGTGTGCTTGTTATTTTGTTTATTGATTAAAAAATTTGTTTGCACTCTATAGGCGTTGCTATATTGTTTTTGCACATAATATTCTTTTCTCTCGTATTCAAATAGTGTGTGGTTTAAAGCTTTTCTATTTTCCGGTAGTCGGTTTATTCAAATATCACAAACCTAGCTTTTGTTTATTATGTTGAAGAATCGGTAAACAATTTTCTAGCGTGTTAGATGTATAAAAAGAATACCGCTATTATAAGCGCAATTTGTTGGTGTGAATGTGTGATGATTGAAAGATGGAGCAGAGTTTTCTTGGTTACATTTGGCATGCGGTAGACCGCCAACGATGCAGCAAATCACAGAATTCAAAGAGAAAACAAAAATATATGCATATATAAAAAAAAAACATTATATTTTGTTCTCCCACAGAATTGCAATTGCTCAACAAATAAAAATAAATAAAAACTCAGCGTATAGTGCTCAATTTCTGCAAAATATTCTCTTGATTTGCAGTTGCTTTCACTATCATTTGTATACAATTTCAAATTGTAGTTGAATACTTGCAAGAGAAAAATTATCAACGGTAACGAATTGGATTTTCAGAGATGTGGAAAACTTGATTTTTCAACAAACAAGCAACGACAATAATGAAAATATTATACAGCTTTTTTTAAACAGGACCCGAGTTTTATTTGATAGGCAGCTATGCAACGTTTCAATGTTTTATTGGCTTGATTACAACTGTGATTAGAAGATTTAATCACTTAAAAAGTAAAGAAAAAATGTAAAAAAGTGTTTACCTTTAAAATGGTTAAACGAAGAGTAAAATACATTTAAAAAAGTTAAATAAGTAAATAAAATTCAAATTTTCTGTGATCGGAGAGAAAAATTATAAAAAGAAATTATAAAAAAAAAATATTAAAAGAAATTACAAAAAAAAAATATTAAAAAAAATTACAAAAAAAATATATGATGAATTTAAAAAAAGAAAATCAACAAATCAAAATAATGAGCTAAGTCATTAACTCATCAAAGGATTTTGTTCAACACTAATCACAAAATATTTTTACTTTATTTTCCCTCCTTCTCTTAGCAATTTAGGTATTTGTGAGTGATATCAAAATGAATTGAAAAGCGAAAATATATTCAGATACATACGTACATATCTATATATATTGAGAAATGCATATTTGAACTTCAAGCTGTTTCACTGTTGACAATTGCAAAAGTTGCGCGTCGAACGATGCCGCCAAACAAAAAAAAATAATAAAAATCAAAAATATTATAGCAATAAAACACTACGTCACTTTGCAAATGCACAAATGCGAAACACTTGAATGTCTTGAAATATACGCGAATAATTAAAATTAAATACAAACTTTTATATGAACATAAACAAAAATAACCAATTTAAATGATATTTAAAGAGATCTATAGAAAAAAATTACAAAGTCACATTGCTGTTTCGTCAAAAGCGGTCTCAACATTTGACCATCTGCACACACAGGCAGACACTATGTGAAAGAATGGATATACTTATGCGTTACAAAAAAAAAAAAGTAATGCCAATGTAGCCAACATGATATTCCACGCCCGGCTGACAAATAGAAATGGATAGAAAAATAGAAAGAAGGTCATTGCTAAGCAAAAATATTTGCATATATGTATGACAAGTGAGAAGAAAAGAATATTTAAAAACAAGTTAAGAAAACGGGCTGAAGGAATGCAATCAACAATGATTACCGATTTGCCGTCACAGTTTCCAACTTGGCAAATGCTAGTTTACTTGCTGTTTACACCGCTTCACTGTACACAACAACTTTGTTGCTGCTGGTTGCTGCTTATCCTGCTGTCGCCGGTAGCCGCCGTCAACACTTAGCTTCCATTACGTCACATCTCGTATCGTCTCGCCCCGCCTCGCCTCGCCTCGCCTTGTCACCGTGTCGTCATCTCGTCACACCTGCTGCATATGCTTCACCACCACCACCACCACCACCAACTGTACATTAGGGTACTGGTTTATAGAACAAAACAAACAATATTTCAAACAAAACTTATTTCAAACCAATTTTTTAATTCATTTTTTTCCTTAAACTACTAAAATACATAGTTTAGTATTCGCATTTGTCTCTCTCTCTTTCTATATATATATATATACACATACATATATATATATATATATATATAAATACTATATATAAATATTTATAAGCCACCTTGTCCTAAATAGTACATATGTACTAAAGTACTTACATATTTACAGTTACTCTAATACATACCCACATAATACTCTTAATACAATTCTTTAGTAATAATACTACTACTTTTTAAATAACTATTTTCCCTTCTTTTAAGCATTTATTTACTTTGTTTTCTTGTCTTTTTTTCTGTGCGCGTCTAAATTAATCAATAAAACTGTTATAGAATCTTTAGTGAAACGAAAGATACAAAATTATTGCTCAACTATTGAGTTTGAATATAATTGCTACTGAATATTTTGCGATGTTAAATTGAGCCTCACATACACGTATATATGTACGTGTTATATGTAAAGCGTGAAGTTTTTAAACTGTTTCCAAATTTTAATACTGACATATGAATATACAGAAAATAGCTGCACAAAATACACTAAACAAAGAGAAATTAAAGTAAAGAAATCAATTAAAATATTTGCTAAATATTAGTTTATTAATCTAGTAAAAAAAACATTAATTTCTCAATGCAAAAAATTGTTTACAACTTTTTAAATTTAAAAAATGCTTTTTCATAAGCAATAAAACATAGTGTTCAACATTAATTGGTGTAGTTTTATAGCTAAATTAGCTTTTTAGAAGATTCTATAACAACATTTCATATTTATTCATCATCAAATGATAGAGTGCTCTGCAATATACATACATATACTTTTAAAAAATATATTTCAAATATTTGTATATCGAAATCTTTATAGCTTTCATGAACAAATCGAATTTACTGTAGTGCATTTTAGGGTTAAATATCAATTTTTTTTTTATTTATTTTTGTATTTGTATATTAAATAAACTACTTAAAAATAATTACATTTTAAAAAATTTTACATAAATGTTAATTTTTTTATTTTCAACAGTATTTCCTAAAGACGGTTATAAAAATTTCTGGCGCCACTTTCATTCGAAATTCCTGTTCTAAATTAACTTTTAAAAGGAAATATAATTTTTTTTTTAAAATTATGATTATATAAATATTCTTTTCGTCAGAATTTTTAAGTTGAAACTAACTTGAGAGCCCTCGTTTTTTGCTTAGAAAATTTTTTTAACTAAGAAATTTTGGAAACAAAATGATTTTTAGTATGTACGAGTATTTTTTGATTTTTCTTTAAGTCACAAATTCTTTCACTATTTAACCATTTATTAACATAAATTTAAGATTTTTAAATTAAATTAATTTAGTTTCTTTCTTTTAATTTTGTCTTAATTTACAAATGAATCCGTTATAATTTTGCCTTGATACAATTTTTTGATTTTTTTTGTTTTTTTTTTCTCAAGTAGAGCCCATTGCAGAGCATTCATTCAACTTCGGCCCATGCCGATGTCATTTTGAGAGTAGACAGTACTTGTTTGTAACACATTTAACAATCGGTTACCCGCGTTAGTTACTCTTTTTTTTCCTTTCAAAATTTTTTAACCAAACTTTTTAGCATAAAAAATTTATCAAGCGTGCCACGTCATATTATTCAACAACAACAACAACTTTAATATCTTCTGGTATAACTTCCTAAACGTGCTTCAACCATGCATACATAAATACTTGCGAAAATCTATATTTCGGTAATGTACGGATTCTCTACGTTATAATCTTTCTAAAACAAAAAAAAAAAAAAAAAACCAAAAAAAAAACTACATTTTTACATTTTCACTCATTCATTAATATTAAAAGAAAATTTTTGCTTATCATCCTTTTTATTTTTTCTGTGGTTTTTTGTAATATTGTTATGTTTTTTTATTTATTTATTGGTTTTTTTTTATATAACTTCCTCCTCTTTTTTACTTTGCTTCTTTACACTTTTTTCGTTAAATTTAATCATTATCATTTTGTTAGGCACAGAAATAAAACCAAAACAAAAATGTCTAGTTTTCTTCTTTTCAAACAGTGACTACTTCTCTACAAAAATATAGCTAGTTGGCAGTGGCAAAAGTGCGAGATAATCAACGTTGGTCGTCCTCCCTTTCACTCAAAATCAAATTGGGCTCTTCTCTTCTCTTCTCTTATTATCCTTTTTTTTACAGATTTTTCCTTTAGCGCGCGCCAAAAACGTTTTCGAATGTGCGAAATCACCCCCATTGCAACTACTATCAACAATACCACATACGTACGAACGCAAAGAGAAAAATTAAAAAAACTTTTTCCAATGCAACTATACTATTTAATCCCCACACCTACATACTACAATCAATCTTATAATAGTATTCTACATACGTGTATATGATCCATATATAATATATATGAATGTATATTTTTTTACCAATTTATATAAACATATATGTATGTATGTACCATATGTACATATGTATATCTATCCATATATACACTTGAACATGAACACAAACACAACAGCAGATTTAGATTAAGCGAATTCACCTAGAAAATATTTTATTCATAACGAATTACTTTTAAGCGGTGCGGTTATTTTTTAGTTTTTTTCTCTTAGATTTAAACAATTTAGTTATAAGTGTTGGAAAAGAAATTGTAATTTAGTTTTTAACAAAATTGTTTATCATGTTGTATTTGATAAACGATTTATATAAATTTTTGATGGGAGATTACTTTGGCTTGTGTTGCTGGCGAAGGGTGTGAAAGGTGGAGAATGTCGTAAAAAAAGTTGTAGAGCTTAAGCTTGTATGGTATGTTTGTATGTATGTATACGAGTAAATTTGTTTTTTTGATTATGTATGGTCGTGTGCGTTTCATTATTTAAAAGTTTTGGAGATATTATAAAACATAGTAAAAGATTGTACGAAAAAGGAAATACTTAGTAGTTACGCTGCCGCACATTTATATTAAATTACTTATATATGTATGTCAAAGAAACAAGAAAGAAGTGTTGTCTTTGGACTGTCGAAATCTTTATAACTTTCATGAACAAATCGAATTTACTGTAGTGAATATTATGGTTAAATATAAATTTTCTTATTTATTTCTTAACACATTTTTGTTATATATTTATATTACTTATTATGACATAGTCTTCCGATTTCGATATTTTTCAGTGTCAATATTTGTTTGAGTTTACGTTTGGAGAATACCAAATTTCTTGCTCTTAACAACTTTTTTGATGGAGTCTTGACCCAAAATCTCATATCTGACCAAATCGATTTCGATGTTTTTCGTTGACGCTTTTCTAGACCAGAAAGGTCCTTTTTTTGGAACTGCGTCAACACAGAGAACCATAAATTTTAAAATTTTTCTACACAATTTCGAAACATAAAGTAATAATGCCATATGGTTACTTTTATAAAATAAAATTATTTACTCGCAAATAATTTTAATTTTTTATGCCCCGACTACCTCCAAGGTGTTACCCTTAACTCTCAGCCAAAAAATGATTAAAAATAAAAGTATTTGGAAAATCTTGTAGATGCATCAAGGTTTATAGAATACAAGGTTACGACAACCGACAACCGTTGACGTCACTGAACCAACTTCGAAATATTTACAGTGGGGGAGACTTGATATTTATTTTAGCAAAAAAAATTTTTTTTTGAACCCAAATAAATAAATAAATAAAATCGGTTTATGTAAATAAATTTTAATAAACAATGCGCTTTCTCTTAGAATTTTAATTATGTTTAATATTTCTTGACAATATGTATGCATGCCGTACGCTTTACACGACACCAAATGATAGAGTTGCTAGTTAAAAAAAAAAAAATATATGAATTTTCATATTTTAACATATAATTTAAGAATTATTTGAAAAATAAAATTCTTTTGCTCGACATTAAACCATTCAAAACGTTTTAATTAAAGTTGTTAATGATTTTAAAATATTACAATGCAAGTCTTTAGAATTTTTTAGTCAAAATGTTACGCTATTTCGTTGAAATTGTGAAAATTTATTTTAAAAACAGCATTCTTTTCCATAAATCTTGATATTTCATCAGATTTTCAAAAAGCTCACAATGAAAGAGCTCTCACTAAAGCTTCCATGCGAAAACTTTTACAAAAGTATTTAAAACAAAAACTTTGACAAACTTTAGAAAATCTCTACTGGCGGTTTTAAAAGTTTCAAAAACGTACTACACATAAAAAATATCTGTTTTAAGCCCTCTTAACTCATTATATGCATTTCAATTCAAAACTGTCTCATTTGCACTAAGAAAGCTTATCAATAAATCGAAGCTACTTTGGTATATTTCCTTTTTCCAACTGCTTTTGTACTCGTATCCACTTTTCGTTGTTCAATGTGGTTCATGTATGTGTGTGTGTGTATGAGTCAGTATGTATTTTGTTTACAGGTAATCTTAACCAATTGTATGAATGTGAGATTGTACTTACAATGCACTCAAAGTAATTTCCCCAACTCATCAACCAAATGCAATTCCAACTCTATACCTACATACGTGTATGTATGTATGTATATAAGAAAACAAAATTTTTTTTTTTAATGAATTATAGTGCAACTATAAAAATCTAGCGATAAATTAGCAGAAATATTAAGCAATTTGGCTGATGATGGCGTATTTAGTTAATAAACAAAATTAGCATAATTGGAAATTTGATTTAACAAAATTTGATACATAACAATTAGACATAAACAAATAAAACAAAACTTTTAATAGATTTGAAAAAAAAAACAAAAAAACTACAACAACTAGTTTTAAGGCCGTAGCACATAATTTTTAGCTCATAAGCACATATTTAAGTTTTCGTTAAAAATTTACTACATTTACTTATATACATATATATATATATATTTACATATATAGACTTCATATATTTGTAGTATCAATTATTTACAAACCCAACAAAAAAAAAAGAGTAACTAAATATGTTTGTCCATTTTCAATGCAAATACAATTTATTTATTTATTTATTCATTTATATTCCTACCAACAAAACGACCTACTGCCATTTCCTCACCCTACTCTGGGCGTTATTAACAAAATTTTATATATATTTGTAGATGCCACTACATTTATGGACACATCAAACGATTTGGCAACAGCAATGGCTGGCACTGCTGCAGCTGGTGGCGCTGTGGGTGGTAGCGGTGGTGTTGGTGGTGGTGCCGCCGGTGTACTTTGGCCTACAGCCACAGAGACGAAACATGAAATCGATTCCGGGATGATGCCACCACCGATTACAACACAAATGCCAATGGGCGTACGACGTCCTTCATTGCCCACTGTCACGCCCATGTTAACGGATCAACAATTGGTGCGTTTGAATGTAGCCGATACACTGAAGACTGAACTGATCGATGAGACATCGCAAAGTTCTTTGGCCGAGGCAATACAAGCACCCGACGTGGTTATGGCCACTTGTGGTGCACCCATTAGTCCAACTGCAATGCAATTTCATGCACATTACGATCATAAGACGAGCATGGATACCATGATGTATGATTCGAATAGTATGACTGGTTTTCCGGTGGCGGCTGTGGCATCGCCTTCGGTGGCGGCCGCTGTTGAATTGGCTGTGAAAACAGAAATCGCCAAAGTTGTCGCACAACAGCAACAGGCAGTCGCTGTGGACAAATTCATAACGGATTTGACCAAATCCACCGCTGTGGCGGATGACCCCACAGTGGCGGCCGTTGTGGAGGAGTCGCTATTCAGTGGCGTTGGTGGTAGTGTTGGACCGGTCATTGATCATCCATTCGGTGACATTATGCAACAAGCCAATTTGCAACAGCAGACACAGCAACAACAACAACAACAACAACAACAGCCAGCTGTACTTGAACGCAGTTTATCCATATCGAGCACTTCATCGTCCAACTCGAATAGTTCGAGCGGCTCGTCACCACACACCGGCATGAATGGCACACTCTCCGTCTCGCCGAGTAATTCACTAAACGGTCATAATTCGCCCATTACACAAGATATTATTTTGAACTCTGAACCAGCTGCAGTACTAAACGCAATGCCAATGCAACAACTCTTGCCCACACCTTTGGGCGGCAGCGTCGCCGCGGTATCTCCAAATGCCGTCGTCGAAGCAGCCGTTGCTGTACAGGGTGCAGCCGCCGGTGCTACAGTTACCGATCCCAGTGGTGGCATCTCCACTGAGATGATCATGAATCCCGCCGTTTCACCGTCCACTATTTTGTGTTCAGCTAATGGCGCTGCCACCGCTGTGGTGCCCAACATAATGGCGCCACATCAAGTCACCATGGCCAATTCGATATTGAATGATATTGCCATGCAACCACAGCCCACACAACAACATGCAACCGTCGCAGCACTTGCACTCAGCAACATAATAATGAGTCCGACGAGTGCTCCAGGTGCCGTGGTGGATGATGTGGCCAGTGTGGAGCAGACTGTTGAGCAGCCGGCCGATGTTACGGTCTCCTCGACCTCGACTGCCGTTAGTAATTTGATTATTAAAGCTGCCGCTGATTTGATTTCCACGCAAGAAAAACAAGCAAGCATGCAACAACAGCAACAACAACATCAGCAGCAGCAGCAGCATCAACAGCAACAACAACAGCATCGCCATCATCATCATCGTCATCATTCACAGCAAAGCCAACAACAAGTACAACATCACGCCCAGCAACAGCAGCAGCAACAGCCGCAACAACCACCAACACAAGCCCTAATGAATGGCGCAGCTGTAGCAGCCGCTGCCAGCACAAGTCCTCTGGTGAACTTACTTCTAAATCACCCCGACGCGCCGCCGTCGGCTGCCGTTGCAGCAGCCGCAGTTACCGACGTTCAAACCCAATTCTCAATGGGCATGTAAGTATTACGCTGCCATCGGCATTACTGTGGTGCGTTCTTATTATTAATATTTTCTTTTTTTCTCCCCGCAGTCCTCCCACTGCACCGCAGGAATCTCTCATCGTCGCTTTGGCCACCGAAAACTCGTTGCAAAAATCAGTAGCCGCCGCGGCTGTGACTACAAACGGCGCTGTTGTCACTCAACAAACGTCTGCAGCTGCGGCGGGCATTATTCCGGGCGCTGCTGTTGTACCTGTGCCGCTGCCGCAAGAGTTGACCACCATGTCGGATCAAGATTTGATTAGCTACATCAATCCCAGCACTTTTGATCAAAGTAAGTGGAATGCAAGGTGTTGTTGTACAATGTGTTGGAAATCTCCATGGCTTAGTTAAAAGTGAATCTCTTATGGTGATAGTTTTTTGAGCTATTTGTGGGGTGATTTGATCAAAAATGGCTTAACTGAAGAAAATTCAGTATCAATATTCCAGCCATGGTTAGCTGTAGCTAAATGGTTAGCAGTGGAAGACGACTTTCTAAATGTGTACGCCCCTCAGCAGGAAATGTGTATTTCTAACATGAAATAAAGGCTTTTTAGAAAGCTCGCCAGAAAAAAGCTTCTGTGGTGAGCAGAATATTCTCAAATGTTTCCAGAAGAAAATTTTTTACCAAAAAACAATAACTTTCAAATATTTCAATAATAAAGTACGATTGCCACCAAAATACAGGGCCGCAATAAAATCTTCAAAT
This sequence comes from Ceratitis rosa, assembly GCA_037013455.1. Lineage (NCBI taxonomy): Eukaryota > Metazoa > Arthropoda > Insecta > Diptera > Tephritidae > Ceratitis > Ceratitis rosa. The sequence goes on from JAWMAG010000046.1 coordinate 5,376,184, forward strand.
CACTAGTCACCAGCACCTGGGACAAGGCAAACTCCTAACTTACAAGGCAATCGTCAGGTCGGTCATTAATTACGTTGGACTGAATTTAGACAACGCAAACTTGTGAGACGCAGATGAAGAAGTTTGTCAAAACACCGCCTCGAGAATTGTAATGGCAAACCTACTAATGCCACCTATGCACCACAGAACAGAATTACTAGACAGGACGACTTACCGACAGGCCCTAAACGACATTCACATAGAGTCCGTCCACACCTTAATAAACGCCGAAGACACCCTCCAATTTTCAGATGGTTTTTTTAGCCGCGAAAATATTCTCCAAAGTTGTTTTTGTGGGATTTTTCAGGAATGATAGTCCTTGGCCAGAGAAAAATCCAGGTCGTTCCGGTATAAAGACCCGACTGTCGTGGAGACTGTTGGATTTTATTCGCCTCTTACGGCAGGCATGCTTTACCGTGGGAAAATGCTTGAGCCCCTACCCTGAGGTAGATCAGGTCACTACGATCAGTAGTTTAAACTGTGGTTTAATCCATCAGTTATTCAGGACAAAACTTTTATATAAAGGGTTTTCAAAACAGAGATGTTATTTTGAATAGTCTGCTATATCCGGTAGAAGTCACTGTTGGAGCTGTAATTTTTTTTTTACATTTGACAAGTAAAAACTACGCCAGGAATAAAAATTATTAAAATTCATAATAAAAATTTCATCGAAAAGTCATCTTGACTGATGAGGCCTAATTCCACTTCGATGACTACGTCAATAAGCAAAACTGTCGCATCTGGGGCACGGAAAACTAAAGATTTATTGTTGAGAAACCTCTCAACGTGTAACTGTTTAATGCGATTTATGGTCCCCGGGGTCATTCGATCTTACTTTCCCGTAAGCCTTGGCAGCTAGTGCTTCTTTCTCTGTAAAATGATAATTGTATTATTATTTTTCCTTTATAATTAATAAATAAATAAATACTTTTTCGGAAATTAATGGACTGCTGCGCTACCAAGGGACAGTGCTACGGGCCACACAAGCCACAAAACCATCGATTTTTTAAGAGAAAAGTTTCTTTGAATTTCAAAATAACACCTTTTATTGGGAAACCCTGTACATATGTACATATGTATGCAGATTATCCGATCTTGGTCTTGAAAGTTTTGCTTATGTTAGACTTATTGAACGACATAAAATATTATTTACTTCTTTATTTTGAATATATATAAATATAAAAATGTTTTTTTCAAAATATTTATTGAAATTGTTTTAATTTTTAATTTTTCTATCTATTTCAGTCTAATCAAAATGTAGTAATTGATTTCGAAAAGCGCAAGGAAGGAACGAGTGGCATTCGTAGCTTTTATGTAACGCTGCTGGCACTCAGACGCATTGATTGGACGCAGAGAAGTTGGTACATGGCTATAGCAGTACATTGCCCAAATAGGCTAAGCAGAAAGTCGCACGGGCAGCAGTAGTTAAAATATCATATAGTCATTGTGCCGCACAAAACACACAACGAAAAAAAATTGCCAAGTTAGAAGAGTTGTGAGGCAAGAGTCATGGCAGCTGCATGCAAAATTAACATAAAACAGAAAAACAAAAACAAAAAATTCATTAGAAAATCACACCATTTCATGCACATGCACATATTATTATCAGCACATATGCACACACGCCCACACATAAATGGAAATAAAAATTAATTGATGTGTGATTGTTAAATTGCAGTGGAAAATAAAACTTAAACATTTGTTTGTACACGTGTATGTCCTATTTGAATGTTGAATGAGAAAAAAAAATTATTTGAAAATGTGCTAAATTAACGGAGGATTGTCTTTGGAATTTTAATCCTTGGAATAAACTGAATTGCAAAAGATTTGTTTGAAAAAAGCAAAAAACTTATTGCTTTAAGCACACAAAAAAAAAAAGTTATAAAAATTTATGAAAAAGTCAAATTAACTCAAAATAGTTAAAATAAATTACTGCCATAGGTGAATTAAATAAAATAATGAAAAACTTACACACATTATGCAAAAGCATATTAACAGTTTTATTATTGTTATTGCTCTAAAAGAACTTACAAAAGAAAAATATATATATACTTATATATAGTATATATGTGCGTATAAGAATTGAATTTGCACAATTCTTATTGAAATATACATACATAAATATATACACAAACAAAATGAAAAAAAAAAACTGTTTTTAGTTTTTCAAAATATTGTATAATGCCTATTTTTGTATAAGTCTATATTATGTATCTTATAAATATGCATATATGTATAATATATATATATATATTTATATCCCAGCAGTACGTATGTCTGTTTATCCACAAAAAATGATACATAAAACTGGGGAAAAACTTGTATTGTTAAAAAAAAATATATATATATTCAATGTATACATACATATTATATACACATTTACACAATAATTTGCAAGCAAACGAATTTGCATATAAAAATATGATCAATAAATTATACAAACATGCCTATACAAAACATAATATACTTATGTACATATACATATATACAATATGATATGTGAACCAAAAAAAAAAAAAATTATTGCACAAGGTTTTACCCCAAAAATGTTTGAAATTGAGTGTGTTGGAAAATTGTTTTTCACTCATACATATTATACAAACCTTAAAACTTACACTAAATGTTCAATTGGGCTCGAAATGGTAAAAAAAAAAACAAAAACAAAATATACTTACAATATGCAACTGGTTCATAGTATAAACTATATGTGTGTATGGAATGGTTTCATTGTATGCCGTGGGGAGCTACGTTTTATGTGCGCTTAAAATTAAAAATGAAATTGAAAAAAATAAAAATAAATAAATAAAAAAATATATATTAACTAAAAATAAAACGTTCACTATGTAAACAAATTTTGGTGCAAATAACAAAAATTTAATATTAGAAACAAAAAAAATATTTATACAAACAAAGTTGAGAGAATATTGCAAAAAGACTTTTTGATAGTTCATTATTATAATTTTTTTTATGAAAAATTGTATTTTGCGTTACACTGATAGCTTAGATTTATGTATAAGATTTAAATTTAAGTTGTTGAGTTAGAATTATATTTATATACATATATGTGAAGCATTATGTTGGTTGCTAAATCAGCATATAAAAAAAATATTGTTACGTTAAATAAATAGGAGTAGCCAGTAAAGCAGCAGGAATTAAAACATTACAATTAATGAGATTTTGTTAAAGAAAGTTTCTAAAGCAAAAAAAAACAAAGTTTCTATTATTATTTTATTGGTTAACTTCTCATAAACATTTTTCATCTATTAACACTTTGAATTCAAATAATACGTTTTTATTTAAAAAAAAAATATATGGAAAACTTGCGCACAAATGAACAGAATTCTTAAGTTTTCCAAAAAATATACATACAAAAAAGGTAAATTTCACGTATACATATGTATATGTTATAACTTCTTAACTAAAAAGAAGCAAACAAAAAAAACATCGTACGTTTGCAATCAAATCTTTTCGTAGTAAATTTTTCAAATTTTTTTAATATTTTCATAGTAAATCAAACTTTAAAAACATCAATTTTGCGCTTTATTTTTTGACTAACGTTTATTAATATTTATAGAATTTACTTTTTCACCTTTAAATCATAATTTGAAATAACTGCAAAAAAAAATAAAAACTCAACAGAAAATTAAAATTAAAATTGAAATTGAAAAATAAACTAAAATATTTCTTTGTGGAAATGAATGTGGATATTAATTGTGATACATTGCTGAATATTTAAATGTTTAAGCGTACAAGCACACATACATGTCTAAAACAAAATTCGGAGTTAAAATGTAAACTTTAAAGTAATGTTGATAAAAATATAAAAATCATAAAAAAAATTTAAAAAAAAAATTATTTTCCATTTTTTTAATTGTACAAACCAAATAATACATAATTTTCGTCACACATGTTTCAATTAAAAATTAAATTCATTAATTTATATATTTTTGTTAATTAAATTAAATTATAAATTTAATTATAAACTTTTGTATGTACACGTATGTTCTGCTACTACTGATTGAAAACATTAGAATATTAAATATACAATTTGTAAATGTATTTTTCCCCGCTTTAAGTAATATTTAATGAAAACATAATACAAAGAAGCATAAACAACGCTGAACTTGCTAAATCATACCTGGATGTTATAAACATACCTATTATATGTAATTGTTGTGCAAATGGAATTCGATGGAAGTTTACATATTTACTATATACTGTGTTTTTATGTGTAATACTATTAATTAAATGTTTTTGAAACTCTAAATTTTTTATTATTGAAGAGTCATGTTGTCTTACTACCTATGTACACAAACACACACACACACATACGGAATTTCAATTCATACAGCGAAGATTTTAATAAAAATTACAAACAATAATATATTTAAAAAAAAATAATAATAATAAAAATTAGAAATAAACTGAAAGGGAAACATTTATTTGATGATCAACTTGGAGAGTTCAGTTATACTATTTTATCACGTACATACATACAAACATGTTTTTTTTTTGTGAAAAAATCATAAATCAAAATAAATCGGATTTATGAAGAAATATTTATAACGTCCCACAGTTTGTCCTTTAGGGTGTTATACATTTGACTGTAGTATTTTTCTTAAAACTACACACATACATATTATATAAATATGTGCATATGTACATGTTATTTACACTGTTGTAAGTTGTAAGTTGTATGAATTATACTGATAAAATAGAGATACTTGAATAATTGTTTACTGTATACATACGTATGTACGTACATTGATGGTTTCAGATAAATAAAGAAATAAGTGAAAAAAATTAACTTTTTACCTTTCTCTTTCATCTGGGGAGAGCATACATGTATGTATGTATGTATGATAAAAAAAAACTATTAAGTACTAAAGGTAAGTTTTTTACACTATTTTGAGTTTTTAGATTTTCCAATTGTAGTCTCTCATCCGAGGCTTTGTTGGTTTTTTTTTTTCATTGGAGTTTATTTTTCATGTTGTGGGTCCCAAGCCCTACCCAAAATGGCATGGCGTTCGCCTTCCCACTTTAGCTCGCCTCCTCCTCTACGCGGTCTTTCCATCGGAGTGGAGGTCTTCCTCTTCATTTGCTTCCACCGTTGAAGTATTCTTCCATTGAAGTATTCTTATTCTGGTTGTTGGGGTCAATAATGTTCTTGTGGTTATTGTTGTTGTAGCGGCTACGTTAACCGCGCTTAGGGACAGCTTTAAAATCAATCTAAGTCACCGAGATCAATAACAGGAGGTCCAGGAAACGTGCCGTTTCGACGGGATCGGACCAGAGGGAGAGAAGGTTAGAGGCTCTCCACATGCTGAGGCCAATAATGTCAATATCATCGGCAATATCATCGGCGTATGCCAGCAACGAGGTGGCGTGAGTCGATCTTTTCCAAGATTTGGCGCATGGTGAATATCAGTGGTTGATTAACCAGGTCTAAAGCCACACTGATAAGGTCCAATCAGTTTGTCGACGATGGGTTTTAGTCTTTGAGACAATATGCTCGGTAGGATCTTAAATGCGATATTAAGAAGGCTTGGTTGGTTGGTAGTTTGGCTGGCTGAAGTGGTTGCCGGGCATCAGCTAACCTAGGCGGGTCCATTGTGATACCAAGGATCGAATCGAATCAGTGTGTGGAGTTTGCAAAACTGAGCAGTCGTTGCATCTTGCGTCAGGTGTCCAAAGGTTGCCAACCCCAGGGACTTCAACCTACTCCTCCAAAGTGTAGGACATTCGTAAAGAAATTGCCTTAAGGTTTCAGGTTCTTTCTTCTTGTCTTCAACTTCTACAGAAATCGTTAGATCGTATGCCAACCTCTCTGCGTGAATATGACCCGTAAGAAGACTATAGACCGTAACTGTAGATATCTCCTCTTTTTAAAGCTCGATAAGGCCACGTGATCTTCCTCCTTTCAATTCTGGCTATATTGTCATGGCCATGTTACATCCATTGAGACTTCTCCATCTTAAATTTGCATCTTTAATGAATAACTCTCTTATATTGAGCTTACAAGTGGAGAGTGGCATACTCAAACTCTTCCATGATGGCGAAAGTGGAAGGGAAGTGCCCTTACTCGCAAGCTCGTCCGCCATCTCATTACTCGGTATGATACTATGTCCAAGTACCCATACCAGGTTCAGAGAGAACTTCTTAGGCATCACGTTAAGGAGTAATTGACGCCCTTTTTGTGGACTTAGATTCCAATCGTCGTGAATGCAACAGTAAGTGGCAGTTATAAGTATCAAGCTCATGTTTTTTGGTCCGCTGCTATTAAAATCTGGAGTGCTAAGAACCACTTCAACGGCGGAACATGAAAGGCTACTTGACCCACCACCAATCGACATCGTAGGGGAGACCACTGCATAAATCCACCATGAGATGGATGGCCTTTAGTGCAGGTGGATGTTTAACAAAATAGACCACATTAGGGTTTCAAGCTTTATTGCTCTGAGCTTGACCTCAGGCAACCTTTCAAGCTTCCACAGTACTGCAGTATTTTCCAGGTGGAAGTCTACGCTATAAGAAAGCTGATGATATAGCTAGCAAGGCAGAAAGTTATATATTAAATATCAACGTGTATGTCGACAGTCAGACGACAATTAAGGTAGTAATCTCACATCGTATTGCGTCAGAAAATGTCCTTAGACGCAGAAAAACAGTAAAGCATTGGCTATCTACGAAATTAGAGAAATCCGCCGATATGACACTCCTTATACTCTGATTTCCCCGGTTTCCACATGTCGGGTATAATGTGGCCAGAGAAAGATTAAAGACTTCGGTCAGGAATTATGCTCCCGCTGGACTCAGATGTTTTAGCAACAGCAAGCTTATTATATCGGAACCCTTATGTTTAGAGGCTTTTTCCTTCCCAGATGCACTGCACTGTAACTTGGCAGTCTGCACAGATGACGAGTCTTTTGCCTCTTCAATTTGCAGAATTAAGTTCCCACGTAAAAAGGAAAATTTAATTTTCTAATAGCGTTCACTTCTCGGCAGGGACTATCATCCCCTCCAAGTGTATTTCTGACATAAAATATAAATCCTCCTTAACATCTGTCATTCATTCCGGGGCGAATTCAAAGATTATAATCAAAATAGTAATTTTCTAAATAACCACCCTGTAGGTAATCGGAAACACTGTCCTACATCTCTACATTTTTCACATCACTAAAAAAATGTTCAATAAACAAACGTCAGGTGAATGAAAAAATAGAAAATAAAGTATACAGAAAGAAATTTACAAACAATTTGTAAATTTAATCAATTTATAGTCTTATAGTCTTTTGTTATGGCAACAAGGCTTTCAAACAAGAACTAGGAATTGTTTTCGAAAAAGTAATGGATTTTCTGTTTGCGCCGTTACCTGAAACAAACTGTAAGTCAATACTACTCAATTATGTGTAAATTAAGACAATTAATTTCCTTCATAATTTCTTATGCATTTATACATACGTGTATGTACATATACATGCATATAATATTATTTACAGTTCAAATGAATAAAACCGAACTCCGTTTATGGCAACGGAATGCCATATTCGAGTGTGAATGCGATAATTTCATTAATAGACGACTTGAAGCTGCTGGGGAGTTTTTCCATATGGAAGAACATTATCACCAATTCTTCGAGGCAACTGGAATTCATGCAGCAATTCGACGATATGGATTGCGACGGCCGCAATTGGAAGAAAATGCGCAGAGTGCCAGCACGAGCAGTAATAGTAGTAGTGGGAGTAATAACAATAATAACAAACGGAATGTGGATGATGAAGATGAGGAGAGGCCTACAGATGCTAATGCTAACGTTTCACAACCAATGCCGCAAAGACGCAGATTGATGGCTGCAGCTACGGAAAGGAATGGTGGCAATGTTAGTGACAGAGTTCTTCATGAAGCTGTATCAACAGCTCTTAGAACGAGAGGGCTAAATGTAATTCAAAATCCTTAATAATAATCAGAGTATAAGAATAAAAATGTTGGATAGATGAAACGTTAGCAACGGATGCAGTGCTAATCGCGACGATAACCTATACAAATAGATCTATATAAATGTATGCATGTAGGTATACATATATATATGAATTTTAGAAATTAGTTTTAGTTAAGTGATTTGAAATCACATTGTCATATAATCTCTTTGATAATAGCTGTTTTTACATCATGAGTTTTATTGAGTCTTTTAATAAAAGTAATACTTTGTAAAATAAAACTGGTTTTGTTATTTTATGGTATTGAAGCAAGGGTACTTACGTATTAACGCCACCGCAGCAGTACCTAATTGTAAAACTCTTACTCTAATTTTTTGACCAATACAGGCTACGTCTTGCACTGTTCCTTTTGGTTTCATAATTTCGGCTTAATTTTTTAGTAAAAAAACAAATCTGGCATATATAGACCTCTTAAGAAATACAACAACGATAATAAGTAGTTTAAACTGATATCAGAACGTATCATTAGTCTTATTTCGTCTCGTATACCCAATCAAATACCTTTAAGTATCCCAGATTGGCGCTACTATTCCTGATGTCAGTAACGTAGCAACCAACGGAGATTTGATTTTCCATAAACCCGACTCAGCTGATTGCTTTCTATTGTACACACGTGCAATAACGTATTTACGTAGTATACGTTTTTTGATACGGCTGAGAGACATGGCAATTAACTAATTGGACTATTATTTCACAATAGTGAATGAGCGCTGTACATGAATGAGAGAAGAGGAAGAGTTGGAAATTAATGCAACAGCTGATTGAATAGCGGTGTGGAGTTAATTCTTTCCAATGATGATTTGTTTTTGCTCCATGTGGCTGATTGTTGGTTGATATTTTTTATTGTCGAGATAGCAATTTTAACAACATTAATTTAGCGAAATATATCGAAAATAGATAAGTGTTAAATATAAAAAATGTCTTCAATAGAAAGTGAAACTGTTGCTCTCAGTGAAATGGTTTGTGTTGACCAACAAATTGAATAGAATTCATTGAGTGGATACCTAATTTTTTTTTCTTACCCGTGTAGGAGCGCCTAACAGCCCATTTGCGAACGCAAATTGAACAAACAAAACGTGGCGAGGGGCTTGAGTTTGAAGAAGATGAAGAGTATGTGAAATTACAAACTGAGAACACGAAACTGAAACATCGTTTGGCGATTTTAAACAAGGTTGGTAATTGTTTACATCGTTTCGTCAGCCGATTTGTATGTGTATTTCATCACTTAATATTGATAATGCATAATCTAGGCAATTACAGCAGAACAGAATGTGCATGGCTCCACTGCTGTTATTAAATATCAACCAGTTAAACTACCTAGCACAGTTAACGAAATGATTTCAATAACTGAACATCTTGTAGATCTCTTTACAAATGCCATCGCTTTGGCATTTCCAGATCTTGCCGGTACACAGGCTATCATATCACCTGTGAACGCAACTGCTGCCAAGTTTGGTGACTATCAATGCAATAGTGCTATGTCTTTAGCGAAGACACTAAAAGCTGCCGGTGTTAATAAATCTCCTCGGGATATAGCTAATGAAATAGTTAAAAATGTTGCACAATCGCCGTTGGTGGCGAAAACGGAAGTTGCCGGTGCTGGTTTCATCAATGTGTTCCTTAAAAAGTATAAGCGTCATACAGCTTAATAACCAATTTTTGTAAATATTTATTTAAATTAATTTTTTCTAGGGATTATGCTGAGCATGCTATTGAAAACCTTTTACGCAGTGGCGTAAAACCACCAGCTTGCCGTAAACAACGTGTACTCGTGGACTTTTCTTCACCTAATATAGCTAAACAAATGCATGTTGGTCACTTACGCTCAACAATTATCGGCGAATCTATTTGCCGTTTGCTAGAGTTCTTGGGTCACGATGTACTGCGTATCAACCATCTTGGCGATTGGGGTACTCAATTCGGTATGTTGATTGCACACTTGGAAGATCGTTTTCCCAATTTTCTTAACGAAAGTCCACCAATCGGAGATTTGCAAGCCTTTTACAAAGAGTCAAAGAAGCGGTGAGTAAAACCTAAGCTTTGATTTAATTACCAACCAAGAAGTAATTTAAAATAAGATTGCAACATTTAAAAAATGTTTTATTCTACAATTTAATGAATTATCTTTTTTGATTCCAAAGAAATTACTTATTCAAATTTTCTTTTCAGATTTGACGAGGATGAAGAATTCAAGAAGCGCGCCTACAATTGTGTTGTATTACTACAAGGCGGTGATGCGAACTCAACTAAAGCTTGGACTCAGATTTGCGATGTGTCGCGTCAAGAGTTCCAAAAAATCTATGAGCGTTTGGATGTAACATTGAAACCAGTCGGTGAATCTTTCTATCAGTCACGTATGATAGAGGTTGTGAAGTTTTTAGCATCTAAAAAACTGTTAGAAGAAGACGATGGTCGCAAAATTATGTGGGCTGATGAAACCTCATCGGGCATACCTTTGACCATAGTCAAATCAGATGGTGGTTTCACTTACGACACATCAGATATGGCTGCAATAAGGTACCGTTTAGAAGAAGAAAAAGCAGAATGGTTGATTTATGTTGTGGACTCTGGTCAGAGCACTCATTTACAAAATATTTATCGTGCTGCGGAACGTGCGGGCATCTTTAATCCAAAAATACATCGCGCCGATCATGTCAACTTTGGTGTAGTGTTGGGTGAGGATGGTAAAAAATTCAAGACACGCTCCGGTGAGACAGTGAAACTCTCAGACCTGCTTGATGAAGGCTTAAAACGTGCACTTGACAAATTGTTGGAAAAAGAGCGTGATAAGGTCCTCACACCAGAGGAATTGAAAGCAGCACAAGAATCGGTGGCTTATGGTTGTATCAAATATGCCGATTTAAGTCATAATCGCACCAATGAATATGTGTTCTCCTTCGATAAAATGTTGGAGGATCGTGGTAATACTGCTGTATATCTGCTCTATGCATTTACACGCATCTGCTCCATATCACGTAATTGTGGTGAAGATTTCTCCGACCTGGTGAAAATTCTGGATAATGGTACTAAAATTGAATTGGAACATGAAAAGGAATGGAAACTGGCGAAAACTCTTTTAAAGTTCCCCGATGTGTTGGTTAAGATTTCAAAGGATTTATTGCTACATACCCTTTGTGAATTCTGCTATGAAGTTGCTACCGTATTCAGCGAATTCTATGACAATTGTTATTGTATTGAGAAAAATAAGAGTGGCGAAATTGTGAAGGTCAATCGTGGACGAATTTTGTTATGCGAAGCTACAGCTGCCGTATTGAAGCAATGCTTCTTTATTTTAGGCTTGAAGCCTGTTTCTAAGATTTAAATTGCTCAATTAACTCATATTAAATTGTATAACACTGCTATATTGTATTAATTTTTTACAGAAAATTGAGTTTGATAAAATTCATACAAATATAAAATATACTTTTAAAGAAAATATAACGAATTTTAAATATTGTGGGGATATTAGTACGAGTCTTTCCGCATAATTATCTTTATCCAGTCAATAAAATAATCAAATTTTATTACAAGCAATTTTTGATCTTAAAATTTAAAATATGAAGAACTTTCCGGAGAACTTTTAATTTTTACCCCTTTTTTAGTTTACGTAGAAGTTTTTTGTAATATTGCAACACTGCCACTCCTCTGTTGTTGTGACTGCAACAGCTGATTTACTTGTATTTATTTTTTTGCACCTGTACAAATTGCAATATTAGATGTTGCAATGGATAAAGAGATTCCATTTGAAGATTTGGTGGAGCGTGCCAATGAGAAAATAGAGCTTGGCCATGAATTAATTGCGCAGTTGGAAGAATATAGACAAATAAATGGCGTAGACAAAATACAACGAAAAATTAGTCAGGAAGTGAAGTTTCTGCTGAAGGTAAGAGATTCTTAAAAACGTTTTGTAAGATGAATTCTCCGAGTAAAAACTATGCGATTTTCAAAGAACCTTTGACTTTGTTTAATGTTCTTTTAATTCAGCGAAAGGTTATATATGTACATACATATGTTGTACTAATAACCATTTACTGAATTTTTGCAAAACCGGCTTGGCAGAATTTAAAAAATATATGTATATAAATATATATATATATGTACGCATATATATTTATGTATGCTATTAGTGTGGCAAATATTTTGATATAAAATTTCTATTCTATTAGGTCATAAAAAATGAGACATTGAAAATAAATCACGTCCAATGCAGCAACTTAACACACTACGCCTTCTTGGTGGAAATTCTCAAAGTACAACGTGATGTTGTACATCTCGACTGTGGCTTCACTGTTGAGGGTCGCAGTAATCCACTACGTGTGGATATTGTTTGTGAGAATGGCTTAAAGTGGATTAAAGGTTTGTAAATAACAGACTCAAACTCCCATTGAAAAATTAATTATTTTGAATCATAAACTCAACACAGCAATAGCACGTAATTCAAAATCTTTAACTGATGCCGCCAAAGGTGCAGCTAGCTATGGTGCACGCAGTATATTAGATCAAGCACAGGAGTTTGTAGAAGCTAGCACGCAACATTTATGCATGTTTAAGCTGCCTAAGGTATGTATTACATATGTACATATGTGTGTGAATATGTGATTTTTTTTAAAAATTGCACGCTCATCATAAATCACTCATTTTCCTCCAGGTGGTATTCTATTTTAGTCAAAATATTGACAATGCCTTAATTGTGGAGCTACAAGAGATTGGCATAGAAATAGCTTCCATTGCAGAGCCTTCCGAGTGTGATGAAAGTGCCGATATTACAAATGTGAGCACATTAAACATCGATATCACAACACTGTTGGCGTATATTAGTAATGTTTGTAATGGCAGTTGTAATTGGATATTTCGCGAGGGCATACTAACCGAACAGGCGGAGAAGGAGCGACAGGCGCCATTGAAACCAGTTTTAGATAATCTATTCAAAGGTAATTATATTTACAGTGTAAAATTATTTTAATGTACATAATACTTTTGCTTTCTTTAGACAAGCGTTTAATTTGTTGCGAAACCGCTTACAAATCATTCGAAGAGATCATATCACTGCTGGCAGGCCCACTTGAACATCAGCGCGCTAAGGAATTGATGCAACGTGTTGAGGTGCTACCCGATGTGGCTGAGGTGCCCGAGGAGTTGTCTGTGATTAAATTTAGCGGTAAAATAAATCAACGTAGTTTAAAAATTTTTGCCTTTGGCATGCAAATGAAAGCGGTGACTGTGACCTCGAATAAAGCATTCATACGTTCGGCTAAAATGCAGGTGAGTTATATTGAGTTAATATTTTTTTTTTTTTTTTTTTCAAAAATGCTGTATTGAAACTAAAGATATTTTGTTAATTTGTATTTATTCTTGCATTTAGGGCATCAATGTGCCTGTATACACGCATCAAGCTAGAGCATTGACTGAAGCGAAAGAGGCGTCCGGCACACCCATACAATGATTGGATATTGAATAGCTGAAGCTGAAAGTGATTTATGAGAGAAAAGTTTAAATAATTCTTTATTTAACGGAAAATATATAACTGTTAAAAATTATTACGAAAATGTGTAAGCTAAGCTTTAGCTTAAGAGTAACTAAAACTACTTTGTTAATTCTATAACTACTAGTTTTCGAATCAAAACATAATACAGTTAAAAAATCACTGCCACTGTGTTCAGTTCTCTTCGTCCTCGTAGAAACTTTGCAAAAGTGCGAAGTAACTCATCGATGAACTCATTAACTAAAAACATACAAAATATATATAGTTAATAGCGTAAATTTATCCAAACATGTCGTTATTATTATTATCTAATACATACACCCGAAAAGCTGCTCAATGACAATATTGAAAACTTCATTGCTGTTATGCATGTTTGTCGTTGACTGCGCATAATCATAAATTGTAAATTTTTACGAAAAACTGCTCCAGTTGAATAGTAAATGATTCTTGTTGGATTTTTCATCTGTTGATTACTTCCGTTATTGTTATATGTATGAGTGTTAGTTAAAACGATATCAGATTCCCAGTTGCAGGCGTACAAATGATTAGCCATCTCGAGAGACTATGGAGTTTAAAGTAGTTAATTAAATCTAATTATTTCTTTGAAAAATTTGTATTTAATAATAAAAATATATGTAACTAATAGTAAAAATCAGAGTATGAAATATATTTGGCTTTTTATTTGGTTTTGATCTCAATAGTTTTAATAATTTTTTCTATTTCTCGTATTAAAGCCTTTGAAATATAATATATGCTTGCAAAAGTTTATACCAAGCAATATATGTAGTTACATGCAATTTGTTAAAAAAAAAACAAATAAAAAGTTAAAAAAAATTCAGCAGTGAATCAATGACAAAAAAAAAATGAAAAATATTTTCCAAACATTTGACATTTTAAATTTAGATTTGAGATGAAAAAAACCTCTAAATTTTAGAAAAAATTAGCTTCAAATAAAAATTTTAATTTTTCTGTTTTAAATTCAGGAAAAATAAAATTTAATATCTAATGTGTACCAAATTAATTACATAAACATTAGTAAATTCGCCTAAACAATTAAATTTTCAAAAAATTCAAGTTTTGATTAAAATTAAAAAAAAATTATTTTCGGAATATGTTTAGAAAATTATATACTATTTTGGATAGATTACTAAATATACATACATATGTATTTATATATATATATATATATATATATATAGTTTTTTTTCTAATTTTTGAAATTTTGAAATTGTATACACGATGGGATTAACAAACGTAAAGATGTTCGAGTGCATTTTCCTGAATTTTTCTTAAACAAATTCGAAAATGGTCAGTCTAGCAACTATACTAAAGTTGTTACTGGTGACTAACCTTGGTACTATCCAGAAACCAAACAGCAGTCCATATTATGGAGTCCAACAGGAGCAAGCCCACCCGTGAAATCTAAGCAACACAAATCAGCAGCAAAAGTTACCTGTTGTTTCACCAGAAGGAGTTTCCCTAATCTCGTATGCATATGTTTTCTCGATATTGACGTCTGGATATTGATGACTTTTGTTCGAATGTTAACTGCTATCTCGTCGACCTGTCCCACTTCTTCACTGCAAGACAGCTTAAGATACAACCGACGAAATCCTCACCTACCCTCTTCACCAGCTGGACCAAGGAGTATTGGCTCGAATTAGATGTGAAGGTCGATGATGTGAAAATTCCGGCCGTAAACAACCCTAAGATATTAGGGATCACACTCGACAGCCTGCACTCCTTCACTCCGCATACGACCGCAATTGCCGCAAAACTCCAGGGCCGCAACAAAATACTCAAAGCGCTAGCTGGCAGCACCTGGGGTAAAGACAAAGAAACCATGCTGGCAACCTACAAAGCAATTGGCCCGCCGGTCGTAAACTATGCTACAGTAATGGTGGCGCCGGAGACGAGCGACACGCAAATGAAGAAGCTACAGGCTTGCCAAAACACTGTCCTCAGCCGTAAAGAGCACCCCAACAGGCATCTAATAAAGGCTGAGCATCCACCCAGGCACATCAGAAAGGGAGCACTAGATTTAAAGGGACAGGACAGCGTACAGACAAGCACTGAACGCCATTCACCAGGAGTCAGTCAACACCTTCAAAGACTCCCTTCCCGTGAATGGCGTGCTCGGAAAAAGCACCACCCATTGCAGACAACGAGCTCGAGCTGCCTCGAGAGACCCACGTGACATTCATTGGCACAACTTAGGTCTGGATACCGTAACAGGTTAAAGTCCTACCTATCCAGACTCGACCCCAATATACCCAACGTACATATGCCTTGCATGTGGAGAGCCTGCGCACGACACTAACCACCTCTATACATGCCCTCTAAAGCCGACACATCTAACCCTCCTTTTCCTCTGGTCCGATCCCGTCGAAACAGCACGTTTCCTGGACCTCCCGTTAGGTGACCTCGGCGACTTAGAAAAGTTTTCAAAAATTTGTTGGAAAACAGGAAGAAAGAGGATTTGCAGCGCTACTTTTACATCATGACTACGCGCCATCCCACACTGCTGAAATAATGAGTAATTTTATTGTGATCTCTGGGATCGAAGAAATACGTCCAGCACCATATTCCTCGGATATAGCACCTTGTGATTGGGATTGTGGTTATATCCAAAAATTAAAAAAATTTAAAAAGAAAGGTCTTTAATAGCAACGAGGAGATAATTAAGGCGGTTAATACTGAACTTGATAAACTTAAAAAGCAAGATTTTGAAGACTGTTTTCAAAAGTGGATCTATAGGCTTAAGCAATGCTTTGAAATCAATGGCGATTATGTAGAGAAGATAAAAAAGGACAAAGATTATGAATAAATACAAAAAGATTTTTTTTTGTGTTTCTGGTCAACCTACCGAACTTTTGTTAATCCCGTCGTAGATATAATTTTTTTTAAAGGCGAAATTCTGTTAAAGAACTAAATTTTCGACAATATAATTTTTAATAATTCAGAGCATTTCAAAGTCCTTTTAATAATTCATTGCTGACATATTTTGGGTGTCGATAAGAATTCAAATGAAAGTAAAATTTAAATATATATATATATATATAATTGGCGCTTTGTAACCGCTTAAGTGATTTTCGGCCGAGCTCCTCCTCCAATTTGTGGTTTTGCGTCTTAATGTTTTTCCAACAAATGGAGGGACCTACAGCTTATACTAAGCCGCCTCCGAACGGCTGATGGTTTTTTAATGAGGAGCTTTTTATTTCATGTCAGAAATACAATCGGAGGGGTTGACATTCCCTGCCGCGGGGCGACCGCAGTTAGAAAATTTAACTTAATTTTTTATTTAAATTAATTTTCCATAACTTTTGAATGTTGGTGGCACCGGGATTTGAAGCCGAGCCTTCCGAATGTCAGTACGCAATGCTAACTACTCGGCTACCGCGGCCGCCAAATTTAAATAGTTTCATTAAAAAAATCAATTCATTCTTAAAATTGCAATTTTTGATAATTTTGATTTTGCAAATATGAACAAATTTGAACGAAGTAATAGCTTTTTTAATAATTAAAAAAAAACCATTATTTTTTTTTTGAATAAAAAAACGGATTTTCAAAAAATTAATTTAAATACTAAATTTTGTTCAACAATTAGATTTTCGAAAATAAAAGTACTACAAATATTTCGTGGGAAATTTCACAAAATTTTAACTACTTTGAGTTGAAAGTTGAGTTGAGTTGATGCGGCTGCCAATAGGCATATAGTGATACCGCTGTGAGGCTCCTATCTTCACCTTCTCAAATGTTTGAACCATTTCGTGTGACTTACAAAAGCAACGAGATTTCCAATTTTCACTGAAGCTAGCTAAGAAGTTTTTGCCGTGAACTTATATGTAGCGCAGATGTCAAGCCTGGACAGTGGCATAGGTAGTGTTAAGCAGACTCTTCCTCTCCTCCTTCCCAACAGCTGTGTCAAACATCATTAGAGTGATATCCCATTATTTTTTCGTGAAGCCCAATTAAACAGTGTCTCGTTATTATGCCTGTCCTTATGTTAATGGGGAACGATAAGATATTTGGATTTTTTGTGTGATTTTATTCAGCCATCTAGGGCCTGCTTCTTCGGCAAAGACCAGTTTTAGCATATATTATATTTTGCAGTGAACGAAATTAACCCACGCGTACTTAGACCACAGCTGTGTTGCATTTAAACGAGAATATATTCAGATTGCTTTGAGCAGCCGCTCGGCGGCTTCCACGATTGCAAAGAGTTCTTCGAGCTTTGCGTCGTCTGTAAAGATCGTTATGGCTTCCTGATCGAGGATGTTTGTGTTTTCCCATTCATTTCTGTTTGGGATTCTCGTGAAAAAAAGATTGTTGAAACAAATATTGGAGGTGGTGTAGTCTAGCTCCGTTGATACTCTTGCAAGAGATAATTTGATTGCGTTGCAGCTCGCTTGTAATTTGCCGTATAGGCACAGAGAAGAAAAGTTGAGAAGAGTTAGCAGTGCTTTTGAGTGAGTTGATGTCAGTGCTCCTGTTATCAGCAGTTGCCCGTTGAGTTGAACTCTCTCCAGTTTGCTCCTGAAAGTACCTTTTCCTAGTGCCGGCCACTATACCTACGACGACGCCGAGTAGAGTAAGATTGGTGTCACTACCGCTGTATAGATCCAGTACGCGATATTCGGTCTTAAACCTTTTTCCTTTCTCCACGCCCTTTAGTATAGGTTGCTTAAGAGACGATGGTTTGTGCCTACCTATTGGGTGTATGCATTAATTCGTGCGGTTTTTTTTCGAAAATTAAGACTTTATTGTTTAGATCAACTCCTAATACTTTTGCAAGTTTTTCTTGCGTCTGGCATGCATCTGCGTCGAGCAATGTCTTCAATTCTTCTTCTTGAAATTTTTTTGGCTGTCCGTCGTCTAAGTCGTAATTACCACTTTTAAACCGTGCAAACCACTTTTGGCACATTCGTTCGGCTAAAGCATGGTCAGCATAAACGTCCACTAAAATATGATGGCTTTCGGTAGCACTTTTCTTCATGTTAAAGTAATGAAGGAGAACTCCCCGCAAAAACACTTTATCTGGTACAAAATTTCGACATTTTCAAATGAATGAAACCAATTGTTGTTCACGCTAAAACAAATGACATCTACTGAAAACGACGCGAAAAGACATTACCTTTGAAATGAATATAGCCACAGATGAACACGACCCGAAATAATACTAGTAGAGCCCTCTCTTAGAAAACCGCACGACTTAATGCATACACCCATAATTAAAAATTTTTTGCAATAGATGGCTTTAGCGGATGGTGGCTGGTGATGAAAAGTAGATAACTTACAACAGCGTCAAATGTAAACGGTCATTGTAGAAGGGCAGTGTGCACAACGTGTCCACAAACGGTCTCCAAGCCGGGATTGAGGGCCAGGAATGTTTTTTTTTTGTATGTTTGGTGGGATTGGCAAGGAATCAACCACCATGAGCTGTTCCCCTACGACCAACCTATAAATTTTGACCTGTACTGTTAACAATTGGTCCGTCGGAAGGAAGCAATCGCTCAGTTGTTCAGTTGTGCCCAGCATTGGCTAAAAGGAGGGCAATTGTATTCCTTAGGACTACGGCAGACCATACACATCGAAAGAAATTCCGAGAACTTAGTTGGGAGGTTCTTAAATCTTCATCTTATGGCACGGCCCGAACTTCGCACGTAATGATTACCATCTGTTCCTGTTCACATCGAATGATTAGGTTGGCGAAGAATTGACCACAATAGAAGCCTATGAAAATCCATTATCCAACTTTTGCCAATAGAGACAACGGTTTCTATGAAAACGGCACAATGATATTGCCTTTAAAATGGAAAAAACTTTCATATTTGATATACATCGAATAATTCCAACTATGGTAAAAAAAGCTAGACCTAATATAGGTATGTGTATGCCTAAGATGGCCACCATTGTGTACTGTCCCATTTTCATTTTCTTCTGCGCGATTACCGTTATCACTTCGTCACGAACAGTTTCAATTGATCGACTTTTTACGTACAAATGCTGGGCCGTTGATAAAGTCACCATCGTTAGGAGTGATCTCTGTGAATGTTCAATGAACTTTCTAGAAGCTTCACCATAAACGAAGGGAGTCGTAAATGTAAAAACTACTCAGATTTGAAAAAAACAAGAAATTTGAATAAAAATTTCAAAATAAACAAAAACAAAAGACTTAGATTAACAGAAACTGTAGTAGAATTTCGAAAACAACAACAATGATGAAAACAACAATATTCAATCAACTAAATAAATACAAACATTTTGAATAATTTTGTCACCATTCCAGCAAAGTACAAAGAGTTGTGAGAGCGAAGAGAGGATATAAACCAAAAATTTCATATAATCCCCAATAAACATGTTGTTACCCTGTAAAAGAAAGTTAAATAAGTAGACAATATTAAACAACTTTTAGAAAATATTAAATAAATATACCATATATATTTTTTAATTTTATGAATTTAAGAATTTAACTAATTAATTCAGGAAATGTTATTTGTGGTTGCGTCGAAATCCATAAATACGATTTTTCCGAGTAGATACATAAGTTTCAGGTCTACTCCAAAATAAACGAGCTTCAATGGTACTGAACCATAAATAAGATTTTTAAGATTCACTTCACTCATGTCAATCTGAACAAAAAGCTAGCGATCCATTGAATTCGCTTTTATGGTAAATTGGTCGATGGTCAACTTCTCGGAATAAAGTTGAATTTTTTTCCGTAATAGCCATCTCCTATTATAAAGGGTGTTCAAAAATTAACGCGAGATTGGAATTAAATAAAAAAACATAGTTTTTAGTCATTCGATTACGATTTTGTTCGAGAAATCAGCATCCACATTGATGCTCAGCAATCCGTTCAACAAGATCTTTAGTGAGTATGCGCTGTAGAAATTTACAGTTCTTGTCCACGACGCCGAATTAAGGTTCCTAGATTGTCACCCACACTCTCACGCACTGCTTCGATATTGTCATTTGAACGACATGTTTTTGCACGACCAATGTATGGACACCAAGTCTCCAACAAATTCTGTCTCACGGTATCTCTTCACGAAGTTAAAATACTATTCAGACTATACTCGTATTTTGTATGAAATTTTCGAGCTGCGACCGCCAAGCTTTCATTATTTTTGAAATATTTTTCAATAATAAAGACACATGGTTCTCTATTGAATAACGTTCCACTAAACTGTCGATTTTTTTTTGAAAACTTGCGTTACCTGTGGGACAACCTGTATATGATTAAATGCAAAGGGAGCGGATCTCATTTACGCACGAATCTATCGGGTTATAGAATGGACAAAACAAATCTAAAAACAGTACTCTAAATGTTATGAAACCATTTAATCCCAGGTCCACATCATTTAAAGTCAATCAATCGAAAACTAGGATATTTTCGAATAGGTCCATCCCTGATCCACTTCCCGGATTTTTCTTGGGAACTATTGTATTCTTGTTTGACCGCTGACCAATTCGAATTGTTGCGAATCATCGAACGTGGTCTAGGTGTTCTTGAGTTATAAGCGTAGTAACTAACAACAATCCCTGTGGCTTACTATGTTTCGTTCAATTTTTATTCTAGAAGAATGAAAAGAAGTCCTTCATTTAATAAAAAATATTAAGTTTTTCATAAAGCTCACTGCACGACTGGTCCCTGATCCCTGATCCCTGATCCACTTCCGGAGTCTTTATGTTAATCTAACAAAAGCCAACTGAGTACCGAATTTCAAGGGTATCGAACCATACGATTTTCTCGAATAGACACGATGGCTGACTAAACCGGTCGAGGATGCAACGTGATTGAAATCAAAAAATTGGTAGTAGGCAGTAAGATCTTAGCTGCTTTAAAATTGTGATAAGGTCATTGAGACACTACCACAAAACGCCGACCTTCACCCAAATGCAAATTTTTCGGTGTATTTACGTAAGACGTTCCATTACCTGACCATGAAGAAGTTCGAATAGCAATCGCCCGCTTAAAAAATAACAAAGTGGCTGTAGCTGACGGTCTACCGGCAGAAGTATTCAAACATGATGATGAAGAGCTGACAAGGTGAACGCATCAGCTACTTTGAAGAATATGGTCGGACGAAAGCATGCCCGACGTTTGGAATTTAAGTGTGCTTTAATCAATCCATAAAAAAGGCAATCCCACAGTCTGCGCCAATTATCGTGGGATAAACCTCCTTAATATCGCCTATGAGGCCCTGTCGAGCGTATTGTGTGAAAGACTGAAGTCCACCGTCAACAATCGAATTGGACCTTATCAGTGTGGCTCTAGACCTGGTAAGTCAACCATTGACCAGATATTTACCATGCACCAAATTTTGGAAAAGACACGTGAAAAGAGGATCGGCACCCACCACTTCTTCGTCCATTTTAACGCCGCCTTCATGGCGCGGTTATTATAGTGAACGAGGGCAAGACGAAATATCTCCTGCCATCCCACAAACAGTCATCGTATTCGTGACTTGGCTTCCACGTTACTGTTGACAGCCAAAACTTCGAGATCGTAGATAATTCCGTCTATATAGGAATCAGCGTTAACACAAATAACGTCAGCCTTGAAAACCATCACAGAATCGCTCTTGCTAACAAGTGCTACTTTGGACTAAGTAGGCAATTGAAAAGTAAAGTCCTCTCTCGGCGAACGAAAACCAAACTCTACAAGTCCCTCATCGTTCCCGTCTTGCTATATGGTGCGGAAGCATGGACGATGGCAACATCTGATTAGTCGGCGTTAGGAGTTGCGATGAGCTGTACGAGTTATATGGCGACATTGAAAAGGTTCAGCGAATCAAGAAGCAGTGGCTACGCTGGCTAGGCCATGCCGTCCGAATGGATGAAAGGACTCCAGCTTTGAAAGTATTCGATGCAGTACCCGCTGGGGGAAGCAGAAGAAGAGGAAGACTTCCAACCTAGTTTCACTTCCATAAGCGGTGTCTTCGCCAGTAAAGTAAGTAAGTAAGTAAGTATTTAAGGGGGAAAAGGATACACAAAACAGAAATAAGTTTTTGGCATTTGACAATTAAAAACTACGCCAGTAATAAAAAAGGAACGATAAACGCTTCAACAAAGCATTGAAATTATTAAAATTTATTTTAAAAATTTCATTGAAAAATCACCTCGGCTGATGAGGCCCATTTTATCTCGATGGCGATTTCAATAAGCAAAACTGTTGCATCTAGGACTCGGAAAGCCCAAGACTTACAAGCAACTTTAGGGAAAAGTTTCCTTCAAAAGTTCCAAAATAACATCTCTTATTGGAAAGCCCATACGATACTGGAAAACTGGTCGAAGATTTCAATTCAATATATCTGACCAAAGTTGGTTTATTCCACGAAAAGGTCTCTATTATTACTAGGAGAAGTCATACTGAATATATGTACATATATATCACTAAGCACAATTGAAGTTTTATAACCGCAGTAGAGAGCTCCTCCTTCCGATTTGTGGTGTGAGTCTTGATGTTTTTCTAACAAATAGAGGGACCTAGGTTTCATTCTAAGCCGCCTCCGCACGATTGATTGTTATGAAGAGCTTTTTTTGTTATCAGAAATACACTCGAATGGCTTGACATTCCCTGCCCAGGGGCGACTGCAATTAGAAATATTATTTTTCTATAATTTTGACGTTGGTCGAAGCAGTGCTCGGACCCTGGCCTTCAGAATGTCGGCGACACGCAATGCCAACCACTCGGCTATTGTGGCAGCCGATTTCAAATTTGTTATGCATTTTAAATTAAGAACACTTCAATTAATACGTATTATAGCCTACTCACCGTCACCAATTGAAAGCCCACCATGCAAATTAAAACCGTTGAAATCATAAAATTCACAAGCAAAATTGGACTGAAGAACTCTTCCATGCGACTGACGAAGCTGAGGAGTAAATAATAATTTTTTTCGTAATTTTTCTATATTCTCTAAACCTCCACCTTCATTTACTTACTTAAATAATATGCTATGCTTGCCAGCAATCTTGTCCAGCCGTCGTACACATTCCCGTTGATAATCCGCCTCCGTGCCATGCCTAGCGTGCGTCGCTGCATACGAATCTGGTATGATATTATCGATCTGGGTGTGTAGAATACGAAATTGGCCACAAGTGTAGGTGACAAAGAAGCCGAACAATGAATCCTCGGCGAACAGTGTGGTCACCACACAGACACCAGCCCAAGCTGTGAATAAATAGGTGAGCGCATAACGCCAATCATGATTGGCATCGTAGGGAAATAACATTTTATAAGGAAAGGGTTTATCGATATGCGCCAAACTCTCTTGATCCAAATTGGCGTTCAACATATAAAGTTCGACGAGCGGCAGTATGCAATACATTGTAATGAGACAGGATTGTAGAACGGAGATTACTTGAAATACACGCATCGTGCGCGCACAAGCCTGCTCAACGGCGGGATGTGAAGATCTGTGGGTTACAATAATAAAAGTACATATTTTTTTAGGTTACGAGTTTTCCCCTGGGACGATAGGGATGTTTCTATTATTAATATTTTTCACACCTCTCTAGCTCGTGAAGGAGGTAAATATATTTTTTCCAAGTACATACTTAGTTATCCAAATATCCTTAACGAATTGCGCAATCAATTGATGAAAATCCCGCTGATGTAATCGTAAATGTAGCAGACGCACGAAATTCAGCACACCCATGAAGGTGGTGCAGCCATTCTCCGTGGTAACCATAATATCACCGAAAGATTTCGCGAGAAAAGCACTTTGAAAACCGATGGTTATGCCAACCATAGCCACCACATACCACGCCCACAGGCTATAGATAAAACGACAATAATTTTGAAATGAGCTCGAGGCTTTCGAATTTATTGGCCAGGAGCCATTCAGCTTTAACCAAATGCATTGCAATGGAAATTTAAAGTTGACTGGATCCTTTAGCGGTTTGGGATTGAAAAGCATGCTGAACGTGTGTCTGTTTCTAAGATTTTCTAATTTTCTTTTAACAAAACTAACACGAAAAACTGGCTCACCTCAACTGTTGGCTCATATTTATAGTGAAACTCAGTAGGCGTTTTGGTATATTTTAAGTGGGCGTGTTTGATATATTAAAATTGCCCTTTTATCTGCCTTTCACTCATGTTGACGATATAAAGAGCATTTTTAATTAATTTAATTTGTATAATTATTGTTGTTTGTGTATGTTTTTTTGGGGAAAGTGTTAAGGAAAGGTTGTAGAAATTCTTTAGTTTTGCAGTCGCTTTTTCCGGAATTTTTTTATGAATAGAAAATTTTCTTCCTGATTTTATTTTTATACCAAATAAGCGAAGAGGGAAGACGACATATGCAAACAAAAAAGGAAAAGGCCGAGATGCCTCAGTTTGAAGAGCTTCAGATGATGACTGACAAAGGTAGTTCCCGAAAGTTCTAAGAAAAGATGCGGCGACTTACAAAAGGTTTCAAGATCGGAACATAAAATCTTTTAGGACCCGACAGGATGTTCAGAGTATACTGAATTTATGGAGGCAACACTTCTCCCAGCTGAAAATGAAAATGGAACACCAGAAGATGACGAACCCGATACCCTAACCGATGACGATGGAACAAATGTTTCATTTCCCGACAATGAAGAAGTCCGAATAGCAATCGCCCGCTTAAAAAACAACAAAGCGGCGGGGGTCGATGGATTGCTGACTGAGCCCTTCAAATACAGCGGCGAAGAACTTGATAAGGTGTATGCGCCAGCTTAATTGCAAAATATGGTCGGATGAAAGCATGCCCTATATACCTAAGGTGCTCTGCGTCAAATACCGTGGGATAAGCCTCGTCAATATTGCATATAATCTAATATCAAGCTTATTATATGAAACACTAAAGCTCATCGTCAACAAACTGATCAGTGTGGATACAACGTGGTAAATCCACCATTGTACCAGATATTCAACATGCGAAAAATCTTGCAAAATACGCAATACTGTGGAATTTTTTGTGGATCAGACCGAGCTGCTTTGTTGTATTTTAAGTGGGCAAACGCTATTCGAACTTCGACATGGTCATCGTACCAGCTCTTTTCCTGACACTGCCGCAAGCCAATTGTTTCCGTAGCGGCGGTACGTAGGGAGTTTGAGATGACCTTCCACAGTTCCTTTATATAAACTTGCAGAAAATCGCTCAGCAGACTGTTGTGATTGCAGCTTTTCAGACAGACTTTCTTTGATATACAGAGGCGGGTGCGTATCTTCGCTGCGACAAGTAGTTATCCGATTTTAGGACCTCGGAACGTACGCACATCTAAAACACTCGATACATGTCTTCCGTCTATCACAACATGATCGATCTGGTTGAGAGTTTTTCGATCTGGAGACAGCCAAGTGGCTTGTGCGGGAATTTAGTGATACAGAAAACCATATTTCCGGTCGCGGCGAAGTGGATCCGCCTCAACCTATTTGGGGATATTTCGTCGTGGAGACTGAATTTTCCGACAGTTGTGCCGACGATAACTTCTTTGCTCACCATAGCGTTGAAGTCGCCAAGCACAATTTTGACATCGTGGCGGGGGCAGTGTTCATAAGTATGTTCGAGGCGCTCATAAAAGGCATCCCTGGTCACATCGTCCTTCTCTTCCATCGGTGCGTGGGCGCAAATCAACAAAATGTTAAAAAATTTTGCTTTAATGCGGATTGTGGCGAGACGTTCATCCACCGGAGTGAATGCCAGTACTCGGCGACGGAGTCTCTCTTCCACCACAAATCCGACATCAAATTTGCGCTCCTTTATATGGCCGTTGTAGTAAATTTCACAAGGACCCACCTTTTTCCATCCTGGTTCCGTCTATCGCACTTCTTGGACGGCGCTGATGTCAGCCTTTAATTTCATTTGGACATCTACCAGCTGGGCATCGGCATCTTCCCAATTAACGGACCGGACATTCCAGGTGCATGCCCTAAAATAATCCTTAGAACATTTGTGGGGATCGTCGTCAAAAGGGGGGTCTCTCATTCGAGACTTTAATGAATTATTTAATTTCCATTTTGTTGAATGACCTTTCGCCATCTTACCGGCAACATCGTTATTCCACGCTCATGGAACTTCTGGCCTTTATCTGCAAAAAACTGAACCAAATGCGATTATATAGCCTCGTCATTTTCGAAAGTTTTACCATTTAATGAGTTGTGAAAAGATCGAAATAAATGGTAATCTGACGATGCAAGGTCAGGGCTATATGGTGGATGCAACAGCTCTTTCAGTTTTTGGCGATTGACCAAAGATGTGTACGGTCTAGCATTGTCCTGGTGATATATGACACCTTTACGATTGACCAATTCTGGCCACTTCTTGTTGTCCAGTTGTTCACAGTAGACATCCGAATTAATCATTTGGTTCCTTGGAAGCAACTCACAATATACCAAGCCCTTCCAATCCCACCAAACTAACATCATAATCTTCTTTTGGTGAATATCAGTCTTTTAAGTGGTTTGTGGCGCTCCATCATGATTCGACCAAGATCGTTTTCGATTGACGTTATTGTAAATAATCCATTTTTCATCAGAATTTCAGAATTTTAAAACTGTTGCAAATGTCGCACGCAAAACTTTAGCAGAAATACGTGTAGACCACAGGATAGCAGTGATATCGCAAAGAGAGCAAAAACAAAGAGTTCTTCAGACATTCAACGTGAAATTCCGGATGAATTCACTATTCAAATATCGAAAAGAATAATTGCACGGCGTTTGGTCGAATCTGGACTTCATGGAAGAGCAGCACGCAAGAAACCCCTTCTAACCAAAATCCAAAGAAAATGACGTGTAGACTTTGCCCATTCTCATTAGCCTTGGACCCAAAAGCAGTGGAAATATATCGTTTGGAGCTATGAAACAAAAATAATCGCATTATTCCTGATGGTCGGAGGCATGTTTAACGGCCCATTAACCAATAATTTAATCCTGTATATGTTTCACGCGTAGTGAAGCATAGTGGAGCATCAATCATGGTTTTCCTGGAAAGGTGTTGGTCCACTCTACAGGATAAATGGAATTTTAAATCAGAAGAAATACGTCGACATACTGGAAAATGTCATGATGACTTGGGCTGGTGAGAATTTGCCTTTTATATGGAAATTTCAACAGGATAACGATCCAAATCATATCGCAAAGTTGACGAAAAAATTTTTGTGACGAAAATTCCATCAATGCTTTACGATGGTCATCATCTAGCCCATACTTGAACTTCTTAGGATGACGTTAAATGAGTCGTTAGTGTTAAAAATATCCTAAAATTGGATGCCCCTTTTGAGGAAGTAAGAACGGTATGGCAAGCACTATCAGTGTGGAAATATTATAACATCAAAGCGTAATCAGTGTGAGGCAGTTTTGTAGCAGAAGGGTTATGCAACCAAATACTAACTAAAGGTAAACATTTTATCTTAATATCATTATTTTTTTTTCGAATTAGGTGTCGCACTCAATTCAGGGATTTCACATGTTTTTGTAAAAAAAATTTCGAAAAACGAATTTCGAATAAACTGCCTAGAATATGATTTTAGGTTTTGTATACACGGTGTGTCCCAAAAATAACCGAACTTTATATTTAAATCATACAACATACAGCGCCATGTATTGAAAATTTGCAACATTAAAAAGATACATTCATCCTCTTTCAAACGCACCTAACTTCATGTAAGTCGGATGACAGATGTAAAAGTGACAGCCATTTCAATAAAACCAAAAGTGTGCTAATGGTTCAAAAAAAATGGAACAAAGAGCAGATATAAAATTTTGTGTCAAACTTGAAAAAATATTGAAATTGAAGTTTAAAAAATTAAAAAAAAATTAAAAAAAAATTGAAAAAAATGAAGCAGCCGTAACCGAGGTACTGAAGAACATTTCTATAAATGACATAAAAAAATCTTTGCATGCGCTGGTTGATCGTTCCAAACGTTGTGTTGAGTCAAATGGAACCTATTTTGAATAAATAATAACTTTCAAAGATAATATAATGTGTATTTTACTATTTTATATCCAAAAAGTTCGGTTATTTTTGGGACACACCGTGTATGTTAAAATAAAGTTAGAAAAGAAATTATTAAAATGAGTGCTTCAATGGGGAAAAAGTTCATGCAGTTTAAAATAGGCATCGTTTCTAATTAGCTGTCAACAGCTGTATGTAGATATGTGATCCTTATCTCAAGATTTGTGATTTCCGTATATTTTGACGTCTTGTTAAGTTGTTAAGTGCCACCTTTCTTCCATTTTAATAAAAAGGAAACGCCCGTTGCCGATTACCGTTGAAAATGAGCTGGCGATTCGCATAATCGTTAGTGCAACACGAAAAAATTCGCATGTTTGCGATCCCACAAATTGTATAGATAAACGTTACTGAATTGCACTATACTCGTAGATAACTTTTTTATTTGTATGATCGATGGTAAAATCCAAAATATTGTATATCCACAGGTAATGAGTAAATAAAATTATGATGAAAAGATAACCATCCAATCTTTCATTTTTCATACTTTCCACGAGTAAGTGCCACAACGAGGTGTTGCCGGGTACCTTCAGTGGAATTACAAATTGAAACACTATTTTTTGTATTTGTATTTTATTTTTGCATTTAGGTTTGAATTTATTCTATGCTTATGATCACGTTTATTGTTTCTTCATCATTAAATTTTATCGTATTTCTTTATATTAAATGACATTTACATTTTTTGTTTTGTTTTCTTTTTCTTTTTTTTGTTGTATATGCAATAACTAACTTTTACACATTTTTCTTCGCATTATTTTGTTGTTATCATTATTATTGAATTTTTCTTTTTGGTTTGCTTGTGGCATTTATTTTTTATTTTTTTAATTATAATAATTATTATTTAATATTTAATAATTTAATACTTAATCATTTTAGTGAAAGGGAAGAAAAAATCTACACTAATAAATCCTTATTTTGTTGTACATATATATATATAGATTTTTTTTTTAATTTTTGCCAAATCATTCATATTGAAAGGAAATAAATTTACATACATAGTTTTATCACACTATGCATATGTGTATATTTGAATACATATTTATACATATACATATGTATGTAAGTTTAAGTATTTGTATTTGTATTTTGTTTTTATTTATTATCATCATAGTTGCTTTAATTAAATAATATTATATGTATTTATATACTTGTTTATTATCTACTGTGTATGTACTCGTATGTATATATGTAATTATATATATTATATTATACATATATTTACCTATTTATGTAATCTGCGCACGCTAAAGTGCTCAGATACTCGCCTTTTGGGTTTTAGCAATTATTGTAGCACCAATGGCTTCGTCAGCATCAGATCTGAATAGTACTGAAATAATTCTATTCAACATCTATACATAAACCTTGTTTGTTTGCATTAACTCATATATTGTGTTTTGACTTGTTTTTTTTTTTTTTTGGAAATTTTCAAATATTTTTTTTTTAATGTGTTTCATAAGAAATCAAAAATATAAATTCACAAAACATTTAACAACTCGGTGAAAACCACTATTTTACATATTAATTAAATATTTGTTTAATGTTTTTTAATTATATTCACTATCATACTAATACACTTATAAGCATAAGAATTTCACAATTTGTATTTTTTTTCGTTTTTTATAGTATATTTATTTTATTTGTATATTTTGTTTTTTGAGTAAAATTATTTAATTATGAAAGAACTAATTTTTTTTTAATAAAAAAATTATTAGTTTAAAAAAATCAAAAATGGGAAATTAAAAACAAATATTTTACGCAACATAAATGCATACATAAGTACAAAAAAATTTAAAAAATATCTATTAAAACATTTTTTATCTTATTTTTGATTTGTTGGCTTAGCACAGTTTCAAGAAAATCATTAGGTGGGGCCTCTACTTAAACAAAAAGAACTGTAATATTGACTGCGGGGGAAAAAACGGCGAAAGAGTTAAAGAAATTCGATTATAGTGATGAAAAAATTTCTTAAAAATGACGCTTCTTAGCTATTCACAGGTCCCCCCGAAGGCTCTCCGACAAATTGAAAGTCAACCAGAAAACAAAAATCACTACAGAAAATTTATTTCGT
Organism: Ceratitis rosa; assembly: GCA_037013455.1. Classification (NCBI taxonomy): domain Eukaryota; kingdom Metazoa; phylum Arthropoda; class Insecta; order Diptera; family Tephritidae; genus Ceratitis; species Ceratitis rosa. Next base: position 5,406,760 of record JAWMAG010000046.1, read on the forward strand.
CGACAAAGCAGTTTTTTTCAACGCTACTTCCAGCTTTTGTTTCTATTTTCTCCTTATAATAAAATATATTCCGCTCCATTTATGAAATAAAAAAATTTTCCGAAAGGTTTATGTATCACTGGTTTCGGAGAAAATAGCAAAAGTAAAAGAAATATTTTCTGAATATGGAAAAAATAGAAAAACTCACGGTAAAACGCATTTAAGATTTTCTTTGCTTTATTTTTTATTGAAATATGTGAGAAATATTTGTATGAGCTAAAAAGGTTTACTCTTACTCAACTTTTACTTTAGTAGCTTTTTATATCACCTTTAATATTTGCATACTTGCCAATTTTCTGTGATTTGTCTAATTTTGTTTTGCTCTTCATTAGTATTTTTTTAATTTCAACGATTTTTTCTCATCAATATTTGCCACGTTGGCAAATTTTTGTGATTACTTTGAAAAAAAAAATATATAAAACTTTTGCGTAAACAAAAATCTTTTTATTTATCCTTTAAAGATATATGCAAAATGTTCAAATTTCCACTAACGACTTGGGGTAAAAAGAGAATTTTTTTATGAACAAAACATTTATTTTTAAACTCTTCATCACAATAGAGTTTTTGACTTAAATCATTGAAATAAAGTCACTTTAAATATCTAATATTTCCAAAGTTGAAATTTTTCTGCAAGCTTTTTATTTCTGTTTTAATATTTGCAACCTTGCCAATTTTCACCGAAGACTGAGTAACTTTTCTTTTTCCTTTGGAATATTTGCCATGTTGCAGAATTTCTCCAAACATTTCTTGGTTAAGCTTTTGTTTCTCTTTTGACATTTCTCTACAGACTTTTACTTTTCTTTTAATATTTACAATGTTCCAAATAATTTGCGATGTTGCCGATTTTCTTCAAAGACTTTATGGTTTTACATTTCATTTAAAATTTGTATCGAATACTTTTTACTTCACATGTTATTTTTTTTATATTCGCAATGTTGCCACTTTTGGTTTAAGGTTTTTTTTAACTTTTAAAATTTGCAATGTTGCCAATTTTCATCGAACACTTTTTACTTCACATGTTATTTTTCTTTTAATATTTGACTTGTTGCCAAATTTTCTGCTTTCATCGTCAGCCAATAATTTCTAGTTTTCAACAGCTCTTTTGTGCTATTTTTTAACACTTTCAAGGTTGCCAATTTTCAATTTTAAGTAAATAATTCGCTTTGCGTACAAACTCGAATGAAATGAACTGAATTAATCTCATTTAAATTGTATTTTTGTTTTTTTTTTTTTGTGAACTTTAATCAATCAGCATCTGATTAATCAGAATCAAAGTAAATATTGGAATCTAAAGGATTATAAAGAATAAAGAATACAAAAATTACTTTTCAACGATAGAAGTATTGGCTACTAAGTGAAATATTGAGATAAAGAAACCAAAAAAAAACTCAAAAATCAAATAAAAACACTTTTTGTTATTATTTTAATTTCAATATTTTACATATTTTGATTTATTCAGTTAATAACTTTTTGCCATAAAGCATACATTTTTCCTCATAAATATTAATAATAATAATAATTAATTTTTTTTTACACTTTTATAACAGACTTCCTTAAATATCTAAATATTTATTTAAAATTTACATACATACATAAAATATAATATTATTGCAAATAGGAAATAAAATAGCGATGAAGACGATTACGACTAAAATTTATACAGTAACTGTGTGTATAAATCAAAAAAATTTATATAAAATAATAAATTAGAATATAGTTTTTTTTTTAATATATGTATATGTAATTCACACCAGCGTATGTACATATTTAATTACTTGACAGTAAAAATTTAAAAAATTAATTTTTTGTTAATTCTTAAAACAAAATAAAACACATAAATAATATTTAATACAGTTAAAAGCTTGGGAGGGCATAAAATACATATTTTAGAGTAATTAAAAACTAATCAGTCAGAGGTTGGAGCTGCGACCGAGTAATTTTTTAAGAGAATAATTCCATGTATTAAAACATTAAATATTTTCATTACATATGCACGAAGTAAGTACCACATAGGGTAAAAAGTTGAGGTGAGAGAAATGTAAATAAATCAATTGAAAAGAATGAGTGAAGAAAATAAATAGAAAAATTATTGTTCTTATTTGTAATTTTGTTATATTTTCAATACGGAACAACAACAAGAGTGCTTAGATATTTGCATTATTTTTGACTGAGGGTATTTATTCTTGTACTGAGTTTAAGAGTTCTCGAATTTTGAAACATCTACACTCCTCAATATGATTTCAGTGATTTTAAGTTGTCTTTAATTTTTATTTTTTTTACGAATTTTTGAGTCATCACATTATTGGAAGAATTTTTGAATATACCTATGCACACACAAACATCTATGAAATTGGCTTGCGATTAGTTTAGTTTTAAAAGTAATTTTTCTGACTGTATTTTATTCAGCTGAAAATCGCTTCAGCGATGGAGAATATTTTGAAAAACAATAAAGCCAATTTCGATGACTCATATTTGTTTTTGTTCTCTAATACCGAAATATAAAAGGCAGCACTCGATACTCGTTCGTTGCTCAAATGATAGTTTGAAATTTTCCACATTTGATATTTGTTTGTCAAAATTTCTTTAGCATTTCAACGAATTTTACACTTTGCATAAATAAAATTAAATTATAAGAAAGAGTTCTGGGAAGAAATACATTTTTTTTATTTAAAATGCTCAAAAAAGCTCGAATTGGTCGAGCTCGTGCTGGAAAATTTTCGAGCAATGAGCAATGAACGAGTGCACGAACGAAATCTTGAACTCTAATATGTACCTATATATGTACATATATTATATTTTGTTTCATAATTCTCAGACTTTTTTCAAAAAAACAGTGCTTTTGAAACACTTTCTTTAATTGATTTTTTATTTATTTTTGCACCGAAGCAATGAAAAGTTAAAAAAAATAACAAATAAGCTTTAATTTTTTTTTAATTATTATATTGAGAATTGATGCTCTTTAGACAACATGGTATAAATGAACGTACTGTAAGCAATACTTTAAAAAATCAAAAAACGGGATATTGAAGTTTTCAATGTTCAAGTAAAATAAACTTTTTTTAAACAGTCAATTTTAAATTAATTTTAATTAAAATTTGTATGATGTAATTAATAAAAACAATAATAATTAATACAAATTATTCCTCCTATTGACTGCATTTTAGCATATATACGTATGTATGTGTTATCTTTTGTTGTTGTATGTAAGTTTTGTAGCTGGCCTTCACCCATAAAATTTTGTTTTAATAATATTACGGTAACTGTAAACACTGCATTGAACACTGAATTAGCATTTTTCACTATTTTCAATTGTTAATATATCTGTTTTGTAAGATAAATGTATATTAATAATTGGTTATTTATTTTATTTTAGTTGTATGATTATTTTGTATTAATGCGTTGTTTGCTATGGGTGTTTAGTGTTTATTTTTTTCGCTAAGTTCCTGAATTTTCGCATCCATCATACAATATAATATTTGTATGCGTGTGCTATATTTATTGTATTATATAATATATTTAATATATCGCGATTTGATTTTATTGTATTTTATTTTATTTTTTTTTTGTTTTTTAATTAGTTTATTTCTAATTTATTTCATTTATATATATATTTGCAACGGTTGAAGCGTTTTTCGGCCGAGCTTTTCTTCCGATTTATGGTATACATCTTGATGTTTTCCACCAAATACTAAGCTGCCTCCGAGTGGTTGTTGGTTTCTTATGAGGTGCTTTTATTTCATGTCAGAAATACACTCGGAGGGCTTGACGATCCCTGCCGAGGGCCGACCGCAATTAGATAAACTAATTTTATATTTCATTTTATAATTTTCTATTTTTTTAATATTTCAGTTTTTTAGTTTCTTTTTTAGTACATTATTATTTAATTTATTTTAATTTTATTTTATTTTATTTTGTTTTTTTTTTTGTTTTTTTTTCATTCCTTTTATTTTGTCTTGCATAATTTAAATTTTATAGTGTTTTACAATACTTCATTATATTTTTTATGTATTTAAAAAAGAATTTATTGTGATTTATTTTATTTTACTTTTTTCATTATATTATGGTATATTATAATATTAATTTAATTCATTTAATATAATTTGTATTTTATTTGAATAATTAGAATTCATTTAATTTTATTATATATTATTTTATTTTAATGTTTTTAATGTTTTTAATTTTTTTAATTCTTAATTACTTTTTTCTTTCATTTCTTTTTCGCTTTTTATTTCATTTACTTTACTTTTACCTTTATATTTATTTATTTTTTATTTAATACTATCTTATATTACTGTATATATTTTAACTTTTAAATATTTTACTATATTTTGTTTTGCTTTCATTTATTTCATATATCATTTTAGTTTTTAGTTTTTTATTTTTTTTTGTGTTGCAATTCCATTATTTTTTATTCGGCTTTCATTTACTTTTTCAATTTATTTTATTTACATTTATTTTACATTTATTTTATTTTTATTTTATTTACTTTGTTTACTTAATATTTTATTTTAATATATACTATTTTATTATTGATTTTATAGAATTTCATTTTTATATTGTTTTATTGTCATCGATTTGATTTCATTCATTCATTTATTTAACTTTTCTATTATATTTCGTTTCATTTGGTTTTATTTATTTATTTTCATGGTTTTAATTTATTTAAATTTTCTTTTTTTATATTTGTCTATTTAGTTTTTGTTTCTTATTTTATTAATTTTCCACTGTTATTTCATACGTGTATGTTTTTAATTAATTTATCTTTAATTTGCCTTCTTTTGTTTTATTTTGTTTTGCTATTTTATTTATTTTATATTATTTTAATTTTATTTGTTTCTGTTTGATTTTGCTATTTTTTATTTGGTTTAAATTTAATCTGTTTTATGTTTTATTAGTTTATTTCACTTTTTTGTTTATTAAATTTTCTTATTTTATTTTGTTTTAATTTATTTTATAATTTAATTTTTTTTTTATTTTTATTTTATTATTTAACTTTTTTTAATTATATTTTATATTTTAATTTAATTTATTTATTTTTTCTGCATGGTTATATTGTTTTGTCTTATCTTTTGGTTTTTTTTTAATTTTTTACATTTATTTAGTTTAATTTCATTCCATTTCTATTTCATTCTATTTTATTTGATTTTGTAATGTTTTAATTCACTTGTTTAATTTATTTTATTTTATTTTATTTCGTTTTACTTTTATTTTAATTGATTTAAATTAATCTAATTGCATTTCATTTTATTTTATTGTATTTTATTTTATTGTATTGTACAATATTGTATTTTTTATTATTTTATTTTAATTTATTTTATTTTATTCTTTTATTAGTTTATTTTATTTATTTATTTATTTTATTTTACTTTTATTTTATTTTATTTAATTTTATTTTATTTCATTTTATTATTTTATTTAATTTTATTTTATTTCATTTTATTATTTTATTTTAGTTTATTTAATTTAATTTAATTTAAATTAATTTAATTTTATTGTATTGTATGTATTTATTGTTTATTTTATTTTATTTTATTTCATTTCATTTTATTTTTTTCATTTTAATTATTTATTTATTTTATTATATTTTATTTTATTTTATTTTATTTAATTTTGTTTAATTTTATTTTATTTTATTTTATTTTAGTTTATTTTATTTAGTTTAATTTAAATTAATTTAATTTTATTGTGTTTTATTTTATTGTATTGTATTATTGTGTTCTGTACTGTATTATTTATTGTTTATTTTATTATATTTCAGTTCATTTCATTTTATTTAATTTAATTTATTTTATTCTTTTATTAGTTTATTTTATTTTTTATTTTTTAAATTTTTTTTTTATTTTTTTTAACTGTTTTTTTTTATTTTTTTTTTATTTTAACTTATTTTATTTTATTTATTTTATAAATTAATTTTTATATTTTTATATTTTTATTTATTATTTATTATTTCTTACTTTGTTATTTTATTTCTATTAGTTCTTTTTGTTCTGTGTTTTTTTCAAATTGTTCTGTTTTATTTTTTAGTTTACTTCGTTTTTTTATGTATTTATTTCTACTTTATTATTTTTTAATCGAATTACATTTTTTTTTGGATTTTATTTTTCATTTCACGTGGCTAGGCTAGCATGTATTAAATTTTTGTCAAAATTTATGTTATATTTTTTGTTTACTTTTCTAAACATTTTTACTGCACAATTACATACATATTCAGCTTATTTAAATACATGAAAATATACTTTTGTGAAGTGAAAGATGGTGAAATTTCGAATTAAATATATTGTTTTCGTCCATTCTTAATGCCTTCGGCAAACAAATCAATTTAACAGAGCGTACATACATTTATAAATAACATTTTTAGTTTACATACATACACATTTATTTGTATTAAATAGAAATCAGCTACACAAATACATCACATTTTGCAAGAAAAAATAAAATCCAATATCAGTTATATAACTTTTTTTATCAGCCATTTTAGATGGACTTTGTTTTATTCTTAATGCCATTGTTTTTTTCCATTTTTTCCATTTTCTCTTAACCTCTTTTCTTCTTGTAACAGAATTTGCATTACACAATTTCTATATACGATTATGTCTGTGTGTACATATATGAATCGATACGGCGCAACTTACTACATATAATATTTACTACAACTACTATACTAAAAATAGACAATCAATCAAACAATCATCAATCACATACAGCTCGATTGTAACGGTAACTCATATGTATATGTAGGTATGTACTATACAGCATGTATATGTATTGTATATATATGTTTAAAATGTAATTTTAAAGTAAAATTTAGCTAGCAAACACTTGACATACATACAATATAACAACTGAATGAAAATGGAAGGAATATCTAACGCAATATCTAAATTCAATTTCTACACGCAAATCCAGCTTCATTACATCTTCATTTTCATCTTTATTTTTTACTTATTCCTCTTCTTTTCCTTCATTTGCTATCTCTATATAAAACTTTGTATTGCTAATACTTTTAATTTAATTTTTTTTTAATTTCCATACAACACAGTTTGCTTGCAATATTTAAGCCAATTGCAAATTTACTTCGTTTCCATATACCGTTACATTTAGTATTTATTTTTAAAAGTAAATTCTTCAAGTCAATGAATATCTTAAATTCTGCTTTTTTAATTCGCTACTTAAAATTTATTAACATAAATACTCTATATATGTATGTATGGTATATGTGTGTGAAATGTACGCACATAAATATATGTATGTATGCATATATATTTCAATGAAGTATTTAATTATAATATTGTATTGCAATTATCATCAATTATTTAATAAATATTATACACCCTCCTCTCCTGCGCAAATTCACCGGTCGACAACTACTGCACATGAACCTCTTCTAAGTGTCCTTAGCCTGCTACACACTTACACGTACATACTTAGATAACAGGTTTTCTTAAGAATTTAGTGAATTGTTTAATTATTTTTATTATTATTTCCTTTTGTTTTTTTTTAATGTTTCTGCATTTTTTATAATTTTTTTTTTATTTTTATAATATTTTCTTTTACGGTAATTTCTTCCTTTTTTAAGTTGTCCACTTTTGGGTCTCCAATTTTTTATGGTTTTAATTTTTGTTTTTCTGGTTTTTTGCTGTTTACATTTTCTTTGCTAACTTCTTTATTTATTTATTTATTTTTTCTGCAAATTTTACTAGTTTTTTTTTTTTTTAATTCGCCAACTTTGCAATTTTGTGTTTCACAATCTATACTTTTGAAGCTTTCCTCTATTAAATACTTCTTTACTTTTACAATATAATATTATTATTTATATACCGTCCGTTATTATTATTTTGATTTAAAACTATGCTCGTCTATTTGAGTTTATTTGCTTTATTTCATTTATTAGAAAATATATTTTTCTTTCGCATTTTTTTTTTTTTCAATTTTCATTTTCTTTTTCATTTTTGTATGTATGTTTTATAAATTAATTACTTTATTTATATGTATGTGTATATATATTTAAATTAATTTATTTACTATCAGCTAATTTAGTTACAAAATACAGCATGTCGTTGAACAGCATCTACTGGAACCACCTTTACTCTTTTGCCTTTGATCTGATCGGCGAGTGAGGAAGAAAAAATGAGAAAAACATGGAAAATAATTTCTTCATTAGCATAAAAATATATGTAATTTTAATTAAAATGCACTTAATTTTTAATGAAACTAAATTTATGTGGAAAACTATTAAAAAAAAAACAATAATTAGTCGCATTTAAGTTAGAAAATGTCTAAGAATACAAATAGCACTTAGTCGTTTCCTCAGTTCCGACTCTTGCGTCCCTGTAAACGTGAGCAACGCTTGTGCATGATGCGGTAACCAACTCATATGGAACCTTGGGTCACGGCTAAAAACGAGAAAGCTTTAATGGAGCCACTCCAACTTATTCGGTTTAAGTGTCCGCTGAAGTCTAATTGCAGCTTCTATCTACCAGAGGTGCGGCTGCGAGCGGGCGTCCGTCTTGAAGCCTAGCGAGGGTGTGCGCTAGGCTTGGGGCCCGCCACGTAGAAACCAGCGCCAATGGAAAAATTAAGCATACCTCGGATGAGATACCCGCCTTCTGATGACGACCCCTGCAAATGTTTTAAGGATTACGATTTGAGGGCATGCACCTGGAATGTCCGGTCCCATAATTGGAAAGATGCCGCTGTCCAGCTGGTTGATGTCCTCGTAGGCATAAAGGTTGACATCACCGCCATCCAAGAAGTGTGTTGAATGGGATAAGGACGGAAGCGGCTCGTCAAAATCCGCATCAAAGCAAATTTTTTTAACATATCGTTGATTTGCGCCCAGGGCACGACGAAAGCGAAGGACGATTTGATCAAAGTTGCCTTTTATGAACGTCTGGAACGTACATATTAGCTCTGCCCCCGCTTCGTCAACGAAATTGTGTTTGTGCGATTTTGACGCCAGTATGGGCAAGGCACAACTCAACGGAAAACTCTGCATCCACGACGAAACATCCTCAAATGGTTTGAGGCTGATCGGTTTCGTCGGGGCCCGAAATATGTTTGTCTGTGCTTTCAGATTCCAGCACAAAAAAATTTCTTCAAGCTACTTGACTGTCTTCAGAACGGAAAACTCACGACCAGCTCGATCATGTTGTGATAGACGGACATGTAACCAGTGCTATTGACTTTGGTACGATGAGGATTGCCATGCTGTAATGGATAGGTCGACTCTACGCAATCGACACTACACGTGCGGGGTGTGAAAGATATCAAGAAACGAAGAGAGAAGCGAGAAGCATCTGCACAAGAAAAAAACCGAGATACGTGAGTATTAAGAGCTTGAGAAACTGGCAGACTGCGGTAATATTCGAAAATTCTACGAAAAGATACGGCGACTTACAGAAGGGTTTAATACCTGATCAAACTGTTGTAGGACCCAAAGAAGTGATATAGCGACTGATGCCCAGATTATATTGAATTTATGGAGGGAACTCTTCTCCAGTCTGCTGAATGGCTATGAACATTGAAACACCAGGTCGCTTAAAGAACAACAAGGCTGCTGGAGCTGATAGCTTACCGGTAGAGTTATTCCAACACGGGGGTGACGAATCTTAAAGTGCACTGCACAACCCGCACGGTCTGCACCAATTATCATGAGGTCAGCCTACTCTTATCTATGATTTATTCTATGAAAGATGAGAGCCCACCGCAAATAAACTGATTGGACCTTATCAGCGTGACTTTAGGTCTGGTACATCCAATGTGGAAATATTTCCTCTCATCAAAAAAAAACAGTCAGTGCACTTGCTTCTGGATTTCCAACAACACTCTAGGCGGTGATAACTTCGAGATCGTAGATAATTTCGTCTATCTGGGTACCAGCATTACTACCAATAATAATGCCAGCTTTGAAATCCAACGCAGAATCACTCTAGGCAACAGGTGCTTCGAGAGAATGGTTTTGGGGAAAATTTTAATTTTATTATTTCTGCCTTTATGAAACTCTCTAGAGCTTAACTCACAATTATCTATTATCAGAATTCTTCTCACAGGAATATATCACATTATATTAATAAAAAAAATTCTAGAACTCTCCTTACAGCTCTAGTATGCTTATATTAATACATATGAGAAATAATAATTTGTTTGTCCTTTGCGTGGATCTAAGTCTTACTTACCTTGCGAATTGGGTTCTGGTAAATTATCACGCGGCACTAAATGCATAACAGTCGTTTTGCCCAGCGGAAGTCCCAGTGCGCCCAATGTTACATTGCAATGTAGAAATCTACCTTGGTAAATGAGGCGTAATATTTCGGCCTTGGAGACGGCTTCGCGTTCCCAATCTGCAAATAAGAACACATGCAAAATAATACAACATAAGAAATCGAACTAAATTTAGGGAATATTTTATGTGAAATTAACATATTCTAAGGCAGCATGGACAGAGTACAATAGCTAAATTCACATTTCATTACAAATTTTATATAATCAAAACCATACAGCGAGTAAAACTCTGATAAAGTGCATTACAACGACTTGCAGCTCATTGAAGCACTTTGTCGCCTCCACATCCAAACAACATCTGAAACAATTCACCACCAAACTTCTGCCGTACTTCACACCTGCTCCCTCTGTACATATATATTTAGACTGTTCGGTGAAACTTTTGCTGTTGGGTACACTTTCGGCAAGTGTATTATGTGTGATGATAGAGCGTTGTTGCAAGTGCATAGTGCATAAACACATTTATATTCAAGTACGAGTATGTCCCACCTACACGAGAGTCATTTGCTTTAGGAATTTGAAAGGACATACCGTGGGCAGGGCATCGCACAATACCGGGCCATTATTATAGCTGGCATTGTTATTGTTGTAGTTGCTATCGTTTATTATGTGTGTGCATCACGTGGACGCATTAATTTCACTCTTTGGTGTTTAATGCGGGCTGGGCTGGCAACCATAACGGTCACGCATTCACATACACAGCCGCATAGGCAACCACACAGTCACATTATGGTGTATCCAAAAGCTTTATGTGCCGACCACAGGCACGTTGTCATTACAAACCTAACTAACTTTTGGGCAGACATATATGTTCATACATACCCGGTAGGAAAGTGAATTCGTAAACTCTTGCTTGGTCGTTATAATGTTATTTTTTTTTAGGAGGGTGGGAGGGAGGGAAGGAAGAGAGAATGGAACGAAAGAGGGAGAGAGAGAGGAGGAAGGAAGAGAGAATGGAAAGAAAGAGAGAGAGAGAGAGAGAGGGAAGAGAGAGTGGAGAGAAAGATAGAGAGGAGGAAGGAAGAGAGAATGAAAAGAAAGAGAGAGAGAGAGAGAGAGGGAGAACGAGATAGTGGAAAGAAAGAGAGGGGCATAGCGGACGGTGGGGAGCGCGAGATGGAGAAGGATAGAGAGAAAATAGAAGAGAGAGAAATAGAGTGAAATGGAGAAAGAGGAATCGAGAGATGGAGAGAAATATAGGGGGAGAAAAAGATATTCATAGTTTTTTGTTAGCAGCGGCGACTACGTCGACCACTTAGACTAGGCTAGGCTAGGCTGAGCTGGACGACTCATTAGGGAGTCTCAGACAAACGCCAGGTGCACAACATTCGCCAGATGTACTTCCCTGAATGAGACTGAAAAGTCCATGACTACGCCCTGTTCAGAGAGTACTTTCTATTTAATAAAAGTGAATTTTCAATATTTTTCCCCTCGCTACAAAAGGAAACCACTGAAGACTATAAGCAAGGCGTTTTTGATCGATTGGTTATCCCTGACAAAGCTTAAAGGCCAGTTAAGACCTCGGTTTAAACAAAGTAACGAAATTAATAAAAAAAATTCAAAAATTTCTTCTAAGAGTCGCTTGGCGCGATGATATAAGTAAAACTTTCACAGATACTTAGAATTACCTAATTGGTATCCCACTCCGATTTCGACTCTAACAAAATAAACTTTAAATCAACGGCTACAGTTCCAAAACACTCGTCAGAGATACACATAGCTTCGTTTCGAAAACTTCGATCTCCTGATTGAGCTTATACTTCCCTTTATGATTCTAATGTAACAAATGAATTAGCTTCTTCTTACAACGCCCTGGCATGAGTATATATTCTCAGCATAAGCCCAATACTGAAAGGTCGGAACTTTAAATTGGTTCTACTCTAGACTCGGGTTGCAAAATCTTTTCTAAAAATTAAAGAATTTCCGTTCTAAAAAGAAACCTCATTCACCCATAACTGCAGTTCCAAGGAGACATAACCAGTAGATAGAATATATGCACCTGATGGCTCTTTATGCATATGACCAGTGTTCGAAAAAATCTGAGCAGTCGACAGCTTTAACACCTCTGACAGCCAATTCAGTTTAAAAACTTCGGCTTCCCGGCTTCTCCAGTAAGCTCACCTCTGTGAAATGGGGGAAAAAATTCTACACAAAAGGATCGACGATCATACGTAGAGAGGAAGCTAACCGGCAGCCTTTGGATATGCCATCGTAGCTTTCTAGTTGGAAAGTCCACCCTGAAATATCAGACTACTAATATTAGCAAAAACGAGGAGGGAGAAAAGTTAAATATTCTAATGGAAAATGAAAGTTCTTTTGCTTGTTTAATTCTTTTTTCGAGAAAGTATCATCGTGCGAAATAAAAGGACGACCGACTGCCTGACTAAAACGAAACACAAAAGATCCTGTTATTGCACATATTGTTAATGTAGAAATTATTTGGTGTAACTATGTAACTATTGTTGTTGTTGTTCATCATGTGTGTGTGTATGTTTGTGTGTGAGGACAAACAACAAGCAAAGTGTACGTGAGTTCATTTGTTTGCCGGTGGTAAATAAATCAGGATAAGTTAGCGACAAATGCAGCGCCTTCATTAGCAAACGGCAAATGAATATTAAATAATCTCTACGCATACACTCACACACATACACACACATATAAAAGTCGACTGAACATCAGTCGCCCCAATTCGCCAACACAAGAGTGCCGAGTCCGTTGCCGCTGCCGCTGGCCAAACAATGGCACCTGCACGCCGAGACAAACATACAAATGCATAAATATTTATGTACGTGTATGTACTCGTATAACCTTATATGAAGCTCCACTAGGAATAGCCAACAGCGAGCAAAGTACCGCAAACGCAGCGGCAGCAGCATTAATTGGTTGCCGACAGCAGCTATGCGAATTTATAGTGCTCACTTTGTATGATGGAGAGAGAGAGGGAGAGAAAGCGGCTAATCGATGTGTATGTAAGTGCGTATAAAGAGAGGGATAAGCAGCAGGATGCCACTATAAATTAATATATGTACATACATATGCATACGTGTATACATACATATACATATACATATACATATATATGAGTTAGCATTCGTATGTTTGGTGCCTCTGTGTAGGCGTGACTGACCGACAAAGCGCATAGTTGGTGGTCAAAGTAACGCAACAATGCGTCATTACATACATACATACATACGAGAGTTTGCCACTTTTGTTGTGCCCTGTGGGTAATAGCACAAATTTAGCTTCGCCAGCCGACGGTCAATTTAACACCGATGAGCTCCAATTGGGAGTTGGTTTGGGTGCGTAGTCACACCATTGCTGAGACATTAAGTGGGTTGTTAGACTTTAAATCCAAACAACAACAGCAGCAGCAGCAGCAACAATTTGTGTGTGTGTGCAAAAAATAAATTGACATTTTTCAATGTGATTTTGCTGATGGAATACTAATTTTGTGTAGCAAATATTCACAGGAGCCGCACTGTACGGCTTCGTTGTACCCAAGAGAAAATCGAGCAGTTCCAAAGGGAACGCAGAAGTAATGTAAAGCGAGATAAATAATTATCTAGACTTCTCAAGGAGCTGGAAGATGAATGGCTTTACTTTCGACTACTCAGGGTGACTTCTCTTCGGCACCAGTTCGTCGGCAGTCTCGCTGCTTTTGCACGGCACTTTCTCGAATATCATACCTTGTGACCGGAGGCAATCGATACACTGATTCGGTTAAATTTACCTGCTGACCGTAGCGGGTTTAGTTCCCTTAAAAAGTAACACCTCTTGATCGCCTGAAAATTCAGATTAACTCTGGTGCAAGAGTCTGCGCACGACACTAACCATATCTTTGTATGCTCCTTAAAATCTAATGTAACAAGCTTTACTTTTGGTCCGCCCAAAAGAGGGTGCTCTTTTTCTGGCCCTTCCGTTAGTTGGCCTTGTCTTCGACAAGCACCAGTGGTCTAGATAAATAAAAACTAGTACTGCAAAGATCTTTTTTGCAGTAGCCTGTGATGGAAGCAGAGGAAGAAGGTTTAAATCATGGTGAAACACACCTCAGTTGGCTTTACTTCGAGTCTTCACTTGGCGCTGTTGAAAAATACCGTTGTCTGCCTTGGACTAAAGTAAAGCTCAAGAAATCTCGACAGTATATGAGTTAATATAGATATTTGTAAAGTTTATGTGTGTAGCATTAGTTTATATAGTATATATATCTAAATATTAGGTCAAGTAAAAAGTTCATTCGGTTTAAGTCAAATATGCGCCGTTTTGTTCGTAAACTTGTTGCCAACGAGATGCCAACTTCTTTATACCCCTCTCGTAGAAGGCTGCGTCCCTATTGGCAAAAAACTCGGAGAGAGGAAAAGGTGGTAATCACTTGGCGCCAGGTGTGGACTATAAGGTGGGTGCATCATTTAATCTCCTGGAGCTTCTGGCGCGTCACCAAAGGCGTGTGTGGCCTGGCGTTGTCCTGATGGAACACAATTCAGCCTCTGTTGATTAAAGACGGCGTCTTCTGGATGAGTGCTGCTTTCAAGCGGTCCGGTTTTTGGCAGTAGAGGGCCGAATTGAGCGTTTGGCCATAGGGGAGCAGCTCGTAGTGGATGATTCCTTGCCAATCTTACCAAACACACAGCAAAACCTTCCTGGCCGTCAATCCTGGCTTGGCCACCGTTTCCGCCGGCTCATCGCGTTTCGACCACGACCGATTTCGCTTGACGTGACGGTTTGTTTCCACTATTTCCATGATTTTATCGTGATTTTCGACGATAGGCCTCCCGACACCTTTGACATCGAAATTACCAGAACGGAACCTAGCAAACCACTTCTGTGCTACATGTTCGTTTACAGTATCGGGCCCATAAACTAAATTAATTTTTTTTTTTTAAATACATATTTCAGAAGCAAGTGGTATAAATCTAGTTCATTACGAACTAGTCCGAGAACTATAATTTTTATAGAATGATGAGGTTTTTACTCCAAGTCACATATGGTAGATAGCTACAGTGCTATTGTTGAGCATGAGTATGAGTTCCTTCATAATTTCATTTTCGATTGGCTACAATTTGTTGATATTTAAGCGCCAATTTTTTTTATGGCTTTCGCGTTTTAGTTTCGTCTGCTTGAACTTTACAGATTGGCGTTTTAACCGCAAGAAAGCTTTTAATGTTTAAAGTATTTAGTGTGGAGCAGCAAAAGTTAAAATATGAGATGGCTTTTTAGGTATTATTGGATTTTGAACAATTGTTTGACCTCTTAAATGTTGCGTTATTGCTTTTCGAATATTCATGAGCTGACCACAGTCAGTTAGTTAGTTATATCTACAGGACAATCAAAGTAGAAATTACCTACGAAACGATGTCGGAATGCACTTATGGAGTAGAATTTTAATTCTTTTTGTATTCGATCAATGGTTAGATCTGCATGGTCACATTGTATGTGGTTTCAACATGCCATCGGCTATTAGCTTTGCCGATGAAAACCGATCTCAGCAGTTATTTTCTAGAGGAAAGAAATCCGCTCTTATCATGTGTAGAGTTTACCGTGGTTGGGATTGTATCCTTTCTTGTTAGCTCGTCGGCATCGCAATTTTCTGGGATATCACTATGTCCGGGGACCTAAACCACGATCGTTCCGCATATAGCCGAGTGTTTGTTTGAGAATTCCCTTATTGCCAAATTTGAGGTGGTGTGATTACAATGAAGAGGTTTAATTACAGCTTGGCTGTCAGAATATATTGTGATAGGCTATAAGTTGTCAATACTATTGAGCTAAATCATATTATGAGATGAGTTGAAGGAAGGATAAATTCTTTCCAAAAAAAATTCATACGAATCAATACCTCCTCCCATAAATGTTACGAACTATTTTACTTATCGGCGTACTGACATTCGGAAGGCTCGGGTTCAAATCCCGGTGCCACCAACATCCAAAAGTTATAGGAAATTAATTTGAATAAAAAATTAAGTTAAATTTTCTAATTACGGTCGCCCCTCGGCAGGAAATGTCCACCTCTCCGAGTGTATTTCGCACATGAAATAAAGGTTGCTCGTAAAAAAACCATCAGCCATTCGAGGGGGGTATAACTGTAGGTCCCTCCATTTGTTGGAAAAACATCAAGACGCAAAACCACAAATCCGAAAATCACTTCAGCGGTTACAAAAGACCCATTTAGTAACAGTGGTTCTCTGCCAAGTTCAATATGTGGGAAACTTTTCTTAGTGAAAGCGAACCAGGGACTAATCTGTTTGGAAAAATCGTATTCATAGTTCAATTGTATTTCATGGATGCAGCAAATCGATTTTTCCGAGTTTTTAGAGGAAATGTCTGATTAATCAAGTACCCAATAATCTTAATAAAAAAGTGTTCTTCATTTTAATAATACAATTTTAAATTTATTTGAAAATTTTATACCCAAAAGTACTGGCACTTTAACCAAATGTACCAATTTGTGGTTCACGAAGGAATTAAATCTTAAAAAAAAAAACATAAAGACCCGCGCTTTTAAACTTTATAAGAAAACTAGCTTACATTTAGACTATATGAAATACTATAAGTTGTGTCGCAAGTATTTTGAACTTAACAAAAAATGTTACAACGCTTTCTTAATTAAAGTTAAAAAGAATATTGAACATAATCCTAAGACGTTTTATGATTTCGTTAACTCCAAACGCAGAGTCTCTTTGTTTCCGTTCGTCATGACATACAAAACTACTACGTGTACATCAAGTGACTTTCATAATATCTCGAATATGTTTTTGAAATTTAATTACTTAATTAATTCACATAGAAGCAACTTTGCCAGTCAGGAGCAATTTTACCCGCAAACTTCAATTAACACCCCGGCTGTTTCCCCGAAGAAGAAGATCTGTTATGTCAGTTGAAAGCTTTAAAAAGTTCTTTGAAAACTTGTACCAGCCTTTATCGAACCTCTTTAATGCATCCCTAAAAGAAGGTATTTTTCCCTTACTATGGAAGAGTTCGTATATAATTCCTTTGTATAAGAATGGTAGTAGATGTTCGATTGAAAATTATAGGGGAATCGCAAATATATCATCGAAGTATGGAATTTTGTCGACTTGGGTGTAACAATGGACACTAAACTTTATTTTAATCTTCACATTAATTCTACTGTGTTGAAAGCTAAAGGCGCCCTTGCTTTTATGATGGTCAAAAGAATTTAAAGACCCTTATATTACCAAAATAAATCATTGGTGCGAACAATATTGGAGTAAGGCTCAGTGGTGTGAAATCCTAATTATAATGTCCATTCTGATAAAATTGAGTCCGTTCAAAAACAGTTTTTGTTGTTTGCTTTTAGTCACTTCCACTGGGATTCTAGCCAAAATATTCCTCCGTACACTAGTCCCTTAGAACTTATAAATCTACCTACACTTTCTAGGATGATTTTTTAAGTAAAACTTTTAAATGGACTCATTTGCTGCTCATTGCTTTTAGATGAAGTAAATTTTAATGTTCCCATCCGATTATCACGACAGTTTAGTCCATTATTTTTGAGGTCAAGTAAAACAAATTTTGAACTATTTGAACCATTTCATTGTATATGTCAAGATTTCAATTGCTATTCCAGCATATTTGATTTGACAGATTCACTTTTCGTAACGAGAAATGCTATACTATTCTCTTTAAACACGTTTTCATTTTTTCAACTGCCTGTTTTAGATTGTCTCTGTTAAATTTAACAGGCGGTCAAAGTGCTGGTTTACAATTTGTTTTTTTCGACAGTGACATTTGTTCTGTTTACAAACAGAAAACAGCTGATTTACAAATTTCCTTATTTTCTTTTGCCATAAAATATAAATATAGTAGAAAATAGACGGGTATTTTACATTCATCAGCTTGAGGAAAGGTTTGTAGAAGTCTTTGTGCGCCATATTGCTACGAGAAATTTAAGAAAATTTATTTTATTTAAGTTTAGAACAGCTGATTTACGTTGTTCTTTGCTTCCTATTCGCAACACTGCCACCTTTTATCTAATATTAAATAAACATTTAACAGGAGGTCGAGAATATGAAAACGAATTTATCATATCGTTAAATTTCGACGTAAAACTACCTGATAGTATTTTTGTATTACGATACACACTGCGGAGAGTTTTGATGATGTGCTCATAAAGCGTTTATTAATTGGAAAGTACGAAATTCGACACCTGTGATTTTTCTAAAAATTAAATAATTTCATTCAATAAATTTTCAAAGTCAGTAAAAGTGTATTCTGTAATTTTATTAAGCTTAAAATGTCTATGTATATAATTACAAAAGCCACTTTGCAACATACAATAAACTTATTTGACCTTTATTAGCAATTTATGAAATTTAATACATTGCCCACCAAAAAAATGAAAATAAAAATTAATTGCAACATTGCACACTCAACAAACTTGACAGCCACAAAGTGCAGTTATTAGCAAAAAACAACATCAAAAAAATATGGCAAAAATAACAACCGCATTTATGTGCAAATGTAAGTTATTAGGTAATATGCTGAGGCTTTGTTTTTTCCTTCTACACCGGAAAGAGTCAACTTGCACTTAATATTAAATATATATATGTATGTATGCACATATATATGAAAACATAACGGCATAAATTCAATGAATGCTACATAAAATTCAAGTTCACATTCTCGATAAATATTTACATAAATCAATAAACATAACTACAAACGTATGCACATACGAGTAGTATATAATGGGTGGTGTTTTTAGACATGTGGTTTTTAAGTACAAATAAAACAAATATAATTTTATGTTATGACCAAGAATTTAGCTTTATTATAAATATAAGGGTATGCCATTTAGTTTTAAAAATTATTTCGGACAAATGCCCGTCACGGCTGGCTTGAGTGAATTCCAGCCAAGAGGCACAATTTTCGTACACTTTTTACAGCGTTTGGGGCCGTATGTCAGCAATAACGCAGCGAAAATATTCCCTTCTAAGGCGTCAATCGCCTTTAGCTTATCTGCGTAGACAAGCGACTTCACATAACCCCGACAAATAGTAGTCCAGCGGTGTTAAATCACACAATCTAGGAGGACACGCTATAGACCCATGACTTCAGATAATGCGCTCACCAAAAATTTTCTTCAATTAATTGATTCCTTCGTTGGAAGTATGGTATGTAACGCATATTTGTTGGAAGCAAGGGTCGTCCATATCAACATCTCCCAATCCAGCTATGAATAAGTCGTTAATTATGACTCTGTTGCGTTCCCCATTGACTTTAACGTTACAACCGGCTTCATTTTTGAAGAAAAATAGCCAAATGATTCCCTGTTCCCATAGAGAATGTAATAGTAGTTCAACCATGGCTTGTGTATTATCAGCCAAAACCAAAAGTGAGCTTCAACGCAGAACAAAATTTCTTTTGTGAAAATCGGAATCGGTGGTCATCTCATCTCGGACCCATTCAACGAACGTGCGATGCAGTTGATGGTTGTTCGGCTTCAATTTTTCCACAAATTGGATTTAGTAAGCCTGCAAACCAAAATCCTACCACATAATCTATTGTATATATGTATATAAGAGGTCTGAATGACCGACGGATCAACACACAGCATAAACCACTGAACATAGAGATCTGAAACTTGGAGGATGAGTACTCCGTATTCGGATAAAAAAGATTTTAGGTGAAGTGGCCCTGGGGCCGATTTAATGGTTCGGTTTTGCTTTATACGTAGAAAATATGTAAGTTGCTCTTTTCCGTAGTCAATAACTTAGTAGTTTAAAAAACTTATAATAATGTAACCACGTAAAAACCTAATAAAAATTTTATTAAATCATCTTAGAATTCCATGCGGACGAAGTCGCGGGCAATCTTTAGTCTTTCATAAAATGTTGCGCGTGATAGCGGATGGACTCATTCGGGTCTAGAGTGTGTATCGAACTCTACGGCGCCTCTGAGAATCTGAAGTAAACGTGGTACGAAACCGATTCATAGTTTTTCGAATCACCGAATCTGCTAGGCGATCATGTCGGCCGAACTTTGGACGCAGCGCGCGATGCGTGGCGCACACGGAACCATTATTTTGGTAATAAATTTGCCACGATTTGCAAATGTTGTACCGGAGTAAGGCTATTAATTATGAAATTTGTAAACCAAACCGATATAAATTAAGTAACAGCGAAAAAGTATTGCTTTATTGAAAACTACACGTCTAAAAAAATCACCCTTTATAGATATAAATATTTATATATTTATATATATATATATGCTCTACTGCTTTTACTTAATAATTTAAAAGGAGACCAGTGCACAATTAGCAATAAATGTCACCTTTGAATTTTTCCCCTCTCCCATTATTTTTGTATGCAAGCGTATGTTTATATATGTACGTACTACACGTATGTGTACATATACTCGTGTGTTTGAGGCAAATAATGTGTTGTCAATAACGGTCAGAAAAATCAACCTGTAACTTATAACAACAACAATTGCATTAAAAGCAATTTTCAATTACAATAAGAACATACATACACATATTATTTAACTGTGAATGCATGTATGTATGTATATATCATGTGTGCAAGTGCCCCTTACGTTGCTATAGTGACAATAAATCATAAATAAATTGTTAATAAAAAGTATGGCGATAAAAAGTTGTATGCAATAAAATCATATTGCGCACACATACTCCTACTGATATACATATATGTACATATGTACATATATGTAGTTGTTTGTATTTTGCGTTGAAAATTCACGGTCTTGGCCGCAAGTCAATGTGCATCAGCGACGGTAGGCGGGCGGGGTCAGTCATCACGAATACATGTATGTGCATATGTATATATGTAGTGATTGATACAATGCTGCTGTTAGATATATTGTATATATATATGTATATATTAGGTGTAGTAAAAAGAAATCCATTATTTTCGCATAAAATTGAATGGTTTAATTTTTACTTTTCGTATCCAGCCTTATCAAATGGTTCCAAATGGTTTTTTGTGTAAAATTTTTAGCTCTTGGGCAATCGAAACAGTGCGTACATGACGGTCGTACTCGACAATGTCCATCATTTTATCGACATTTACGACAAACTGTAAAATATAGCGTATTTTTTCTTTGCTAGTGTCCATCTTTGATGCACGCTCAAACAAAACTGAATCAACCAATCACAAAACCCTCAGAGAAGATTTTTTAGTACGAAGGGTCATATTTCTAACGCCATCTAGCGAAACCCGATCGGACTTATACAACGCAAGATACCTATAAATAACGCCACCTATTGAAAAAATAATGGATTTCTTTTTACTACACCTAATAATTATATATGTATGTATATATATATATATATATATTCGTATCGTTTCTGTGCTTATTTGTATAAATATGTGTCTTTATTCCATTACGTCCGAATAGTGGTGTATTTTTTTGTACTACGAGCTATTTATAAAATAAAATACTTTCTGATTTTTTTATTTTCTTGACACTCAATCGAGTTCAATTAAATTCAGTTTGCTCGATGCATTTGTCAATAGCACACAAGATATATGCAAATAAATGTGTCAATGTACACATACATACATATTACATATTATGTTATAATTTACATAGTAGGTGCTCACGGTGTGGACGTTCCCTGGTGAACTGATTCCGATCTCAGATGTCACTGATTGCTGTTCAAGATCAAGGGGATCCACCACCCGCACAGAGTGTGAACTACCAAGCTAAGGTTTGTTTAAGAGTATCTGGTGGAGGGGATTCGAGGTTATGGAACTGTCGTAGGACAAAAAGTCTTTGGTTGATTGGTTGAAAGGGAAAGTTAAGGACCAGACTGCGGACAGCTGCACCTAAGCCATTGGGTATGCTTATTATGCTCCCCTGTTAATCCCAATTATGCTTTTACGAACCTATTCGGGCGATTTGATAAATGGTTTGAGTTTCCACCACCCATGCGCAACCATCTCCTGGGCAAGGAGTACCGTGGAAGATTTCACATCTGAATCGACTGAAGGCCGGGTACTCGGAGAGATAATGCTCCAGCTTTTCTTGCTCCTCTGTTCAGGCTTTACACTCTTCCGATTGTACCATACCTCGCTTGTGGAGATGATATCTCATGGGTAGATGCCTCGTTAATATACCTAGAAGAGCGCTAATTTCTCTTTTAGTCTGTCTGGAATCTACCCTGCCCCATAGTAGAATAATGTTGCAATCTTCGTTGGAATTTCCCCAGGAGTATTCCACTGTTTTAAACAACTTTAGAAGGCACTGAAATGCCTGTGGGAATCGATGGTGACAACCTTGCCTGTGTGGGCCAGCTCATTCGCCTTTTCATTACCTTCTACATTCGTGTCGCCTGGTTTATTGCTTCTTTGCATATTCTCATAATGAGTGCATAAGTTCGTGCCCGATTCCGCTGGATGCCGTACGAATCGTTTGAGAGTGGCGCTCGTGAAAGAAATATATACATAATATATATCGTTGGAAAGGTGACAGTCCGAACTGTAAATCATTTTGATTTGAGTTGCTTAGTGAAAAGACGCATGGAAGATGAACAACGAAAAAGATCATATGCGTCATATTATGTTATACGAATTCCGCAAAGGAAAAACAGTGGCCCTCCAACTAAAGATATTCGCGAAGTTTATTTGGACCGTGCTCCAGCACTCCGCACAGTAAAGAAATGGTTCGCGATATTTCGTTCTGGAGATTTTAACCTCGAAGATCAACCTCGCAGTGGACGGCCTTCTGAGTTTGATGACGATGTTCTAAGGACTTTAGCTGCGAATAACTCATGTATTTCGACGGAAGAGGTTGCCAGTGAATTGAACGTCAACAAATCAACTGCGTTTCGTCGTTTAAAAAAGGTTGGGTACACTTTGAAGCTCGATACAGGGGTGCCACATCAGTTGAGTGAAAAGAACAAAGTGGACCGTATGTCAACAGCAATTTCTTTGCTTCGACGGATCAAAAACGAACCTTTTTTGGATCGGCTCGTGACTGGTGATGGAAAATGGGTCCTGTACAACAATGTTCAACGCAAAAGAACATGGAAACATGCACACGAAGGGGCGGAACCGATGTCGAAAAGTGGATTGCATCCGATGAAGGTACTGCTGTGCATTCGGTGGGATATCCGAGGCGTGATCTATTTTGAGCTCTTGCCAGCTGGAGAAACGATCACTGCCAACAAGTATTGTCAGCAATTGGTCGAATTGAAGAAAGCAATTGATGAAAACGTCCGATTTTGGCCAATCGCACAGGAGTTCTTTTCCATCATGACAACGCCAGGCCACATGTTGCAAAACCGACCCTGGCCAAACTGAAGGAGATGAATTGGGAAATCATGCCGCATCCCCCATATTCACCCGACATTGCACCTTCTGATTATCATTTGTTTCGATCGCTGCAGAACAATTTGAATTAAAAAATTTAAAAATGTGGAAGACGTCAAAAACCACCTTGACACCTTTTTCAACGAGAAACCGCGCGATTTCTATGAATCAGGCATCCATAAATTGGTTGAACGTTGGGAGTGGATTGCCGAACATGATGGCGAATACATAATTGGTTAATAAAGGCGCTTTCTTCGAAAAATTTCAATTTCATGAAGAGATATCGTCTACGTCGGATCATTTGTATGGGCGACAACACTAAAGCTTTAAATGTTTTCTATGCTGTATCCGCCGGTGTAAGCAGGAGAAATGGAAGATCTCTACTCCGTGGGAAAGATCAGCTGAAGAAAGATCTGACTTCACTAGGTGAAACGAATGGTGCGTTATTTTTAAGCACCGTTCGACGCCAACAAAGAATAAGAAGAAGAAAAATAAGAACCCGCACCAAAATAGTTCCATGAATAAGGTGATTATTTACCCGCTTTGGGAAACGTAATGGGTTCAGTGGAGTTTCTGGTTTTCCGGGTCTTACGAGTCTATTTGAAGACGAGATATCGAATTTCTTGATACCAAAAAGACAAAGTCTTCGTCAAATATTGTCTGAGAGCAAATGTGCGCTCTTTCCTGTTGGAAAACATGTGATTTGAAGATTTGGCGATGGACAGTCGCTACAACAGAAATAAACCCCTGAAAATGCTGATGTAAGAAGTCCTTTATTTGAAGTTTTGGTAATTCGGGATCGAACCTCTGGTCATTTCTTGTGAAAAGGAGGAAAACAGTCGTAGTTCCACAAGTGGCGATTCACGGGTAAAGTTCTCCATTTACTTAGTGCCTACGTCTTTACTTATACCTATTGTATATTAACGGGTCCGAAGAAATATAGCTCAAAGCAAACCAAAAAACCGGATCGTATGGTTTTCTAGACATGTATTGGATGCATTGGAAGAAAGATTTTTTCAATTGAAGGAACGTTCTCTTCAAGGAAAAGAACTCTCCAGATCCGTAGTAAAACCCAAAATTTAGACCTTTGTTAAAAAAACCCGGATCCGTTCTTTCTAAATCATACCTTTGGCAGGAATGTACATAAATAAAATCAGACCCTCGAGACCTAATATTTTCGAAGAGAAGGTACCTTGTTCAAGGAGAACTATTAGAAACGCAAGGAAAGTCTAACGTATGGCCACCTTTCAATCGTTAAAGAGCTGAGCTTATGGGATGCCCAGGCAAAACCGAATTTATAGCTTCGTTTTACTGAAACCAACCCAGATCTGATCTTTCGGATCCAAATCATATCTAAAAATTCAACCAAATATGCGTGGCATGACAGGGGAGGAGGGAAAATAATCCACGGTTCAAAGCGTAAGCCCGGCTAAGCATGTAGCGCGAAATTTAAGAATGAAAAGGAATTTATAGACAGCTAAATTAAACTTCATCGACTACTTTAAGCCCCTTGCCTTGCTTCTCCATACATATTTACACACCACACTGGCCATCCACATTTCAGAGCATCTTTAATAATTCACTTCACGGACCCAAACACCAACTGCTGCAACGTGGCATATTTTCATTGCTCGAGTTATGCATGCTAATTGAATTTGCTGCTACAACGGTGGCCAGCTATATACGTGTATGGACAAACATACATACATATTTATACAATATGCTCTATTAATGCCATAAACTCCACGAACGATGATGACCGACCGACTGCCTCTACACAGCATCACAACGCTTTATTGCATTTTACGCATTTGCGATATGCTTTGACCTACAGCTCGTTGCAGTTATACGCATGTAACTACAAATACATACACATGTACATATGTATAGGTTATCAATTGTAGCCGTTGCAACTGTTGCAGTTTCATTGTTGTTTGTGTTGTCCGACAAGTTCCTGTCCCACAGCAATCAATCGTACGTTCTGTTGAATCCAACACTCCTGCAGTTAGTTGCCTTTGGACAGACGGAGAAGATCTGAGCGGAGGGTGGTGGGAGGAGATAGTTGTGAAGTGGTCTGCAGCAGGCAATCATTTTCGTGCTATATATGTTTATTGTTGACTGCCACCACAGCTGGTTGCTGGACGGACAGGCAAAGTGCGACAATTAATTTATGTTAAGATTATAAATAATTGCGTGAGTCTTTGTTCGTCGTCTTCGGACGTTGATTCAATGACTAATTGCATGTACGAGTATAGTATAGTAGAGATACTAGTGCTGGTAAATAGAAAATAAATGAGTCACTTTCAAGTTCGTAGTACTTTACTGCAAGTCTACAAGGCTGTGGTGATTTTAAAAGAAAATATTGTAACAGAAAAGTAATAAAAAAAAACATAAAAGCACTCTTAAGCTAAATCTCATGCCTTCGAAAACGGTGTGTAGTCGAAGGGCAGTGAGCCGGCCCAAACAGTCTGCAAACCAGGATTAACAGCCAGGAAGATTTTATTGTGTATTTGGTGGGATTGTCATGGACTAATCGGACCTGTATCGTCCGCAATTGAACCGTCTGAAAGAAGCAATTACCCAGAAGTGTCCAGCTTTAACCAACAGTGGGGGATCGTGTCTGTCCACAAACATCGATAGACACTCACTGTAAGCTCTGAGAGCTTGGTTGGGAGATTCTTATACATTCACCTTATAGTACGGACCCCGCACTAAGTAATTACCATCTGTTGCTGTCTACGGCGAATGCTTTGTCTGGTGCAGAACTGGACTCAAGAGAAGCCTATGAAAACCGATTGTCCAAGTTTCTTTGATAGAGGTCCAATTACATTAAAACGGTGCATAATTTGCATTAATCGGATGATTATTATAATTAATGGTAAATAAAATCTTCAATTTGATGCTAGAATAATGGATTGCTTTTTGAAATTGTAATCTTAGACCTTTGATAAAAGTGTAGCTTTAGTTAAAAACATGCCCTGTCTTGGAATATCCGTCCGGAAGTGTTTATAAGTATTTGGATAAAACCAAAGTTGGGAGAAACTACATTATAGCCGAAACAAAGGACTTGGGAACAGTTTTAATGGAAAATCAATATGTGGAAGAGTGTGAAAAAGACATCAGAAGCTCTTTATACATGTAAAAAGATGTTGTGGTACACCTGTTCTTTCGCATTGGATCTTCGTTGCTTATTTAAATTAAATTTAATATTTTTGTATGGGGCTGTAGTCTGAAGGAGGGTTGCGGAAAAGACAATGGATTATACCTTCGGTGAGTATGGTAAAAAAAAACTAGGGAAGCCGAGACCCACGATAGCAGTAGTAACGAATTGGGGTTAAGAACACGAGGCGATTGTCCCGCGCCTGACTTTGGAAAGCTTCTTCCAAGCAACAATGGAGACGGGCGGTTGGAGCAAAGGACTCAATTTCTCAGATATATCTTTGTTTATCTTTACACATGTCTCTAATATGAACGACGGAATGGAGGGGGGTAGCAATTTACAGTGCGCAACCGCTGCAGTATCTCCCAAGCCGACAGAGTTACTGCAGGGAACTGACCTACACAAAAAAAGAATACATATTTGCTAAGATAGTCAAGCGGTCATTATGACTTCACTTTCTTATAGCACGAAGTCGGTAATAGTTTCACTGGCTAAAGAAGGGATTCCTTTTAGATAAGAACGTAGTGATGAACAAGAAACACTCTTGTATCGTGAGGGTAATAGACTTTGGGTACGTATATACATATATGGCAGGTCAAAACTACATGATGTTGATAGGGTTACCGGGTTATTGCATGTTGGCTTTACATGCCATGAGTCCCCACAACACAATGTCCGGTTGTTATGCCTAGGGTGGTCCTGTTTAGAAAGAGTAAATACCACGTGGTTTAACTTTGTCCTCTGCTATTGGCCCTTCTGATTCTTCTGAAGGTTAGCCTTAACAAATACTTAGCCGAGGAAATAGGTATGCTTACGTCACATGCAGAGTTTACAGGGGTTATGATTGTTCCCTATCCGGCCAGATTATAAGCCCCGCAGTTTCCTTGGGTGTCCCTATAACCAGGTACCCAAGCCACGGATATTTCAATATGTACATAGTCGAGAAAATCTAATAATCTACATTTCGAAATTGAGTAAAAAATGTCAGCTCGTTCCACTTTATTTATAAAAAGAGTATCTGACAATTTCTTATCTTATTTCTGCTGCCTAAGAAAACGGCTTGAAAAAAATATTTGAATACTTTCATACGTGTATTCAATATTATAGCATTTGCCCAAAAATAAGTTTAATATTTGATAAGTGGCAAGTTGAAACATTTCTGAGGAAACACGTTTAGTGCCAAAACTTTCGAAGAGAGACTTTCTTATAGAATTTTTGTATCATGGTAAAGGGTGTGTTTAGGAGCCTCTCACGAGGAACCCTGGTATGAGTGGTATCTGTGTCAAACTCAGAAACCTTTTCATCCAAAATCCAAGAACAAGGAATCTACAAACAAATTTCATCTTGGTTTTTAGTGGAAAAGGGTTTTTGTTGCAAAGCAGACACGTTGGAGGGGAAAAT
The DNA here is from genome assembly GCA_037013455.1 of Ceratitis rosa. Taxonomy (NCBI): domain Eukaryota; kingdom Metazoa; phylum Arthropoda; class Insecta; order Diptera; family Tephritidae; genus Ceratitis; species Ceratitis rosa. The sequence continues at coordinate 5,434,930 of JAWMAG010000046.1, forward strand.
CCCTTGCTTCAGATCAGAAATCTGCAATGAATACTGAATAGAGCTAAATAATATCCATAAAATCCTTATATTCATGTCTACATTTAGTTAAACCCATTCACTTCGATTCCTTACCCGGTCAGTCAAAGGAAATCAGAATTTATGGCGATAATGTTGACCTAGGCAAGGATCTCGTATTTTGTTTATCCAGTGCAATTTAACATCGCTGGTATAGTCGTTCTTATTCATTGGAGTAACTGGCCGACTAGGGTAATACTCGAAAATTCTATGAAAAGATGCGGCGACTAACAGAAGGATTCAAGGCCAGAGCATACTAATGTCGGAACCAATGTGGAAATCGGGTGACCGATGCCCAGAACATTCTTCGTGTATAGAGGGAACAGTTCTCTAACCCGAAACCCCATCTGATGGATTGCCGCCCAAGCTATTCAAATTAGGCGAAGAAGAGATGACAATATGCATGCACCAGCTTCTTTGCAGAAAATGGTCGGATGAAGGCTTGCCTTCCAAAGCACAGTAAGGAGCTGTCACTATGCCGCTATTTGAAGACCGTAGGGAATTTCGTCTATCAGCATTAACAGCAAAAATATTGTCAATCTTGAAATCAAACGCAGAATAACTCTTGCCAACAGGTGCTACTTTGGACAGAGTAAGCAGGACTTAAGGGACTTATGGTCCTTTGCGCATTGGCTATATCGATTACGGCAGATGGAAGCAGGAAAAGACCTTCTTGTCTAAGTAGATAAGCCCGAGGAGATTGACACCACTGAAGAGAATACACACGGTTCCATTTGCTGCAAAAAGTGGTCTAAATTAGGCATCTCGACTGGAATTGATACGCAGTCACTTTCACGATATCATTATGGCAAACCTTTATCCTTAATAAAGCTAAATTCTTGGCCATAACGTAAATTACATGCGTTTTACCCCTTTTATATTGTTGTATCAACAACAACACATACACGCAGATACCTGCATAATATCGATTAAGATTATCAAGAAGGTTTTAGACCCATATTAATTTACAAATCAAAGCTAAAAATAAATTCATATAAAGGCAATCTGTAAATGATTTGCCTTTCCATATATGTATGTATATACATATGTATATATATACGCATGTAGGCATATTCTCCCTCACCTTCAGGCCAATTATCGAATACTGTTTGTGCGATATCACCAGCAGAATCTGATGGATTAAATAGGAATTCTTTTGTCTTGCCACTAACGAGTATTAAACGTAAATTAATCTGCAAAGAGAGTGTAAAGAAGGAAATGATTAATTATAATTGGTTATTTATAAAATTAAAAATACATATGGTACATACATATTTTTGCATATTGTACATACGAATATGAATATTTTACAACTTATTTAATTAATTTATTACACGTGATAAAATGAGCAAAAATTTTATTAAATAGATTCACATGTATGTATGTATGTCAGTCTGTATGTACGAGTATGCGCAAGTATAAAAATCAATTTGACTTTCACTCACCTCAGCGTTGACCTCTCAAATGCCGTTAGCCAAAAAGTCATTAGCGATAATTACAAATGACTTTTGACTCTTACACACATACATACACACAAATATGTTTATATATATTTTTTTTTTCTTGAGCATTTGCATACTTATGCGCTCAATATACATATATATATATAAGCATGTACGTACTTATCTGAGCAACTGTGTAGGTTAAATGTTACAAATACAAGAAAAAAGCTTGCTCAAACTGTCAATCAAAAGCGACAATGCGGTAAACAAACTGTCAAATCATTTGTCTGATTGCTCTTCTCTCTACTGATGCGCTCCTGCTGCCGACTTCTTTGCGGCCCAAATGGTGTGTAAACTCTTGCCTCGTATACATGTATGTAAATATATTTAAATAGATATCTTTGTTTAACGGCATGAAGCGATTTCGTTTATCATCATTACTCGCGTGACAGTTGAGAAAGCAAAACACCGTTATTTCGGCAAATGAAAAGAGAACCCACACACAAAGTTACAGAGTTTGCCGTGTTGCATTTGAATTTAAAGCATTAGTTTTTAGGTACATACATACATATATATATATTATATACACATACATATGTATTTATGTGAAGATAAGTATATAATCAATTTATAGTGTGGGTTATTAAGATTTCTGATGTCTCCGAAAGTCAATGACACCATGATCTAGCGTAAGATATTTTGTATTGGAAGTAAATAATAAACCACCTGAGAATTACAAAATATTTGTATATAAACGAATGAAATTTAGGGCGCTCAAAAAATCGATTTTTTTTTCAGACATTCTTCGATAGCATATACCTTCGAAAAAGCATACCTCGAAACCAAATGTGTAACTGTAATATTGAGTTTCGATGTAATCTTAAAGCGCGTGAGATCAGTCATGTAATTTTAAACGTAAGATTTTTTTCAAACGCGTTTCCGAAATATGTTGTCATTATAACTCAAAAACTAATCATCCGATCGACTTGAACGTTTTTTATCGTATTCAGCATTATGTCGGGCATAAAGTGCCTTCGGATTAATTGCAATTGGGTCACTGTACGTATATATGCATACGACCCTCTTTAACGCCTTTTTTGGTTTTTTCCATTTCAGATACTCCGAAGGCAGATAGGATGAGAGCAAAATGGAAACTCGCGCGGGGTAGCGTATATTTTTACGAGAATCCAAGATTTCCGTTTGACAAAATATACAAAGATAGCTTATTTATAGACAAATATACCCTTGATACTTTAAAACATTTAATGGAGATGTTTTCTTTAAACAAAATTTCAAAAATCACATTTTTTGCTGTCACACTGGCAACGCATTTTGGAAAATTTTTATATTTTTTTCTTTGTTTTATAAAAAAAATTTCATATGAAACCCTCCACCCCCACTTGATCTACTCATAGCTGGTGAGTAGATTTTCGGTTGTCAGGAGGAAACCACGGGGAGAAGCTGCCTTAAGTTATATGGGTATGTTGAGAGAACTTTATCGTCTAGTCTATCGGTAGGTTTTGTGAAGTCTTCAGAACTTACAGGTTTTCGCAGTGTAGTATACAGTCGATCAGACTTTTTATAATTTAGATGAGTCTGTGAGTGGCTTTTTAACTCTGATTGAATGAAACTCTTTTTATAAACCCTTCACTCAGCTGGAATGCAAGACCAGTAAAGCACTCCGAAATTGTAATGCCTTCAGAAGGGCTATTAACTTATAAAAGCACGGAGACAAAATATTGTAGACGATATTGCAGAAGAAGTACCGCATCAAACCTCTGCAACAACAGGAATAGCAGGGCGGTAAAAAACTACCCTATCAAAGGTCCGTAGTAGCTGAGTGGTTAGCATTGCGTACTACCGTTCGGCGAAAGGCCACTATTCGAGTTCTGCCAACCTTCAAAATTATAGAAAAATTATTTTTCCAACTGCTATCACTCCTCGACAGGGAATATCAAGCTTTCCAAGTTTATTTCTTGCCGCGGCCCTTCAGAAGCGGCTTAGAACAAATTGGAGGTCCCTCCATTTGTTGAAAAATCCACATTTTTAAGGAGGAGCTCGGCCAGTTATAACAAAAGTCCTGGGAGTTGTCCCTGACATAAGGTCAATCAATTTTCAAGTGATGAATGAAGCAGCGAAAACAACTAGCCACCTAAACATCTTAGACCATTGAGTCTCTTAATCGTGAATCATATGACAGAATACATAAAATTGTAACAGAACTCAGGCTAAACGTACAATGAAATCCAAGAAATGGAAGCATTCTGACGGCTGGATGCCAACCACTTCTTCCTCAGTAGAATCAGGCTCAGAAGCAGGGGGTATGTAAGCACCTCTATAATTAATGTAGCTTAAAACTCAATGACTACAAATCTAAATTCAAAGCAGAGATCGTTAACGCTACTGAAAGTATCAAATGGGAAACCGCCTTAGTGGGTCTGTCTCGTAGACAGCCAAACAACAATAAAGACGATTAAATGCGCCAGCAAAGTCCAAATGTGTAATGACATATAAGGAGTTACTTAATAGACTAACGCGTGAAAATACATGGATTCCAAGCCACACGGCTTTTAAAAAGCAGTCGAGCCAACTCGCACAGGCCTGTATTGTTGACACCATCAAGTGTCTCAGCCCTTTCAGCAACTACAAATATTGTCGATTCCGCTCCGGTAATTTTAATGTAAAAGATGCTCCACGGTGTAGAAGGTCAATTGTGGAAAATGTTGATAAAATAATGGACTTCATTGTGAAGCAATTTGGAACCACTTGAAGCGGCTGGACACACAAAGGAGCTCGATGTATGGATGCCATATCAATTAACGAGAAAAAACCTGATGGACCGAGTTTACGACTACGAATCGCTGCTGAATTGTCTCAAAATCGATCGATTTCTGAAACGGATGCTGACTGGTGATGAACAGTGGATCACTTATAGCAGCGTCAAATGAAAACGGTCGTTGTAGAAGGGCAGGGTGTCGGCGCAAACGGTATCCAAGCCAGGGTTGACGGCTTTGTTGTGTGTTTGATGGGATGGGCAAGGAATCGTGAGCTGCTCCCTTATGGCCAAACTCTTAATTCGGACCTGTACAGACAGCAATTGAATCGTCTGAAGGAAGGAAGGATTGGAGGTGAATTGTGTTTCATCAGGGCAACGCGAGACCACGTACATTGATAGTGACTCTCCAGAAGCTCCAAGAGCTTGGTTGGGAGGTACTTTTGCATTCACCTTATAGCACGAACCTCGCACCTAGTGATTACCATCTGTTCCTGTTTATGGCGAATGATTTGGCTGGCAAAGAATGTGCCTCAGAAGAAGCCCGTGAAAATCGATGAGGGATGAGGGAGACATTACCTTCAGAATGGCAAAAAATTACGAGCAAAATGGTGCAGATTTTACATAAATCGGATAATTCTTATAATTAATGGAAAATAAAGTTTTCAATTTAATGCAAAAGTAATGAATTACTTTTTACTAGACTTAATATATTAAATTATTTTCTATTATTTTTTCAAGAAAGAAATCTCAATTTTTTTTTGCAAACCACAAATAGAAAGTAAATACCGTTAGCAAAATAGGAAAGTAAGACAAAAACCGATGCCTACACCCACCTGCAATCAAATCAATCTAAAAATTACTTGAAAATTTAGAAAAAAAACACAAAGTGGAAAAAAGAAACAAGTAAAGAGAAACAGTACTTTCTGTAAGCAATGTACATATGTACATAAGTACATATGTTGATAGGTACAAGTGCAAACGTACGTGTGTAAACATTTTTGTAGCAATTGGTGAGAAGTAGTGTAGGCAGACTAATAGGCCACATAATCTAGGTCCAATTCGTGCCTAGGTGAGGCACTTGTTAACACACAACGAGACTAACACTCAATAACAAGCACACACACAAACATCTCGGCCGATACAGCTGCACGCACGAGTTGGCCTGTTTTTTTATGGCTTTTTGTGCTTTTTGCCACTATCAAATATTTACCTTTTTTCGTTTTTCTTGTGGGCCAGCAGAGATGCAGAGATGGCAGAGGTAGGCAGAGGATGAAATGGATGATTTTGAAGGCGTTACACAGCTCAGCCCTACGAGCAGCGGAAATTCCTTCTTTAGCATGCAATGCAATACCCCGAAAGGGGGAAGAGAAGGTGCAGAAGAAGGATGCAATGATGAAGTTCAAGAAAAATGGCAAACATGAAAAAGTGAGGATCTGACAGCGGATTGAGTTTAATGGCTAGGCACTCTATTTTTCAAATGTCCAAACAATGCAGAGCAGCAGCGCACGCAACAGATTTTCGTCTTCACATCCCAACAACGAAGCAGCAATGCCATTTATAGCAAGCATGCAGCAACGACGACTTTATTGATGATTGTTGTCATGAAAAATTGAGAGATTATACTCGTATTGTGCTGAATGGAAACTGAGGAGCATGCACAATTTTGCTTATGCTTCCTCTCTCTGCTTTGTGAGTGCAGTTTAGAGGGAAATGGGAAAAGTTGTTATGAAAATGCAAGGAGTGTGTTGTTGTTGGGAAATTGTTAAATACACATTGATACCAAGATTTATGCTACACACATACATATATATTTCTGGAATTCTTTGGGTATAAATTCATGTTTATAAAGTTAAAATAAATTGAATTCAATGAATTTTGAACACAAACTTCGATTGAAATTTAACAGATTTTGATCGGTGTATATTTCGGTTCTTCCTAAATAAGGGATATTGTATAAAATTCAATCAATAATTGTATAATGATACAAAAATCTATTGACAACTGACAGTGAATTATAAATACGTCAAAAACAAAATAAAACACGTGCAAAAACTTTCAGAAAAGAAGTGAAGAACTAAAGTGGAAATGAAATGGAAGGAATACATACATACGAGGGGATTAACAAAAGTTCGATCAGTTGGTGACTTTCAATTTGTTTTTGTTAACTCTAAAAATACCAAATTCTTTGCAATTACTTTATTAGTCTTCCTTTCAAATTTTAGAATGATCGCCTGAAATGATAACGATAAAACGGAAGATAGCTGAGGATACAAGGATCAGATTCTCTTCGTGTTTCGGCGTAATTTACAGCCAATACAAACATTCAGTGAAAGCCAAATTGTATATGGAACGATTGTACCGTCTTTAAAGACTCTTTCGAAGTGGTTCCGAAGATTCCAGACCGGACATTTTTCCGTAGAGGACGAGAGCCAAGACGGTCGACCAAATCTTCCACTGATGACGTCACTGTAGCTCTAGAGAAGTCCAAAATTGACGAAGACCCACGATTTACACAAGAAATGATTGCTAATGAATTGGGCTTGAATACCATGGCTATATCGCGAATATTTAGTAATCATCTGGGAATTTTAAATGAGGCCCAAAACGAGGTTCGAGAGCATTTTGCTAAATTTGTCCTAAACAAATTCGAAAATGGTCAGTCCAGCTACTTTAGTTAAGTCGTTACTGGTGACGAATCTTGGTTCTATAAGTATGGTTCAGAAACCAAACAGCAGTCCATGGTATGGAGCCCAACAGGAGCAAACACACCAGTAAAATCTAAGCAACAAAAAACAGCAAAAGTAATGATGTCAGTTTATTTCACTCGACCTAAAACCGTAGCTGCTTTTCCACTGGAAAAGTGTCAGACGGTAACTGCAAACTAGTACACGCGCTATCCCACACTGCTAAAGAAACCAGTAATTTTATTGCGATCTCTGGATTCGAAGAGATACGTTCCCTTGCGATTTCTGGTTATTTCCAAAAATTAAAAGGAAGTCTTTAAAAGCAACGAGGAGATAATAAATGCTCAACTTGATAAGCTTAAAAATCGAGATTTTGAAGAGAAGATAAAAAACGACAAAGATTATGAATAAATACAAAAGGAATTTATATTTTATTTTTTTCTGGTCAACTTACCGAACTTTTGTTAATCCCCTTGTATTGTACATATGTAGCCAAGCAACTGTCGCGAGTTGCGTGCGACATATAGCTTGCGTATATATGTACATACATGTTTGTGGAAAAACCTTTTATGTAAGCCAATTTGAAGCCTATGAACCGAACAAAAGAAGCTCGCCAGGTGTGATTTGTATCAAGTGAAATACTAAGCAGAGCGAAAGATGCGCGAAAAATTAAAGCATAAGTCAAAAAAAAAAAAAAAAAAAAAAGTGGAATAAATTAACATAAACAAAAAAGAAAATTTAACACAAGGCAATAAAATAAAATACAGTAAAAAGTAATAAAATTAAATTAAAATAATTAATCGAATAAAAAATAAAATAAAACAAAAGAAACTAAAATTAAAATAAATAGAATAAAAGATAAATAAAACGAAAAAAAGTAAATACAAATAAATAATATAAAAAAAATTAATAAGGTAAAATAGATGGAATTAATATAAAAGTAAAATAGAACAAATTAAAATTTAAAAAATAAAATATAAAATAAAACGAAAGAAAACAAATATAGTACAATAAAAAAAAAAACAAAAAAAAAAATAAAACTAAAATAAACAAGCGAAAATAAAATATAAAAAATAAATATAAGGAATTAAAATAAAATAAAAAATTAAATTAAATTAATTATATTTTATATAAAGAATGAAAAAGAAATAAAACAAAAGAAATAAATTAATTAAAAAAGAAATAAAGTAAATGAATCAAAAGAAAAAATGAAACGAAATGAAAAATAAAATAAAAAATTAACTTGAAAAATTAATCCAGAACGTAAACGAATCGGTGCATGGGAGCTACATGTTATATTCATCCGATTTCGAAGATTTTCGGTATCAATATGTACTTCATTATATGTGTGTAGAATAGCAAATTTCAAGTTCTTCTATGTTTTGTTTGGATGGATTTATGATCCGAAATCTCATATCTAAAAAACCGATTGTAATGAGGTTAAATGTTAATGTGGTCCGATGTGGGCGGTTCTACCAAATGATGGTTAAAATCGAAAGTGCGTCAAAGTACCAAGTTTGGTTGAAACCTGCAAAAAACAAAACTGAGGGGCTAGTCTGCGTATAAAAAGACGGTCATGACTACGAGGGAGCATTTTTATGTTCGCGGAATGAGAAGGGTGATTCAGTGTCTCACAGTTAGTATTAATATTGTTCATTGTTATTAGACAATTAGTCTTTAAGCTATCGTCAACCAAGTTACATACAAAAAAAATCGGCCATTATGAATGAGATTGGTCCGGGAAAAACCATGAACAGAAATGAGAATCACTTGAAGACGGCCCGGGGCAGGGCAGGAGCATCGAAGTGACCACACCAGAACTTATACAAAAAGTTGAAAAATAATGGACCACAACAATAATCTATAACCAAAGAAAAAACAACTCGCAAAAATGGTTGAAGTATCCGATACAAAGTATCACCACGATCTTGTATCACCGATGATTTTGAAAATAAAAAGAAAACATTTTTTTTAGGGTATAATTAATTGAAAGATATTTGGAGCTCACTGTAATTATTATAATTTTTAAGTAAAATCAAATTTCCTGGACAAATTCCTTAAATATTCGTAACTAGATTCACAACCATAGAAGGTCTGTTATATGGGAGGTAGGCCTATTTCTGCACCTATGTCCGCCATTTTTGGTAAGACTTTATATTATTATTTCATGTCAGAAATACCTCAGAGCCCTTGATAATAGACAAATAATTTCTTATAATTTTGGCTGTAATTAGAAATATATATAAACACAAAAAATAAAAATAAATAAATAACAAAAAGTTAAAAGAAAATTAAATGAAAATAAAATTAAAAAATATATTTAACAAAAAATATTAAAATAAAATACAAAAAACAATAAAGTAAAGCAAACGAAAGTAAAATGAAATAAAATAAAATAAAATAAGAAAACAATCAGATAATCAAGCAAACAATAAACAATCAAACGCAAAATAAAGGAAGCGTAAAATTTTGTAAAACAAATAAACAAAATGTTAAACACTAAAGTAAATATATGTACATTGTGTGTATGTGTATTGCTTCATGTGTAAATAAATTTTGTCGATTAGCATATGCACGCAAAGTAAAAGCGAAAACACCATGAAAAAAGTAATTAATAAATGAAGAAATAGAATAAAATAAAAAAACATTCGAACGTGTGTATGTGCATATACTCGTGTATACAAACATATTACAATATATGTATGTATATAAATGTATTGTCAAAAGCACGTTGAAAGGCGTTGACAAACTTGCGGTGCCTGATGATTTGCCACAACAGCGGTGATGATGATGATGATGACGATTTCATTGATGATACCATCATAATAATGAACGTGTTTAGATGCGGGCGTAAAAAGCCAGAAAGGCATACATACATACGTACATATATACATATGTACGCATTTGTGACTGCTAAATAGCGAGTTAAATATATTTTACTTGTGTTTCCATTTTATGTATATGCATACATACTACCATATGTATATTATTTGTACATTAGTATGTATGTATGTAGCCTTACATATATTGTCATGCAAATTTTAACGAGTTTACTTTACTAAGCCACAAAATAATCAATGTTTGAGTGGTAAAACAACTGATGACAAATGATTTACACCTACATAATATAACTACATATTGATAGCAGTACATACATATTAGATGTAGTAAAAAGAAATCTATTATTTTTCCAATAGATGGCGCTATTTATCGGTATAAGTCATTATTCAACCTTCTCCTTATATATTTAATACTCGTAACTTTAGTCTAGAGCAAGTCTTCAACTTTGTTGATTTGGGGGTTATGATGGACCCTAAGCTCAACTTCCATCTTTATATCAATACCACTGTCTTAAAAGCTAAAAATACTTTTGCCTTTGTCAAAAGGTGGTCAAAAGAATTTAAAGGCACTTTTGTAAATAAGTACTTTATACGACTTGGGTGAGGCCAATATTAGAATATGGTTCACTGATATCGAACCCCAACTATCAGGTTAATTCCGATAAGTTGGAGTCTGTTCAAAAACAATTTTTACTTTTTGCATTAAGGGGTTAGGGGTAGTCAGGATTATCAAAAAAAAAAAATTTTTTTTTTCGCATTTTCGTTAAGTATAATATCTTAAAAATAATCTCTGAAAATTTCAAGTTAATCCGATAATTCGTTTTTAAGTTATTCGACAAATAACAAAGAGAGCTCGGGCCTTTCAAAGCGCTAGTGTGAAACTTTAAACGCGTTTTTCTCAAAACTATGTTTTTTGAACTGGTGACAACTGTAACTCGAAAACCGCTTAGTTGATTTTAATGAAATTTATGCAGCTTGTAGAATACATAATAAACTCGGGCCTGATCGAAGGATTTTTATTTTTTGAGAAATTTCGATTTTTTAAGACCAATTAACTGTTGATTTTTTCCCAAAAATCTAGAAAAAAATTTCCTGAGGCCGCCATTTTGTTAATTTTTGAAAAAAAATAAAATCCTTCGATCAGGCCCAGGATTATTTATTTATAAAACTATTTTTTTTTTATCCGATTGATTTCAGATGAATCTCCAAGGACTTATGATTGTCACCGCAAGGACCTTTTTTTGGAACTGGGTTAACACAGACAACTGTAACTTCGGAAAAATTTTTTTTTTTTTCGAAATTTTCGTGACTTCAAGTCAAAACATTGTTTAATAATACCATATCACTACTTTTGTAAAATAAAATTATTTAATAGCAAAAAAAAATACTGAAAATTCTGATTTTTTAGTGCCTCTGACTACCCCTAACCCCTTAAGACATTTCCGATGGAACTCTACGATAAATCTTCCTCCCTATACCAACCGTTTAAAGCTTCTAAATCTACCTACTCTCACAAGTCGAAGAGAAATGTTAGGCGCATTGTTCGTAGTGAAACGTAATGAACCCTTTCGCCGATTCTGTCACAATTTTAATTTTCATTCCAGCACCTTCGACCGCTCTGACTCACTTTTTAGCATCAAAAAAATTATTCTTACCTCTCCCAACAATTAAATTTTAATATTCGATATTTACTAAATTTCAGCTGTTGAATGATTATTTTTTGTGTAGCTGAACAGTTTTAAATCTCGACGTTTAACAAACGCTTCCCAATCATGACTCGGCATATTCCGTACATTATGCGGAGGTCGCCTCTCGTTTCGGTTGGGCGGGTTGAGGGTATTCGTTGGGCTTATTACTATTAAAAGGGCGAAAACGCAGGCAGCTGAAAATGTGAATTGCGTTTATGGTCCTGATACTGTTACAGTTAATCATGCACAATTTCGGTTCCATTCCGGTAATTTTGATGTAAAAAATGCTTTACGGATTGGAAGACCATTTGTCATAAATCTCGATAAAATCATGGACATTGTCGAGTACGACCGTCATGTAAGCACTGTTTCGATTGCCCAAGTGCTAAAGATTACACAAAAAACCCTTTGTTTTCATTTGAATAAGGCTGGATACGAAAAGTAAAAAAATTAAAGCCTTCATTTTGATGCAAAAATAATGGATTTCTTTTTACTACCCCTAATATATACATATGTATGTAGGTATAGTTTTATATAATTGAACGAAGATTCTATTGTCAAAATAAATTCTATTTTTCGAATTCTTTTTGGGGTAACACCACTGTGAACGTAAAAAAAACACCTGGGAGTACAATTATAATAATTTGGGAAGTTATTAGTCTTATATTTAAATTAAAAAAAAAAACATAAAATTACAATAAAAAAATAGCAGAGGAACTGTAAACATTTTCGTTTTGTAATCTAAAACAAAATAATTTTTTTTCTTGCTCAGTTCCATTAAAACTATTGAAAATCATTAGAGGAAAATACGTTCAAGGTTTCGAGATATATGAGATTATAAGATTATTCGTGGTTTCAAAACTACCGAGCACTATTTTCATATATATCAAACTTAACTGTAAAATCCAACATGTTTTGTTTTAGTTAAGAATCAGACATTTATGATCTACTACAAGAATGGTAATTCAAAGGTGGCCACGTCGGTCAACTACTCAAGCAGTTGGTAACATTTTAGAGAAATTTGAGAAGACTGGATCAATTACAGATATTGTAAGGTCTATGCATCATCGCTTTGGTCGTTCCTCCTCAAATATCGCTATTTTAAATGAAAGTCTAGCCGAAGATTCGAATGTGTCTGCTTCTCAACTTTCTCAAAAACACACATTATGGCGTATTTTGTAGGACTTACACCTAGATTCATATAAAACTGGCTTTTTGGGAGAAAATTTTCCAGGCCGCGTAATCTCTCGTCTTGACGATGTCAATTGGCACTGTCGGACATTTTTCTGCGGCTGCGCCAAAGACCGTATTTATGCGGATAAACATTTAACTAAGAGTTAACTTGAAAACCAACATTCGTCAAGTTGTGGCTGAAATATCGCCCAATATGTGCCAAAAAGTGTTCGAAAATTGCCTTAAACAGATCGAAGTTAACGAAAATTCGCGAGGCTAAGATTCAAACTTTATAATAATAAAGGAAATTTATCAAACAAATTATTTAATTATTTTAAATGCATTTTATTTACATTTCGAATACCGACGCGCTCGCTAAAAGGTCACAAAATTTCAATGAAATCATTTTCGGACACATTTAATACATTTTGTCATCTATTTTACAAGATTCACAGAACCTTTTTTAAGCTAATAAAAAATCGATTTTTTTAAATATCTACAGTGGAGTTACCCCTTAAATTTAAATAATAGTGAGTTTTTTATAGTTATTTATGCGTTTAAATTCATTCAACATTTATTAAAATTAAGTGATTCACATGCTCATAGAATGTGTAATAAAGACTGGCATGTAAGAAACACATGTAGGCGCACATGTTTCTATTTGAATAAAGTTTTTTTTTTATTTAGCTTGAAATGTGATTTTTGCATGTATGCCAGGCACGGAACAACCAACAATTCTTCTATATGCCGACTTAGAGTTATTAGCAATAATCAATGGAAAATCTCCTCTTTTTACCATAATTGGGAAGACACTTTCTTATCTTCATTTTAAGGGGTTACATGGGTTTATTTGAAAAGAATGCAAAGAAGAAAGAAATATTTTCAACATTTTTTCTATATAAAAAATAAAATACTTTATTCAAACTACTTACTGGCTGAAAGATATAATAAATTTGAAAAAAAAAAAAACAAAAAAATCAAAGGAAAATATTCATAACATCGCCATTGTGATGTCATTTCCGGCGGCCTCTCCGAAAAAGCTGTGTCGGCTTTAATAATAAAAATCATGACAGAATCATCGGAAATGAAAAAAACCAAAAACCGCGTTTTAGTTAATACTGTTATTACTGGAAATTGAACGAAGGAAAAAACAAATGAACGTTAAATTTTTTTGATAAATTTTTTTACAAAAAAAAAATTTAATATTTGGTAAAATTCGCCCAACATCTCTTATTTTTAATAATTTTGCTTGACAAACTACTAAATGGCGTAGAAGCGTGGATGATATCAACATCTGATGTTTAGGCCCTGGGAGTCTTCGAGAAAAAAGTTTTGCACATTGTCAACGGTGAAAAAAACATAATCTCGAGTAAAAGAACTATAAATAGGATTTTTTCGCAATAAACCGCCTTGGAACCGAATTTCAAGTAAATTGAACAAAAAAATAAATGGTTTTCTACTAAGAGGTGTTATTTCGAATAGTCTGCGATTCTGCTAGATGTTACTTTTGAAGCTATAATTTTTTGATATTTGACAAGTAAAAACTACGCATTGAAATTATTAAAATTCACTTATAAAAATTTCATCGAAAAATCATCTTGATTGATAAAGCCCATTTCCACCTCAATGGCTACGTCCGTCAATAAGCAACTCTGTCGCATCTGGTGCTCAAAAAACCGAAGATTGTTGAAACTGCTTGATGTAGCTTATGATCCGGTGGGATTATTGGACATTACCTATCAGAAAATGAATGGAATTGGATGGTATTGAACTGGGCAATGTTTACTTTCAACAAGACGGCGCTACGTGTCACAAAAGCAACGGAACCATCGATCTTTTAAGGAAAAGGTTTCGCAATTGGCTACGGAGATCTTGTGAGTTAACGCCTTGCGACTTCTGCCTTTGGCGCCATGTGAAAGATTAGGTCTACGCGAAGTGGTCAACGTCGATTTAAAACCACAAAGATTAACTTCATCTTCCTATATACATTGAAATAAACATTTGAACATTTATCAAAAAAAAAATGTAATTTTTCTTTGATTATCAATTAATACCTTTTATTGGATAACCCTATAAATTTTTTTCGAATATACGTAGTTCGGTCCCTGGTTTACTACCCGGAGAGGAGCATTGTGATCTAAACAAAAGTCCTATTATGTACCGAATATCAAATAAATCAAACTAAAACCACGATTTTTTCAAATAAGTTAATCTTGGGCCTACTTCCGCGAGAGAAAAATAGCCTTCATGGTAACCTAAGCAATAGGTCGGTCTCTAGTCCACTTCCCGATTTTTTTTTCTTAGAAACCTTTCCAGGCGCAATAGAAATAATCTCACAAATTCAAGTCAATCGATTGGTAACTTTTGGAGATTAGCGGACCCTTACAAACGAACATAAGATTTTAATATAGGTATATAGAATATATTATATATAGATAGATGAGATATGTAAATATTTATTTTCTGCATATTAAAGCATTTAACTTTATTTGTCCTTATTTATTTTTTTCTACCTGCGATTCGCAATAAGATTTTTACTTTCTTTGCAAGAATTTATCAAATACCAAATTTCAATACATAGTACGTATATACTTACATACATATGTAATTTATGTTTGTGCGTATATGCATTTTATTATTTCTCATACGAGTAATTTGAGCACATCAAGTGGTTTTGCAATCAATTGAGTTTTCACTTTTGTTTTCTCGAATAACTCGAGTGATTTAAAGTAAAAAAAAAAAATGTTTTCTCAGCTTAAATAAAGTGGAAAGGTGTAGAATGCAAGAAATACCGTAATTGAAATCTTTACATTGCACAAATACCAAATCCATCAAAAATAAACCGCATGTTTGTAATCACATATTTTTAAATTTTTGTTTACGGTACTGTTAGTCGCTAGAATACTACTTTCATGCTTTTTTACACCAACTAGTTCATTTTCGAAGATTTTTAGCGATTCGTATTTTCAGTAACAGTTTCCTAACAATTAAATGCTAGTTAGTTTAAGCATGCTAAGTTTCTACTTCGCAGAAATAAATGTACAATTTTTTCCCTGAACTTTATGCTTAACTGCGCGAAACCCTATCCAATTGGCTCTCGTGACTATACTCGACAAGTAACGACCTACTGCGCACCTACGGCGAGTATACCATATAAGGAAACAAAGTACATATAGTCAAAAAAATATCACACTGGCGTAATGATTCCCATAACTCAAAACTCATGATTTCGATTTCAAAATCGAATTTAGAATAATCTTTTGAATTATAAATATAATTATCAAATATCGGAATATTGCAAATGGTTGTTAAGACAAATAGAATGGACTTATGAGGTTAGGTTAAGTTTGGGTCTCACATAGGCAATAGTACATCCATAATGCTGCCAGGCACACAACATGCGACCAAGCTATGCAGACTGCACTCCTACTGTGCCTCTACTGTGAAGAACATTACTGTTCTTTCGGCGAATTTAAGTAGTCTTAGTCTTTGTCTTCCGAAAACGGGACATTCATAGATTACGTGCTCCACTATCTGAAGCACATGAGAAGCCAGAATGCAATGCCCCGTTAATAGTCCTATTAGCAGCCTGGATTCAGGCCTCTTAACAGATAGTAGAAGCTTTGTGAGTTTAGTATTGTATGTTTTACACATAGTCTTCGCGATTCTGCAGCCCTTAGCGCGTTCCCAGAGTACATTCGCATGACGAAGTAGTATTACTTCTTGATTCTCCTTCACTTCCTTGAATGGAGTCTTCGGCTGAGAAGATACTGCAATGGCTCGACAGCTTATACGACTTCGTTATTTCCAGGTAGGCGCAGTAAACTGAAGCCCTCATTCGTTCGTTTTTTTGTCAGTACTAACCTTGAATCCTGCTGAAATGGCCCAGTTGTTTATGGTTCTCAGTGCCTTATTTGACAGAGATCCGAGGATTGCCTAATACTTACCGCTCCCTATGGCTGAGATATCATCCGCGTAGACTGTAAACAAGACAGCTCCTCCTTCCATCTTTTTGAACAATTCATTAACCGCAAGGGTGAAGAGTAGAGGTGATAGCACTACACCTTGAGAAGTACACCAACACACATCCCTCGTCACGACGACTAATCCCCATTGCGCTTAGGTCTGCCTGCAGCTTAGCGAGACATATATCCAACCCTTAAACACAGGGTTGACTCTTACCGCATTAAAGCATATTCCCCGTTTTCAAGAGCCGATTCTATCTTCCACACAACATTATACAAAGCTGTGCCTACCGATTTACCCTTTGGGTAAGCATGTTGAGCTTTTGAGAGTAGACCCTCATCTACAGTTTGCTTGATGTGAACATCTATCAATCGTTCCAATGTCTTTAAATGAAATAAATGGGGGGTAGTCCTTAGGGTACAGGTGCCCTTTTTTCTACTTTCGGTAGGAATACTACTTTTGTCGCACGCTATGAGGCCGGGATGTAGCTTCTCCCAATGCAAGCTTTGAAGAGTCCGCTAAATAATTTTGCAATCCTGTCACCGGCCAAACTGAACGATTCTTATTATTATTATAGAAAATTAATTTTTCCAATTGCGGTCGCCCCTCGTCAGAGAATGTCAAGCCCTCCGAAAGTATTTCTAACATAAGGGCTCCTATTAACAATCCTTTAGGAGTTCATAGGCATCTGAGAATACTCGGTAGGTCCTTTCCTTTGGTAGGATAACATCAAAAATCACAAACACAAATTGGACCGAAAATCACTTCAGCGGTTACAAAGCGCCAATTATATGAATTTTCATATTCTAGAAGGGTGCCGTCTATCAGAAAGGACGGGCAACTGCATAATCTTCCCTTCACTTCACGGCAGATTTCAAGTTAGTTAGCTAAACCCTGCTCACTCACTGGGAGTATTTAAATTGATCTTTAAAGAAAAATGAGAAATTGATAAATATAATAAACACAGAAGGGCATAAACAAGCAGTGCACGTGTTTTAACGCGGAATACGCAATGGGGGGTAAAGTTTTCAAAACGAAAATACTCGTGTTTCTGTTCATTGACCATACCCAATTGTGATATATACATACCATACATATATGATATATGTAAGAATGTATGTATGTAGATATGTATGTACCATGTGGAAGCATGATAAGCACGTTTATCAGCATTTGCTGCTACATGAATATGTGTACATACGAGGGGATTAACAAAAGTTCGGTCAGTTGGTGACTGTTAAATCTTAATATACCAAATCCTTTGCAATTACTTTATTAGGCTTCCCTTCAGAACGATCGGCTAAAATGGAGACGAGAAAACGCAAGATAGTTGAGGATAGGTCAGACGAAATTCAGCGCAAATAGAAATTCGCCATGTGACTCTATTCGGGTTTCGGCGTAATTTACAGCTAATATAAATATTTTGTGAATGCCAAATTGCATATGGAACGATTGTTCCGCCTTTAAATACTTTTTCTAAGTGGTTCCGCAGATTTCAGACCGGACATTTTTCCGTAAAAGACGAGCCCCGAGAAGGTCGACCATAACCTTCCACTAATGACGTCACTGTAGCTCTAGTGAAGTCCAAAACTAACGAAGACCCACTATTGACAAATGTTTGCTAATGAATTGGGCTTGAATGTCATGGCTGTATCGTGAATATTAAGTAATCATCTGGGAGACACGAAGAAATCTGCTCGATAGGTACCACGAATTTTAAATGAGGCCCAAAAAGATGCTCGAGTACATTTTGTTCAATTTTTCCGGAACAAAGTCGAAAATGTTCAGTCTAGTCACTTTAGTAAAGTCGTTACTGGTGACGAATATTGGTTTTATAAGTACGGTTCAGAAACCAAACAGCAGAACATGGTAAGGAGCTCAACAGGTGCAAAACCCACCCGTAAAATCTAAGCAACAAAAATCAGCAGCAAAAGTAATTATGTCAATTCACTTCTTCTTCTTCTTCTTTATTGGCGTTAGCATCGCTTACGAGATTATAGCAGAGTCAATATTAGCGAGCCATTGCTCTCCTCTTTTCGCTGTCTGGCGCCAATTGGAAATTCTAAGTGAAGTCAGGTCACTCCCCACCTGATCCTTCCAGCGGAGTGGAGGTCTTTCTCTTCCTCTGCTTCCATCAGCGGGTACTGCTTTAATACTTTCAAAGCTGGAGCGCTTTCATCCATTCGGACGACATACGTTGACTTCACTCGAGCTAAAACCGAAGAGTGCTGACCAAAAGTTTTGAAAAATTTGTTGGAAAACAGGAAGAAAGATGATTTGCGGCGCCACTTTTTACATCAGGACAACGCGCTATCCCACACTGCTGAAATATCAAGTAATTTTATTGGGATCTCTGGGTTCGAAGACATACTTCCAGCAACATATTCCCCGGATATAGCAGCTTGTGATTTCAGGTTATTTACAAAAATTAAAAAAAAAAATTAAAGGGAAAGATATTTAATAGCAACGAGAAGATAATTAATGCGGTTAATGCTGAACTTGATAAGCTTAAAAAGCAAAATTTTGAAGACTGTGGATCTATAACCTTAAGAAATGCATTGAAATCAATGGCGATTATGTAGAGAAAGTAAAAAAGAACAAAGATTACGAATAAATACAAAAAGAATTTTTTGTTTGTTTGTTTTTCTGGTCAACTTATCGAACTTTTGTTGATCCCCTCGTACATATGTAAGTATGTATGTGTGTAGATATGTAGATATGTATGCACTATGTGGCAGCGTGCTTTTCAGCATTTGCTTTTGAAAACAACTCAAAATATCATTTGAATTTCAATTGACGATTTTGAAAAGTTTTCCTTAGTTTTGTACTTTGTTTTTGTTACTTCGCTATTTTTTTTTTTTTAATTTTTATTTTTATGAGCGCACATTTCATTCATTTTGTTGGTGTTTTCCTACTAGGAGTATGCGTGCTTGAATTAATGCGTAACTTTGGTAATGTTTTCTTATGTATGGTATATGTATGTGCATATGTACATATTTACTAATATACATAAACAAATCGTTTTTTAATGCTCAAAGTTTTATTTCATTTGTAGATATTAGCCCTTCATTACCATGCTCTTACTTAAACTGCTACAGACAGTCAGTCACATACTCGTATGTTTAAATATACATAAGTATGTATTTTTACACTGATGCTTGTACGTATGTCTATCTTCTTATTCTTGAGTTCCTTCCGTGCAAGTGAATCTTTGTACTCAAACAAATGTTTCATCATGACAGTCCGCGGGTGGTGAATGAAACAAAATAATGTAGATATGTATGTATGGTATAAGCGCTGGTATTTAAGTATTATATCTACATATGTATGTATGTATGAAATGGGATTGACATTGTTGCTTTATTAGTCATTGAAAGTGACACTGAAATACTATGGCAACATTAATTGGCATGGGAGACAATGTTATATATATAAATACATACACACATATATATGTAGAAAATCACACAAATAGCTAAAAATAGTATAAAGAGAAATAATCAGACAAATAATCAAAACAAAAATATTTTCCTTCAGTTTTTTTTGTTTTTCTCCTTCTTTCGATGTCCACATTATTTTAGATCACTTAACGATAAATAGCATTTCAAAATACATATTTTTCTCTTTATTCACTTTGTTATTCCTGTGATTTGACGTAAATAATTGCTTCTAAAAAATTTTCATACGGTAAACGAGAGAAAAGAAAGAGGCCGAGATGCGCGAGTACGAGAAGCTTGAAAAGCTGGCCGACAAGGGTAACGTTCGAAAATTCTACGAAAAGATACGGTGACTTACAGAAGGTTTCACGAGCGGAGCAAACTCTTGTGGGGCTCAGAGAGGTGATCTGAGGACTGATGCCCAGAGCATACTACATTTATGCAGTGAACACTTCTTCAGCCTGTTGAGTAGCATCGAAGTTCAAATAGCAATTGCACGCTTGAAAAACAAAAAAGCGGCAGGAGCCGATGGATTCCTGATCGAACTATTCAAATACGGCGACGAAGAACTGATAAGGTGCATGCAAAATATGGTCGGATGAAAGCATGTTCGACGATTGGAATCTGTCTGTACGCAAACCAAAAAGGAGGGACCCCATAGTCTGCGTCAATTTTCGATTGGTAATCTTGCTCAATATCCCATAGAAGTGCCTATCGAGCATATTGTCCGAAAGACTAAAACTCACCATCAAAAAGCTGAGTGAACGTTATCAGTGTGGCCTTAGACCTGGTAGATCCACCATTAACCAGATGACCTTGAGCAAAAGTCCCATGAAAAGAAGATCGAAACACACCCATCGGCAGCAGGAAGAGGAACTAGCTCTACGCCGCTATGTCTGAATTTGGTACCTCCGCAAAAATTATACAGCTATGTAAAGTGACCTTAACCAACACCAAAGCTCCGTCAGGTTCAGGAAGGATCTCTCCAAGACAGGGTGATTCCTACTCGTGTGCATTCTTTAATTTATTGCTGGAGAAAATAATACGAGTTGAACAGCTTAATAGAGAAGGCACAATCTTCTATAAGAGTATACAGCTGCTGGCGTACGCCATTGATATTGACATTATTGGCCTCAATAACCGCGCCATGAGTTCTGCTTTCTCCAGACTGGATAAGGAAGAAGAGGCGTATCGGTCTGGTAGTGAACGAGAGCAAGATGGAATACCTCCTGTCATCAAATAAACAGTCATCGCATTCGGGACTCTTTTTCCACGTCACGGTGACAGTCATAACATCGAGGTCGTAGATAATTTCTTCTCGTCTATCTTAGAACCCCTATTAACACCAACAACCATGTCAGCCTGGATATCGAAAGTAAGAAACGCGCTTGCCAACAGGTGTTACTTTGAATTTAAAAGTAAAGCCCTCTCTCGTCGAACGAAGCCCAAACTTTACAAGTCACTCATCGCTCCTTTCCTGCTATAAGGTGCGGAGGCTTGAACGATGACAACATCTAAGGAGTCGGCGTTAGGAGTTTTCGAGAGAAAAGATTAGCGTAAGATTTATGGTCCTCTACGAGCAGCCGATGGATCGATGAGCTGTACTAAATTGACGGCGACAATGAAATAGTGTAGCAAAGGAAGAGACATCGGCTGCGCTGGCTAGGTCTAGTGATCCGGATGGATGGAATAAGGAATGAATAGTGCGCTGTTGTTAGCTTAGTTATAATCATATCATCGGTGTCTACGTGAGTAAAGAAGAAGATGCTGAATTTTCCAACCGCTGAAAGAGGAAAGAAAGAAAGCCTCTTTGACCACCCTGGCATTAAAGCCGCTAGGAGGCAGCATATCGTCTTTCTCTTTCTTCGGTGCGTGAACGATACTTTGCCATACTTTGTAGAACTTTGACGCGTCTATACAGTTACCATGTGCATAGAAATATATGTATATAAATATATAATAAACGAAAAAATTGCCCCAAAGACCGTATGGCTTGCAATGACTTCCCCCCTTCAGAAATGAAAAACATTTCCTAATTAATCACTTACATTTTGATTTCAATATTTGGAAATATTGCAATTGGGCTTAATTAATTTGGCACTTAAGTGATAAGGGGAATTAAAATATGTATGTATGTGAGTATATTTTTAAACATATTTATGTCTGAGGAATAAACATTTGAACTTCATTTCCCTTGGGAGCAGTTTTTTATTACGCGTTGCTTCATTTTTTTTTTAATCGTATAAAATTTAATATCCCCCAAAAAGTCGTTGAACAACAAAAATCAAAAGGCCGACAAGGCAAAAAGAAAACAAAAATTTCAAAAAATAAAAAAATAAAAATTATTTAAGGTGTTGTGGAGCAATGGCCTTCCCTTAACAAAGCACTTGTTCTTTCTTTGCATGCGTATGCGTGTGTGTTTGTTTGTTAGATTGTATGTAATTTCTTTTGTTTTTTTTTTTAAAGTGATAACTGTAAGTTTATATTTCCGCTTAATTTTTGATTGCTTATGCATATCATTTCGGATATACCAACTGTATGCATATATATATATATATATATATAGGTATGTTTATATTTGCTTTTTCAAAAATTACACGCGCGCTGCATTATGCTGATTATTTTCGAAATTAAAACAAAATGCGAGCCGCAGTCACATTAACGGAGTGCATATATACATACATATATTGGTAATTTTACATTGTTATTGTTTTTGTTGTATTTGTTGCAATTGAAATGGTGTATTCCTTCATTACACTTACATACATACACGTATGTACATATTACATAAGCTGACAGCAATCGAATCGACAATAGTAATGTAACTTGAATATAACAACTGATAAATGCAAACGTACATACATATGAATGTGTAAAGGGTTTTCCCATTAGAGGTGTTATTTCGAAAAGCCTGCTATGTATTCCGGTAGATATCATTTCTGAAACTGTAATATTTTGACATTTGACAAGTAAAAACATCATCTTGACTGATAAAGCCCATTTCCACCTCTATGGCTACGTCAATAAGAAAAACTGTCGCATCTGGGGTTCGGAAAATCAAGGATTTATTGTTTAAAAGTCTCTCCATCCTCAATATATAACTGCTGTGTGCGGTTTGTAGTCCGGCGGGGTCATTGGACATTACCTTTTCGAAAATGTGGCTGGAGCAGCAGCTACGGTGAATGGATTCCGCTATCGAGAGATGATTAATGATTTGTTATGATCGGAATTAGATGGTATTGATCTGAATCACTCATACTTTCAACAAGATGCCGTTATGTGCTACACAAGCACCGAAACTCCGGGGGTTAGAAGCTCAAGAATTTACCCGTGTTTCGACATTCCTGTCATAAGAGGCGACTAAAATTTAATCGTTCCCGCGACAGTCAGGTCTTTATACCGGAACGACCCAGATTTGTATCCGGTCAAGGACTCTCATTTCCGCAGTATTGCCCGAAAAGTAATTCGGGGAATATTTTGCGGTTATAGCAACAAAAACAAAACCAAGGAAACCATCGACCTTTTAAGGGAAAAGTTTCCGGACCATGTTCGTTCTTTGTTCTTTGGATCCACTAAAAGATAAGGTGTACGCTTTCTCTAGATATATCTATTAATAATATTCCTTCGATATCCTAAAAAACGGTAGCCATAATTTTCAACGCCGACTTTTCCACTTTTAATCTTCGGTGACCTTTCATACTGACGAATCCAATCCAAGGTACCCATTGCGCACTCATTTTTTTATATTCAAATGTTCATGCAAAATCTCTTCAACTCGCTCTTTACTAATCTGTAATCCTTCTGCTATCTGCCACAATTTAATCCTTCGATCAGCCAGTACTCATTTTTCGACTTTCTGCACATTTTCTTCGGTCACAACCATCACTAGGCACTCCGGGCGGAGATGATCTTCACGGGTCTCCCTTCCTTGTTGAAACAGCAGGTCCAATTTTTTCACCAACGTATATGAAGGTGCAGAATCCTGAAGAACCGATGGAAACTCGTTTGACATTTCTTTCGGTAGACTTTCGCCTTTTACAAAGAATCTAATCAGCGCCAAAGCGGTGCACCAAATTGCGAGAATTTCCATTTTCCGTTGACATAGTGTTTTTGCTTGTTCCAGGAACGAAATTTTAACGAACCTAATAAAAAAAAAGTTGTGTTATTTATACTAATATTGAGTGCCGCAATTAGTATTATCAGTAACGTATGATGTGTCACCTCTAACTACTTTAGATCGCTAGATTATCAGCCAATCATAAATGTGGCCGAATTTCTTTGGTGCAACGTTGAAACTCCTAGAGACATGAATCCCTGTAATTTCAAATAACCCCATAAAAAGAAATCGAATGGTGTTAAATCCTAGGGGGTCTGATTGCCAAAACGAGAGTGTACAGAACCAGGAATTGTGTCATGCAGTAATTGAAGTATTTCAAGAGCTGTTTGACATGTGGCACCGTCTCCTTAAAACCACATATTGGTCAAATAAATATAAATCGAGCACCAGGAACAGTCACTGCTTGATGAGCCTCATTTTTAAAAGAAACGTATGATCCAATTATGCCTCCAGTCCAAAATTCACACTAAACAGTGATACGTTGTGGATGCATTTGATTTTCGACAATCACATGTGGCTTCTCAGAACCCCAAAAGCGGCAGCTTTGGCAATTAAAAAACCCATAAAGGTGAATGATTTTGCTCCAATCCATTCATCAAATCCTCTTCGTCGCTGTGCATGGTAATTAGACTTCAGTTGATGTGTTAATTGAATTTTGTAAGCATTTTTTTAGGGTTGTCAACACTTTCATTTTGGGACACCCTGTATATCATAGATAGGATTATTATATAATATGCAAATATATGTATGTATTTATGTGAAAAGTTCAAATTTATGCTTATAAATTATGCACAAATGCATTATTTCTACAAAAACAAAAAAACAAGAAAAAGCTGAAAAATAAATTTATAATAAGAATTGAAGCCAAGCGGATCAAAAAAATATGTTGACGGACGGCCTTATGTTGGTTGGTAGCGCTGTTTAACAAAAGAAAAATTGGGTCAAATATATTGAACATCATTAATTTTTCCTCATTTCCTTTTTTATTCATATCATGTTATATATACATATACATACTTGCACATCCGCCAATAGTTGCTGCCACGTCGCCCGCCCTCTCCATATGCTCACACCATACGTATATTATATATGAATCAAGTGTAAATGTATGCTTTTTTTTTAAAGAATTTTTCAGGATGATTTTCGTGTCTTTCGAGTTTTTTGTTTTTGAGCTTTTTTCGTAGTCTTCCACCTGTATCCTCAGCGCTTGCATGCGCCCAGCTCGAGAGAAAAAATTGCCTTTAAAACGACATTCCATATCAATAATGTCTACGTTCAGAATCCCGAGTTTACGGGATTAAGAAACTGTAGCTTACTTTTTTATGTTTAAAATATCTAAAATTATTCCTGAAGGAACCAAAGGATGCTTATTAGAGACACGCGAAATATACGGACAGTGATTGTCTAACCTGACCCACCAGCCAATGAGCTAATTGTAGAAATTAACTCTCTTCCAACGTTGGCCGGCTTTGCCAAAACTACTCTACTATATATGCTACCGAAAAGCTCGCTTAAGTTTTTCATATGCGTTTACAAGCCTCCACCGAAGACAAAAAAAATGTTCCGGAATTCTATCTTCTAAGTATATTCCGTCTTATAGTTCTCTAGGACGGTCTTACAACAACCAGACGCCACCTGTAATAAGCTAGCGAAAAAAACGAATACTTCAAGGTTAAGGAAATATGCTCTACGAGACAGTTAAGATGATAATAAAGTTGCAGTAGATGTGACTTTTTCATAGACTTTTCGTACATTACCACTGGTCTATGGTTGACATTGCTCATCATACAAGCTCTTCTTCCTACATTGTCGAAAAGCAATTGTTTCTGCAGTGAAGGGGATTAAGGGAGCTTGGAATACCGTTTACTAATTCCCTTATATCAAGCTGGTGATGAGTGCTCTCAAGAAGCACGTGTCCAACATATATATATACCGCTGAAGCGATTTTCGACCGACCTCCCCCTCCAATTTAAGTTTTTTTAGATCTATAGCTTATTATAAGCCGTCTCCGAACGGCTGATGGATTTTTATGAGGATTTTTAATTTCATGTCAGAAATACACTCGGCGGGCTTGGCATACCCTGCCGAGGGGTAACCGTAATTAAAAAAAATTGCTTTTAAAGAATCTTTCTATAATTTCGGACGTTGTTTGGGTAAGGAGTCGAACCTATGATCTTCTGCATACCAGTATCCACTCTGAAAGAATGCAAGTTCAGTAGAAAACCGGTTGGATGTCTGTTGTGAATACAGGTCTTTGACGTTGAGCTTTCCTAATGTTTGTTGATGGACATTCTTTGCTGTACCGAAGCATATGCTTATACTCGCTGTGTCTGAACCGTGTTTCGAGTCGATGTTTGAACCTACGCACATCGAAAACAATGGAGGCATGTCTTCCGTCTATAAATGAGTTAGTTACGCAACTTTCTTTCCTATACTTGCTTTGTAGCATTTTTTATGCAAGATTCTTTTGCTACAGTCGACCACATTTCGGGTTCCGGCGAATCAGCATCAGCTCGTTTGGGGATGTCACATCATAGAGGTTGTGTTTTTTCGACTGTTGAGCCAAAGTACTTTTTGTTGCCTAGACTGGCGTTAAATTTGAGCAGCAGGATTGTGGCAACTAGACGAGGATATCGCTTAGAGGTGGATTGTAGGTGCTCATAGTAAACATCTTTCTTCGCTTTGGATGGTGAGATGCTCATCCAGCGATGTGAATGGTGGTTTCAGAATCTCACTGCCATCACAAATGTAACACTAAATTTGTAGTTCTTTATACAGATGTGGAACTGAAATTTACGAGGATTTACCTTCTACTGGATTTGTGCCAACCTCGTTCCGCCTCACGTCACTTACAGATGAATGACGGTCAAAAACCATTAACACTTGCGTGGACTGCTACACATGGCTTCAGGTTCGGGCTTAAAATTGGAGAAACTTGATTAAAAGTGGATGTTGGTTCCACATCAAAAAGAGGTTGGAAGAAACGAAACGAAAGCAAGCCAGTGATCGATTTGTGTCCAATTTCAAATGTACTCTATGGGTCTGCAAGTGCCTCTCTTATCACTCTCATTCCCACTTTCAATTGTAGTGTCTTGAATTCATATTTTTCGAAATTCCGATTATTCGGTTTTCACAACATATTTCAATATTTCTACATACATAAATAAATACATACATATCTACAAATAGCTTTCAATACTCTTCAATGTCTCGATGAATTGCATCAACACTCAAACACCTCGGTTTTTCCTCATTTTTCCGTGAGATGGTATTTTCGAAACACTTACACTTATACTTGCATATGTACGTATGTAAGTATATAAACACTTGTGCATTTAAAAACGAAAATCATTTCATATTTTTCAAACTCAAAAAAACAAAAAAAAATTTTTTTCCTTCTAAAAATAGTTAAGAAAGTGTGACAGTGTGGTTCTTGTTGTTGTTGTTGCTTTCTGTAGCAGTGACAAATATGTACATATGTATGTATTAGATATAATGTAAGGCAAAAACTTAGTGCACCAAAAACAAGAAGAAGAAGAAGAAAATAGAAAAGAAGAAGAAGCACAAAGTGCATACATATATGCGCTACAAGGTATAGCGTGAGTAAAGAAAGGAAATAAGAAGAAAAAAAGCGAAAATATAACGACACAGAAATTCTATTAGCGTATTATTTGTTATAAGCGCAACCACAAGAGGTCTAATACGAAGGAATTGAGACGAAAGATGCAACATGAAATGTCAAAGATATGTTTTTTTTTTAAATTTTTCAATTTTTTTTTTCTTTTTCCCCCAAACAAATATTTTGTGTTGCTTTGCGATTTCAGTGGTAGTGGTGACCTTATAAATGTAGCACTTATATGATTTGGTTTGTATGTATGTATATACGTATTGTCATTGTTGTAGCATTTTATGAGATTCTTCTTTCGGTATTTCTTTTTGTTTTCTTTCTTTTTTTTTTTTTGGTTTGCGGAAGGTGATAAATAGTTGGAAAATGGGTTGAAATGTTTAAAAATAATTTTGTACCGCATCATATGATTATGACATTACGTACTACTTATAAGCTGATGATGACAGTTTCTTTATCCTAATTAATTGGTTATTGCATTTGACAATTCTTTGCTTTTGTCATGAAATGATATTTTATTTTCAAGAAGAAATTCCATTGCTATTTTTTTTCGGTTAAATCTCAATAATATCTAAATTTTCTAACTATTTTAAGCACAAAATTAGTTTTTGCTATAATTTGGCATAAAAATAATTTATTAATTACAATAAAATGTTTTTCATATTATTCAAAGTAAAGCAGAAATACATTTATCAAACTTATTGGACATTTTGATTTAAAATTCACATTTTTATTAATTTTTTTCTATTATCTGAACTAATTAGCTTTTGCCTACAAATCTTTTCGCCCTCAAAATTTGAATATTTTTGTAAAAAAAAATATTGTTAATTATAACAGTGCGGACAGAAATGGAAAAATTTAACTTTATAAAAATTATAAAATCAATTATATATATTTTTTTTATTAAATTCACATTTACTTTTGGAATATGCGATTGATAAGTAAAAAAAAAATATCGACTTAATTAAATATACACGTATACATACCAAACAGCGTTTCTGTGTACGCTAAATGGGGGTTAAAGGGTGGAAATAAAAAACAAAATTATCTTTTTCAGTGTATTCAACTGCAAGGCGAATACATTTTTCATATCTTTCAAATAATTTATTTATACCCTTGACATCACCACCATCAGTGATGCATTTCTTCCCCTCAGTTCTTTTGCATTTTTGGTAACAGGTAATAATTACTCGGGGCCAGTTCTGGGCTTTCGGGTGGATGATTCAAAATATCGACTCTCAGCTTATGCAGGGCAGCCACCGCAACGCGGCTCTTCTGATCGGACGCTTTGTCCTGCAAAAGTAGCATACCTTTTTTAAATTTTCCTCACCTTTTCTCTATAATGGCTTCTTTTAGTAGCTCTTATATTGAAACGTAATATTCTCCATTTATAGCAACACCTTTATCTATACAAGAAAGTTTCTGGAAATTGTAAATAAAACGAAAATTTTGTAATCTGCACTAATATTTATTTTGTCGCCTTCAAAATACGCTTCTTCTGAAGCGATACACATATGCCACCTCTTTTTCCAATCATCGAAATATGCCTTGTAGACGCTGTCTGGGATCGCCTTCAGTTCCCCCTCTGCGAACTCAAGTTACCATTGAGTTTTGGAAACAAAAATTGGTGGTGGAGTATTTATTGGTGTTCAAACTGACCTTGCTGCGGAAGAAATTCATTTTGCGAAATCGGAAGCGATGAAATTTCTTTGTGTTAAAATACGTTTAATTGATAAAAATATTTATATTGCCGCCCGTTATATCCGGCCGAACTCTGACTTTTCTACTTACTCTCTCCAGTCGTCAAGGTTAAAATCATTATTTTCCATTACTAAAACAACTGACAATGACAATCCTATATATCATGGAATTTTAATGACAGTTTACTAGTACCTAGTTCAACTCGAGATAATGCTCATGATTTCCTAAATGAGCTTTACGATCTGGGCCTTTTTCAAATAAATATGATCCATAATAAGTCTGGAAAAGCTTTGGATCTAATATTTTTGGATGACGTTTCGTCATTTTTTTTAAGTCGCTGTGATCCTTTAGTTTTGCCCGAAGATGGTTATGATCCATCTCTCGAATTATCTTTAGATGTTCCCTCTAATCTTAATTATCCAATATCTACTTCATAATCGAAAAGTTCTCGTTTTTTTATTTAAAAAAGGCAAATTATAATAATCTTAGAAATGCGCTGTCTACAATTTCCTGGCCAATGTATGACGGAAACGTGGAAGAAATCACAAGTGCTTTACATTCTGCCCTCAGAAAATTTGTTCCTACAATATAACAAATGAGCCGATCCGTGTTCAAAACGCTTTATGGTTTATTAAAGATTTGAATAGCTTTAAAAATAAGAAGACTAGATTGTTCAAGCTCTATAAAAATGCCGGCAAAATTTCTGATTATGGTGCTTATTCCGTAGTTAGACAAAAGTATAATATTTAAAAATAAGTCGTGTTACAAGAATTCAATATAACATTATTTCGAATCCGACGTCATTTTATAGTTTTGTTAATTCGAAACGTAAGACGTTTGGGTTTCCAACATCTATGAAAATGAATGATGAAGTCTCTAACGATTGTTACAGAATCGCAGATATGTTCGCAGACTTTTTCGAATCTAATTATGCGCCAAACACAAATTCAACCCCGCAGCCATTCATTACTTAAGGGGGTCTCCTCATCAGTAGCTTACAAAAAAAGAGGTTTTTCAGGATTTTTTTTGAACATGAAAACAACAAGAGAAACAAATGATCTTTTGCATATTTTTGAACATATATTTATTCAACAAAAAAAAGTTTATTGTATGTCAAAATAATTAAAAATGGCTGATTTATGAAAAATCTTGCGCAGCAGCTCGCGATTAACAACTCAAACTCCGTGCATGATTCAGCCCGTAATTTTTATCTGAAACAAAAAATGGAAATACTTCCTTGTTCAGAAGGCTTTTTTGCAGATCATAGACTATTATGGTGATTGAAAGTTGAAATTTTAACATTTTTGTCATTTTTTTAAAAAAGTACTCGATTTTTAGTGCTTTTTCTAAGAATAATTGAGTTGATAACATTGTAAAATAAAAATTTTTTAATAAATATTTTTAGTTCAATCTATGGACAATAAAATTATCTAAAAAACGGTGTCTTACTTGTATACATAGCTTTAATGGTTCATTTTTAATCGTGCACGGAATTTTAAAAAATACGGTTTTCGGGAAATAGGCTTTAAAGTTTTTAGTTTAGCTCGCGCTTGCCCCACGCGAGACTCTACTCAGATTTGTAAATCCTAAACGAGTTTGAGTTGGACTCTCAAAATTTGCAAGAATATTCTTTAATAATAATTCTAACGATTGAAGCAAAAAAAAAAAAAATCGATTTTTTGAAACTGACTGATGAGGAGACCCCCTTAATGCTTTCTTTTGATTGCATAAAAGTACCACATATATCCGAAGATGTTGTTTATCATCATCTTAATGCCCTTAAGAGCTCATTCATACTAGTATACTTAAATTATGTGCTGAATCTCTATATATACCATTGACGAACATATTCAATGCTTTATTAAAGCAAAATTTATTCCCTGCTTTGTGGAAAGATTCATACATTGTACGAATTCAAGATGAACCAAACCGCGAATATAAAAAAAAGAATTTCCGGAAACTTTCTGGTCTTAATGTACTATTAATTATTATCCCTAATGAAACTAACGTCCATAGCTGTTGAGCTGAAATTAGTAGCCACGTAGAGAAAAATGGAAGAGATTCCCATAACAGCAGACATTTTCATACTGATACAGCAAATACAAGTAATTAAATGCGAACAATTTAAGTTTTGTAAGATTTTTTTTTGTTTTATTATTAAACTTAACAGCCTCAGAATAAGAAGAAGAAGATTCAAAATGTTAAATCAGAAACAAATCGGTTGTTTGGGGGCTATATGTTACAATAATCCGACTTCGAAGATTTTTCCTTACCAACGTGCAATGTACACGTATAGAATACCATATTTCATGTTCTTAAATTTTGATTGGTTTATCTCTTCCCTTTATGATACTTACTTACTCTGAAACAAAGTTAATATAAGATATCATTTCATGTTCATGAAAGGTTTACAAATGTATAGCAATTTTTCAATTACGAGTGAGTGGGCCGATTTGGCTTTAATTGTTTTCGATTGCGCGAAAGCGCCAGGATAAAGTTTTAGAGAAGGAAAATTTCTGGGAAGTGGGCTGTGTGAGGAAAAAAAAGAGCAATTATGGTTCGAAAAAGGTTTTCATCGATGAACATGTATACATATACCTAGTTTCCTTTAACGACAGTAGACCAGGGATCGGAGAGTTCGATTTGCCTGAAATTTAGTTTATAGTGCAATTTTCTTTCCAGTGGATCAGCGAAACATCAAATGGATATCATTTTGATACCAGCATATATCGACGTTCGCTATAGCAGAACGTGCGCTCCCATGCAGAATGCTATGGGTTTGATTTCTGGCAGGACCTATACTCAATACCCTTCGACAGGAAATGTCAAGTACTTGTATAGAGGATAGTTGTGTCAACGACAAAAAGAGTTTCAAAAATCTCTTTAAATGGTTTTTTTTAATGAATTACCGGATCTTTTATGACAGAATGTACGTATTCCTAATGCGAGATTACCTTGATTTTGGTTCAAACACTTTAAAATATTCGATACAAAACAAATTTCAGAATTTACGATAACAATTGTGAGGTGAGGTACATGAAGATAGCGCTTCCAAAATACTTCTATGGCGTGACCTCAAAGTTCATGCGTTTTAACACCGCTGTACTATTTTTTGTGGGGTTATATGAAAAAATAAATTAATGTTTCGTTCAGAGGCAACATGCCTCCTTCAGCTCCAATGTAGTTGATTTAAAATTTCAATTTTACTTTCATGCCCTCAGCTCATTTCATACCATATTAACAATGATTTCACGCAATTGTAAGTAATTTTAGAGCGACCATGAGTTCAATTTTCAATTTTCTACATTTTTCGCAATCACGCTTCAATTTAATCTAGGTTCAACATATTTGCATCATTATTATTAAATCACCAGCATTTAAAGTTTTCTTTTTTAGGTCATTTAAAATTGTGATGGCCAAGACATAATCCCTTTCATAACATCCACTACAACACTAGTTTGTATGGACATACTCGTATACATATATAGTATGTGCGAGTGTATCCAAACAAACAGATCCAAGCAAAATGATTATGAACTCAAAATACAAACAGACATACGTATGTACACAAGTTGTAAGTGCATTCTACTGTGAAGTTGTTAAAACTGAATGAAAAGAAAAAAGCAAAAAAAAATTAAAACAAAAAAAAAATTGCAAATGGAAAAAATGAGCTTTAATATGCCCTTAATTGGGAAGAGTTGAATGCTTTGCGTACACAGGCGATTATAATGAAGATGGATATGTGCGAGTAAACGCATTTGCTTACCTTTCGCATCAACATTACTGGTACTATGGTAAGTATGAGAGACAGTTTCGAAATGGAGCAGTATATGGAGTGCGTTCTCTAAGTTAAATAAGAAAGAGGTGCCGAAGTTTTTACAGCTTACATGAACTTACCAAATTTATTGCAAAATACAAAATTCAATTTCTATGATTTTTCGGGTTTAATATTTATTTGAATTTATGTGCTGAGAATACCAAATTTAAAACTCTTTTGACGGATTTTTGACCCTAAATCTCATATCTGAAGTAAACGGTTGCATGGGGGCTATATGATATGTATAGGCCATCGATTTCGATGTTTTTCGGTGGAAATCTCTTTGCAGTAAGTGTGTTTGAAATATCCCATAAATCGTAGGGCAGATGTTCTAGACTAAATAGACTCAACTTGTTGTTCTGATCCGATCGGTATAAATTTTGATACGGATCAAGCCAGAGCGGGGAACATCCTGGACCTTCCTCCGCTTATGCAAGGGCCAGTGATGAGGATCAAGCTAGATATACAACTACATATACAAATCGTACAATGGCCAGTGAGAACTGGCAAAATGTGTGAGAGTTTTGATCTGCCAAGAGCGGGGAACTTCCCGGACCTTCCTCCACTTATGCTGACCAGTAAGATCTCGAAATATCGCGAGTAGAATTACGAGCCCAGTGCTTGCTGAGTTGGTTTCAGGACCATCACGACGAAACAGTGGTACCCGTATACGCAAGCTCTTCAAATGTGATAATTTTGGTTTTGACTGGTTTTCTGAAGTCGCAAATATTCGATTACGCTAATATTCTTGGGCATAAATTGAAGAAACACTGAGCTCCGGTTTGGTTTAAAATTTTTAGATGTGGCTAATTTCTTTCAATAACTAAACACTTAATCAGTCTACGAACCAGGTTTAGACCCGAAAACCTGCGAAAATCTACGAAAGTATTTGGACAACCTCAACTCGTCTTACACACAACTGTGACAGAGGGTATAAGGCAAGTGCCGGAGTTACTTGAAAATCAGTCGGATGGCAGCCAGTTTGAACCCACTATGTTGTTGTTACTTTGGGAGCCCATGAGCCTCTTGAACTTCCAGAAGGATTTCACAATCTCACACCAGACAGTTTTCAGTTTCCGACCTTCAGTGATTTTGTGGAAAAAAGAGAGCTACAGTTCTCGTCGGTTACATTATAAGCTGATATCCAGTGAATAATTATGAGACATTTTTACAGGTTTTTAATTAAGCTTGGTAAACTCGGAGTCTATTGGCTGTACAAGTAAGTACTTACGAGTTTCTTAAGGATATACTAAGCGCCACCCAAGAGGATTTTTAGGAACACACCTCGTTTCGAGCCGACCGTAACTGTTAAAAGTGACAAAAGATGAAGCAGTTCGCCTAAAAAAACGAAAATTAAACTTTGCCGTAACACTGAGCAGTAGCTGTCATGAGAGTGTCTTCTTAATGGTACATATCTGGCTGAATATTTAGCTTGAGGACGAGCTTATAAATCTCGGTGAGGTCCTTGTCCCTCCTATCTCTTTCTCAATGGAAGATTTCTACGGCTAAGTATGCTTCGTGAACATGTAACAGCTGACCGAAGAGTCAGTCTGTCTTGTAAAACTTTGACTTCCAAACTAGTCCTTTTAACCAAAGTTTACTGTACAGGCGTATGTATGTATGTGTATGCACATGCATAGACCGAGTTATTTATACATTAAGTGGCAATTTATGCACGCACACCATGCAACACCAATACCAACCAATAAGTGTTTTTCGCACTCTTTCTTCATCAAGTTGCACACACCACCAACAATGTCTTTGAATTCAGTTAAAAAAGGTAGAAAAACAATACACGAAACAAAGCAAGAGTGTGTGAGTGTGTATGTTGATCGAAATGAAGGAAAACTAGTTTATGTGCAATATGCATAGTCATGGGTCAAAGTCATTAATAAAACAGCAATTCAGCCACTCGGCCGACACATACATACTCAGAAATTGCTATATATACATACGAGTACATAACTACATACATACGTGTACATACATGCATGGAAAGTAAGTAAAGTTGGCAGATAGATAGTTAGACGGCCAGTTAGGCGCTATAATAGACCAGTTGAGGTGGTAAAAATATGTTATGTTGTGCCTCCGACTTTGGCTTGCAAAGAGGAAGCAGTCAGTAGAAGAAGAAAAAGAAAAGAAGCAGAAACGTAACTGCGTGCGTATTTTTTGCCAGTGTGTTTGTGTATGGTGTTAATACATATGTGCATATGTTTGAGTATACTTTTTCACACTAGACTGGTACAATAGTAGCACTTGCATAAGTAACACTTTTCAAAACGTGGTAAATAGTGAGGGAGGAAGTAAACTGTTAGTCGGCGCACAGTAGAAAGGAATATTAAGAGAGACTTGGGGATGCTTCAGATTGCATTGGCCCTGATTCATTTAACGAGTGTGTGGAAGAGAACAAAAAAAAAATATCGAAAGTGAAAAAAGGAGTGTAATAAAAAACGAATTCAATGCCAAAAAGAAAGAGGGACAACGGAGAGGTTTTTCATTAGAAAATAACTAAAAATGAACACCTCTAAGCGGTTTAAGCTGATTTTTATTAAGAAAAAAAATTTTAATGTGTTGTTGTTGAGGGCGACCTCGACTGGGCAAAAAGCAATCTCGCTGCTACAGAAAAGCGGACAATAGCGTCAGGCAGCGGGAACCCGAACCCCCTCAACAACTACAGAAAGTCTTAGGTCGAATGGATTCAAGAGGCCCAGGCCTACTGCCCCCTATCAAATGTCGGTTGCCCAGACTGCAAGACCATTTAGCTAGGTTGCCAAAGAGCAATTCGCTCTAGGCGTCGTAGACAGGAGGCATCCGGACGGGTACACAACCCCAGACAACTGGAAATCTGTACTGATGGGTTTGTGCAGGGTGTACAAGTGTCTACTTCAACGATACCCTGGCCCTGCACCCGTAGTACGCAACGCGGCGTGGCTCAAGGGCCGTGTAAAACTTGTATCGTGATGAGAGGGCGGTAAAACTCTACAAAGATGCAATCGCTGTAGTTGGAGAGCTTTAGCTTGGGACAGACTTAGCGGCTTAGCATAGATCTCTATCAGGCCACGAGCCCTCCAACTCAAAACAAATCTTAGAGCTTATCCAATTGGGCAATGGGGAAGTACCCACCAGTGAGTGATTCATAAGCTACGGCTTTTCCTCCATCACTCTAAAGGTCCATAGGAAGGATGAGAATTAAATCAAGGAAGGAGGGAATGCTACGAGCGGGTCTACCAACCTAACAGGCCCCAAGGAAGTGGTTCCCACTGATCCGGACATCGCCTTGATCGAATCGGGCAATGGAACCATTCCAAAGGAGGAAACAAGACGGCTGGCACCCAGGGAAGACACCATGAGTGGACCGGGGGTGTCAGATGACCCTGCGGAAGGATTCCTCACCATCTCAGACGCTGAAAGGTAAACGCTCTCGGTATCTAATTACATTGGTACGACTTTCACCCAATGGGAAACTATGGAGGAGGACCAGCTTTTGGATTCTGACAACGAAGGGACTTCAGAGACTTCAGATTGATCTACATCACTCTAATGCAGCGTTAGCTGCCCTCATTCTGGGTCTCTGCAAAAAAGCGGGGGACATAATTTTAGTCCAAGAATACTCTACGGACTGACATCTGATACCTACCAAACGGTTTTCGCACCAGGGAAATTTAGGCCTAGAGCTTGCATTCTGGTTAGTAAAAACATTTCTTATTTTTTTCTCTACCAACACAGCGACGCAGCCCCAGCCAGCATTGAAATAATACTGGAGGAGAGGCGCGTGTTAATATTCTCGTCATATTTCACGTATGACGATATTCTGCCACCGGTCCATCTACAGGAAGTTGTATTGACTCTGATTCAATTTGACTCAATCGGATGAACAGTGAGTTTCGGCATAGAGTTGCATGGAGTTAATTGATTCTAGCTTCTTGAATATTGATTTAGGTTGACGTGTTGAAGAAAAAGGTAGATTCACGTCGCCGAGGTGTGACTCTCCTAGGGAAGTTCAGCATTTACTCAGATAGACAAATGCTAATCACGGCTCTGAGACCTCTTATGATCCAATTGGCTAAGCACTACCTAGCCTCAATCGCCGTAGTATTTACCACTTTTGTTTTAAAGCTCAATCTTAGTACGAGTTGTCTTGAAAACGACTCGAATGGAGGCACTCTGTCGCTCAACGATCAATGAATGGGTGTGAAGTCGCTAAAACTTACTGGCTGTGAGTGAATCGCGCAAAAAATTTCACTACGTAAGGGTTCAGCTTGACTTTTGCACTAGAAGAAAGGCTTTACGGCTTGGGATCTCGTTTTTATCCTGATTATCTGAGCCAAGGTACATACTTTTGAGTCCGAGCTTAAAATACCTTAGACGGCGTATCGCTATTACCTAGGGCGTCTAATTGGATGTTGCTTACTCTTTCATTAGAATCGGTTAACCTATATGTGGTCTTTAAGTGATGACTTTTCTATGGCCTATATTTTATATAAGCCTTTCTCTCCCTTTGTCTCGGTTGCGAGATCAATCTGGCTAAAGGTGGGTCGTGGAAGGGCAAGGAAGCTCCTTTTTCTACCCAGATCAAAACTCTAGGATTTAGTGGGGGTTCTTATCGGACATTGTGCGATGGGAATACACGCTATAAGCTTTGGGATCCCCACTGTCATGGTCGTTTGGAAGAATAGAGAAATGAAATGTCCCGCGCTTGTGAGATGCAGACTGAAAATTTCCGGACAACATAACCGAAGGAGTTAGCAGGCGCTGACATCAGGCAAATTTGTAAAATTTTCACTTGGGCAGCAAGCCTTTCTCTATATGTATGAAGAGTAGTGTGGCGTTCAGAATATTTTTCCGTCTTTGTTGCCCCACAATGGACGTGTCTTAGATGCCACCTCCACCTAACTCAACCGAACCTAGCCTATCGATTTGTGAACGAATAATGCTTATATCAATATATCAGACCATAACAAGGTCCAAGTGCCAAGTTCAAATAAAAATGGACAAAAGTTGGAAGGCTGAGGTGATCAAATAATTTACGCCACCTTTACGCTTTAAAAATGCAGTTAGCCTGCTTAACGGCAGTACGCAGTTCGCTCGGCTATTGCGGCCGCCGTGAAAAAAACTATAGAGATGCAAAAAAAAGTATGGTTTATACACATATGTACATATATATCAAAGAGCTCGAGCCACACAATACTGCATTGAACTTTTATTGTTTTCTAGTCTATCATTAAGGCGAAAGAAGGCGCCAACCCTGTGGGTCTTACGACAAAAACTCAACGTATCAAGTGCGTCGAGGGAGCCGCCAACGCCGAGGCCACCTACGCAACAGCAGCAGCAGCGCACAAAGTCCATTTCAAGAGCGAATAAATAGTTTGTGCTGAGTCGCTGATAGATAACGTCATCCGCAACCAGCCAATATTTGAAGGTTGCCAGCCGAGGATGCCACACTCCGTCACCGCCGAGTCTTTTCTGCAAATCTAAGTTCCACGTAGGAGTATGTGTACCTCTCAATGACTGCGTTGGTGCCGGTGGTGATGTAGCCTGCTTTGTATTGTCTGCCAGTTGGCTGCACTTAATTTAATGTTCATAATATAAACTTATCTGCAGATTTATATTTTCGTTATATGCTTGCATGTACACGTATGTGTATTAGTATGGGTATATGTGTGTGTGTGTGTAATAGTGGCCATGTTTCCCTTCGCGCTTTTGGTGAGTTGGTGTACGTACATATTTTTCTCACGAAATGCATTCAGCCATCAGTAGTTTATTAAAATTCATTGCCACATGCCACTGATTTATACAAACAATTCGTAGAACAATGTAGAAAAATAAGAGAAAAGTAATAAAAAGAAACAAAAAGTGAAAACAACAACACCAATAACAACAAAAAAATATAAACAAAACAAACGAAAAGGATTTATTACGTTGGCTCTATAGCGCCACAGTTGCTGTGTGGGTTGTGAATGGCAAATGGATGTAAAGCCCAGAGGCGGAGCTCTGGGAGGAACATCAGAGGAATAGAAGAGCACTGCATTCATCGGCTATAAGGAGGAGACATTTACAGCCATGTGGACAATGGAAAAGAATTGTGGTAGCTGGTCTCGCGTTCAGTGGTCCAAGTAGGAAGCTCGAGGTAAAGAAAAAACTCTGCTCTAACTACTACTTTAATAGTAAACAAGTGGCGTAACTCTTGGTTCGGTTTCCCAACGAGGAAGCCTTTTCTAGAGAGATCGATTTCAGTTAGAGTTTGATTTTTTCATCACTTTGCACTCTAGTGATTTATTAATATGGAGCCCAATGCGATCCTGACGATCGCTGGCGAATAAAATTAATATTGGTCTATGCCGGAGAGCCAGAGACTTCATTGTATGTACATCGACTATATAGTTTTCATAGAGCTAGTGGGACCTCTTCTTCTTTGGGTTGGTTCCTGTATGCCGGTGCTGTCAGTTTCATTTTTTATGAGGACACCAACTAGCGGGCCAGCGGCAACTTCCCATCAAGAGACTAGATGTTCCAAGTGCTTGCCTTTAAATCAAAATCTTTAGTATGCGGCAGCCGCAATTGTCGAGTGGTTAGCATTGCATACTGCCTTACTGACGCCCTGGTTTGGAGTTCTGGTTTCACAAACATATAGGTACGGTCGCAGGGAATGTCAAGCTCTCAGAGTGTATTCCGCGGATGCGGCTTTAAATAAACTGTAGGATTCTTCTTTTTGTTGGAAAACATTAAGACGCATACCGTAAATTGGAGGAGAAGCTCGACGGTTACAAAACGGTAATTATATAGGTATAAATATAGTATATTTGTTGTGTTCGTCGTCAAAGTTAGAAGTTCTCATCCGGGCTTTATCAATTTTTTAATGGAAGCTGGTTTCTACGCGGCGAATCCCATATCCAGCGCACAAACCGCCAATCGAGGAGGAACAGTCACTGCATTTAGACTTCAGCGAACCTTGAAATCGAGTAAGCCGGAGAGGCTACATTTCGAACTTTCCTATCTTTTACCCATAAGCCAAGACTCCACACAGCTTGCTTACGTTTGCAGGATGTGCCATGTGGACGCAAGATGAGATATTGAGTATAGCCCTGCGACTATAACTACATACACAGAAGCAAGACTACATCCCTCTACCAGAGTCTATGGGTTTTGCTATTTTCTTCCGACCTGGGCTTTCATATAACGGTATTTGAAATATCGGACATAATGTGGTGGTTAGCCCAGTGTCCCCACCCATGTTTCTCTCTCAGTTTATTTTTCCTAAGAGTTCGAGAAAATAAATCCAATCGAGATAAACAGAGTATTTTAACGCAAAAAGGCGAGATCTCCCCACAAAGACGGATCTTGCATACCTCTCTCTGGGAAATACTAAAGAGGCTTTTTCATTGGTGAGAATTTCGCTCTGAACAAGCTCGTTCCGTTCCCAAGCCCGCATTTGTCGACGAGGTAACGGGTAGGGACTTTTTTGTTCTATCCAGAGTTGTTAAGGAAATTTTAAGGATTTATTCCTTCAGAAGAGCAGACTGCTAGCTACACATAGCACAAACACTTTTCTCCTCCGGCCCTCAACAACGCTCATGTTAAACATGATTAAGGTCCAACTCGGCTTACCTCAGCTGCTGCTTTTGCAATAGCACAAATACATTAGTAAATAAATAAATATGTATATATATATATATATATATAACTTTTTTAAATCTCTACATGTGTAAATTGTATGTAAGTCTATATATATATGTGTGTGTGTGTGTGTTTCGTATAAAATATTGCAAAGCTACCAAAGTGCTCTCAACTGAGGGTTGCATTAGAAAATGTTGATGCTGATGTTGTTGTCGCTGTTGTTGCT
Organism: Ceratitis rosa; assembly: GCA_037013455.1. Lineage (NCBI taxonomy): Eukaryota > Metazoa > Arthropoda > Insecta > Diptera > Tephritidae > Ceratitis > Ceratitis rosa. The sequence continues at coordinate 5,476,093 of JAWMAG010000046.1, forward strand.
GTTGCCGAGTTTCAGGCATACTATAAATCTCGCGCTCGCGCACTTGAAATCACTTTGTTTGCATTAATGGGCGCCGAAGGTGACGGCAGCAACATACCTAAAAGCTGCGGTGTTGGCGAAAACGCTTGGCACAAGGTCAATGAAGAGAGGGAGATAGAGAGAGAGAGAGAGTGTGTGTGACAAAAGTTTTAGTTTTTTTTCGCCCTCCCGCTCCTGCAGTGACGTCAGTTTCTTTTTACACGTAATTATCAGATGCAATCCTTTTGAGGAGAAGAGCTCGTTTGTTTAGCAATTCTATTGAGAAGGTAGAAAAAAATATTGAAAATAATAAAAATAGTAGTTTGTACTAGATGAGAGATGTCCGGTCTGCTCTTCTAGAAAACCAGACTTTTGAAAGGAACTACCAAAACGAGGAATTATTGATCATACTGAGACAAGCTGGGCTCGCTTTTTAGGTATACAGGTTGCCGGTTAGCAGGACGGGAAGAGAAGCCCCAGAATACCCAACTCTGCAAGCTCGTCAGGAGGTTTTAAGTTAGAATCAGGTTCGGCCGTCTGTCCAAAAAAAGTTTTTTTTAGTTCTTATTGAGAACTTTTGAAAACTTATTCAACTACATGGAACTACCTCGTAAGAGCTGAAGCTTGGCATCGAAGTCCTCTGAAGATCTCGTATATAGCTAGAAGTTAACCGTTTACAATAAGTAGGGAAGATTTCTTTATTTCTTGATTTCCCAACAACCTAGATTACAAGTGAAATCTACCCCAGTTTTAGTGAAGTTGCCAAAAACCTGATGATCGTGTCGGACTTTTCCATAAATTTAATCTAACCGAGCTAAGACGAATAGCATTCTGTGGATACCTATGATTTTTGTTTTACCGACTGTATGACCTATGTAACTCAGGATTATTTTTTTAGACCTCAAGTTTTGTTAGTTAGTGTTAGTGTTAGTGTCTCATGAGTAAGTTTTCGTCGTAAGTTTTGGCCAATATTTTTAACTGTTTTGCTTCCCCTTGCTGGTTTCCGAAGTTTATTAGATTGACGAAACAAGGGCTTTTCTTCTGCATGCCTATCTTTTACTTGCAAGTCCATAGTTAAGTCTTGTTCTCAAAGTAGTCAATTCATCTTACGGCCTTCGACGCCCGACTTGGTGCTTTATGAAAAAAAGCAGCCGACAGCCAGCTAGTCTATCTAGAAAACTTTTTTAGTTTAGTAGCTCTGTCACCATTTTTATCAAATATTTTGGATCTTCTCCGAACTCCCCTTAGTCGCCGTAAACTGCAGCCTCCGCTACGCCTTTCCTTTTAGGAACATCTGCATAGATATGCTAATGCTTTTGAATACCAGACCACTTTTTTACTTGCATTCAAAGATATCACCGCCATAAAAGTGATTAATTAGTTACTCAAGGTAGAATGGGCGGTTTTATCTGACCTTTTTTGGCTTAAGCAAAATCACATATTAGGCGAATGATGCGGTCGTCAGTCCACATGAAAAATCTTGTGCAAAGAAATGTGCGAAATTCGATTCCTGTGCACGATGTCGAGTTGACGGCTGTTCGAGAACAATTTGAGTTAGGTTGAACTGGTAGACACGGCTAGAAGCGGCAGTTAGGAAGCCCTATTTTTTTAGTTACTAGATTTCCTGGTGAGATGCTCAAAATCGCATGTGGAGCTGCTGATCATTGAACATCTGAAGACCCAGCCTCTCTAAATATGTTGTTTTGTTTATAGCCTGCCATCATACAAAAGAACGGTGACAAAGTATTGGCTTAACAAACGTAGCGGAAATCCAATTCAAGAGAGCCGGAAAGAGACCTCAAATGCACAGCCAAACTTTATTTTACATTTGTATATAGGTCCGCTGATGCCTTGTTTACTCGCTCCTTTAAATTGTGTCTAAATTATAACTTGCTGTTCAGCACAACCCCCAAGTACTTACCAGGTGTACAAGTATGAAATGTCGTTTTTTTAAATCAAAAAACACGTTAAATTTTGTGGAAAAAGAAAAAATCATTTATTCAAAGTATTTGCCGTCGCTAGCTACACATTTTTCCCATCTCTCGGGCAATTTGTGGATTCCACGCCAGTAGAACTCATCGTCTTTTGCGGCGAACCATTCATCGAGCCATTTTTTCACACTTTCGTAAGAATCGAAGCGCTGCTCAGCGAGTGCGTGTCCCATCGAAGCGAATAGGTGGTAATCGGATGGGGCCAGGTCTGGTGAGTAAGCCGCATGCGGAAGCACTTCCCAATTGAGTGTTTCCAACGTGTCGCGAACCGCTCTTGCCGTATGTGATGGAGCGTTGTCATGGAGAAAAATGACCTTGTGTTGTCTTTTTTGATATTCCGGTCGTTTTCTCTGAAGCGCACGGTTCAAATTGATCAATTGTTGTTGGTAGCTTGCCGTATTTGCGTTTGAGCATCGTCTTCATCCAATAATGCTTGCAGTTCGGCGTCTTCGAACCTTTTTGGTGGTTTTCCGTGCTCTTTGTCGTCGACGTCAAAATCACCACTTTTGAAGCGTTGAAACCACCGTTCACACGTTTTCACAGTTGGTACTTGTTCGCCAAAGGCTTCAACAAGCATTCGGTGCGATTCCGCAGCTGTTTTCTTCAAATGAAAATTAACACTGAAAATTAACACTGTCCGCGTTTGCTCTTTATTCGGCACGAAACTCGACATGTTGACTGCACTGAGAGTAAACGATAATGACGCTCGATTCGCGCAAAACTATGGTGGTTCGACAGTCAAGGTTGACACTTCACAAGGTCAAAGTTTTATGACAATCGATAAATATTTACGTTTGCGAGACATCTATATGTTCGAACCGACATTTCATACTTGTACACCGGTAGTGTTAGGTTTCAGCTTTAGAGTGTGCTCTACCAGCTTCGGTTTAATCCAGGTTGGAGTTTTGTATTTCCTTGTGAATAAAACCAAACCAGATAAAACAATGATTAACCTTAAGTCCTGCTGATACATCCTAGTTGTTAATGGTTCTAAGTGCTTGATTTGCCAGGGATCTCACAATTTGAGTTATAGCAACATTTTTAGCCTCTGAATGCACTGAGGGTACTGGACGAGCAGATGAGCGAGTTGTTTCCCAAGAACGATTTGGTTTGACGAGCTCGCTGCACTAATTGATCCACAAACTGCCTGGAAGGCCAGCTAATACGCACGAATTTCGTGTGTAATTTTCTTGTCGCAGCCGTTGAAGACTTACTCACATTTTAAGGGTTGAGTTCTTATTGTGAGGCTTCCAATGTCGAAGCTTAAGCGTAAACTTAAAGATTTTGTAGAGCGGAAATTTTTAAAGAGGAGAAAAGAACCTTGAAACGAGGACGTCATTGGATATGTTAAAGCTCAAATAAGTTTCGTTTCATTTCGTTTTCGTGAGTAGAACAAAAATTGTAAAAATTTTTTTATTCAAAAACTACATTCAGCTCATACTAGTAATAATAATAATAATAATAATTAAAACAATAAAGATTAGCGTCTCCACATAAAAGCTTCCGGAGCAACAAAGTCTGATAATACTGTAAAAAAAAGTATAAAAGAAGGAAGGATAATGAAAGGAAAATTTGTGCAAACAAATTATACACAAGCAACTACAACTTAGCTGATACTTACATTTTTATCAATACGTATATAAAGTGAGTGAAATCCCACCTTGTTAACGTCGAAAAAGTTAGTTCACCAAAAGAAAACAAAACAGCTAACAAACTAAATTATCAGACAGAAAAGAAGTAGTGATGTTGGCAGATAAAAGTCGAAGCAGAAACAAACAAATTAACACGAACTTCAAGTAAAAATAAACAGAATTGGAACGCAGCAAAAGCCAAGCGAACCGAACAACCCCTTTTGGGCAAATACAGTGTAGTAAGTATGTAACTTAAGACAAAATAACCGGTGGAAAACGGATAACGAAGAAAAACTTGCAAGAGAATAGCGAAAAAAATACAGCACGTAACATCAATAAAAAGCAAAAAATACGACTGACAGTCGTCGTATTACTCAGATACTTCAAACAGATTAAGGATATGCCAGGAAAGTGTCGCACACTTTTAGTTCTCTCTTATTCTTTTTATGCTGTTTTTTTGTCTTTTCAGTTTTTTTTTGTGATAGGCGAACAAGACTTTTCTTCTGATGTAGCCAAAAATAAAAAAGAAAATGGTAATAATAGAATTTCGCACCCAAGGGAATTTCGCGTTTAATGCTCACGCCAAGTGGAGCGACAGGAGTTGCTAACACAATAGTTTTCACCCGACGACGATGCCGACGAAAATAATAAGTAGCTCAAGTATAAGTGGAGCTAAGGAGCACTTTTCAAGTAGAATTCGGCACAAAACATTTCCATGCATACACATACATATAGGTATATATACACAAGACACACACACAAACACACATCACAAAAGTGTATCGGAATATTTGTAGTTGTTTGAATTTCCAAAAGCTAACTATAAAATAATGAGTGCCACTGAAGGATAAGTAACTTTAGTTGGTAAATTGGAGGTACTATGCGAGTATACGAGGAGATTAAGAAAAGTTCGGTAAATTGACCAGAAAAAAATAATAAAAAAAAACTTTTTGTATTTATTCGTAATCTTTGTACTTTTTCATATTCTCTACATAATCGCCACTGATTTCAATGCATTTCTTTAGCCTATAGATCCACTTCTGAAAACAGTCTTCAAAATTTTGCTTTTTAAGCTTGGTTGAGCATAAACCGCATTAATTATTGCTATTAAAGTCCCTTCCTTTTAATTTTTTTTCATTTTTGGAAATAAGCAGAAATCATAAGGTGCTATATCCGGGGAATATGGTGCTGGAGGTATGTCTTCGAACCCAGAGATCGCATGAAAATTACTCGTTATTTCAGCAGTGTGGGATGGTGCGTTGTCATGATATAAAAAGTAATGCCGCAAATCCTCTTTTTTCCTGTTTTCCAACAAATTTTTCAAAACTTTTGGTAAGCACTCTTCGGTGTACCATTTTGCAGTTACCGTCTGACCCTTTTCCAGTGGAATAGCAGCTACGAATTTATAGATCGGATGAAGTAAACTGACATCAACTTTTGCTGCTGATTTTTGTTGCTTAGATTTAATGGGTGGGTTTGCCCCTGTTGGCCTCCATACCATGGACTGCAGTTTGGTTTCTGGATCGTACTTATGGAACCAAGATTTGTCACCAGTAACGATTTTACTAAAGTGGCTAGACTGACCATTTTCAAATTTGTTTAAGAAAAGTTGAGCAAAATACACTCGAGCCTCTTTTTGGGCCTCATTTAAAATTCGCGATGCAGCCATGGCATTCATGCCCAATTCATTAGCAATCATTTCCTGTGTCAATTGTGGATCTTCGTCAATTTTGGACTTCACCAGAACTATAGTAACCTCATACCATAAGCGAAAGATTTTGGTCGAACTTCTCGGGAATCGTCTTCTACGGAAAAATGTCCGGTCTGAAATCTTCAGAATCACTTAGAAATAGTCTTTAAAAACGGTGCAATCGTTCTATATGCGATTTGACATTCACTGAATATTTGTATTGGCTGTAAATTACGCCGAAACCCGAAGAGAATCACATGGCGAATTTCTGTTTGCGTTGGTGGTGGAATTTCGTCCGATCTATCCTCAGCTATCTTGCGTTTTCTCGTCTCTAATTTGGCTGATCATTCTAGAATTTGAAAAGAAAACTAATAAAGTAATTGCCAAGGATTTTGTGTTTTTAGATTTAACAAAAACTTATGGAAAGTCACCAACTGATCAAACTTTTGTTAATCCCCTCGTACACATATAAAGGGTGCTTATTTTGGACATATGGTTTTCAAGCAGATATGAAACGTAAATAATTTTAAATTATGGCCAAGAATTTGGGTTTATTATGATAAGGGTTTGCCATTATGTTTTAAAAATTATTTCGGGCAAATGATCTCTGCGGCTGGCTCGAATAAATTCCAGCGGAGAGGTTCAATTTGTGACCACTTTTTGCCGTGTATCAGCAATAAGGCGCCGAGTGTCGAGGCATCAAATGTCTCAGGCTTAAATGCGTAGACATGGGAAGACTGCACATATCCTCACAAGAAATTGTCACGTCGTATTAAGTTACTCGTAAAAGTTACTAATCATGCCATTATAGAGTTCCCCATTGATTGTGACATTTTGGCCGACTTTATTATTTAATGAAATATGGATCCAAGATTTCCTCTGGTCTGGGAGCACACCAAACAGTGACATTTTTGGGATGGAACGCTGTCTCAACCATGGCTTCTGGATTATCACTAGCTGAAGAAAATTTTCTTGTGAAAATCGGAAAAGGCGACCATATCGTTTTGGTCCCATTCACTGAAAGTGTGATGCGTGTGATGGTCGTTTGGCTTCAATACTTGCTCGAGCTCCGCAAAATCCTCCACAAAGTGGATGAGTAAACCTCCAATTAGCCCAATAGAGTAAGTCCGGTTTGAAAACCACATATCTAAAAAAAAAACCCTGTAAACATCCAACATCGAAGCAACGAAATTCGGAATACTATAGAATGAATAAATAGAAAATTTTGCGTGATTGCTTAAAGTGAAAACTCACAAAAAATGAAGAAAAATAAGAAAAAGTAGTTCATATTGACTACTGGTGTATGATTGAAAGCTTGAAAAGGATAAACACACCGTGAGGTATAGTAAAAAGCGCACAAGTGTGCAAAAAATACAACCAAAAAAGAATTAAGTGTATAAAAGAAATAAAAAGAGAGAATTGACTAAATCGTAAAAAAAAATAAAAAAAAATGGAGAAATAAATAAAAAAAATTGTGAGATAAAACGTAAAAATAATAAAGGTAATAAGAAAACCATTAACAGTTTTATGTTTCAAGTAAAATAAATATTATTTATAGCTTGGGTGTGACTATTGAGAAAGGCAGCACAGCACGAGTATAACGAGCAATCAGCTCTCCGTTTCTTCAGGCATTGTTTTTGGCGTTATTTTAAAATACAAAAGCAAAAGGGAAGTACATAGTTGTTATAGGAGAAAAAAAAATATACTGAAAATGTCAAATATCGATTATTAAAACGTTGACGAGCGGCAAAAAGGCAATTATTTAATTGAAAAAGCAAGCAAGAGTGCTTAGTGCAATGAGTAGCGTAGAGAAACCCAACTTACGAGATAGCGATTCTATGTTCGCGGAATGGGGGATAAGAGTTGGAAATAAATAAACTAAATTCATTTTCTATTGCAATATATTCACCTGAAGGACGGAAACATTTTCCAGATCTTTCAATTAATTAATTTATACCCTTAAAGATTTTTTCTCTTTATTTTGAAAATACACTAAATATGACTCTCTGAATTAACCATCGATGATACATTTTTTACTCTTCAGCTCCTTTTTCATTTTTGGAAACAGGTAATAAACATTCGGCTCTAGTTCTTGGCTGTAGGATGGCCGATTCAAAATATCAAAGCCCACCTTATTCATGCAGGGCAGCCAACACAACGCGACTCTTGTGGGCCGACCCGTTGTAGTTCAAAACCATTTTCCCCGTCCTTTCCCTTTAATGGTTTCTTTTATTCGATCTAATGTTAAAGAATAGTATTATCCAGTTATAAAAGTATCGTTTTCTTTATAATCGATCAATTATATTCCATCCGTGTCAAAAAAAACCGTTGCTTTGAGTTTCCCAGCTGGCTGTGACGCCTAAGTTCTTCATCCTTCATGAATCACAGGAGATCTATACTGATGGAGCTGGTCCAATAGTTCCAAATGTTTTTCTAGGCAAAACCTTGCACACGCAAAGAGAGATGATCTACGGTCTCTTATTCCTCTGCTTCCAATCTTGTACAGTAATCGTTGTATGGTATGCCTGGATAAAAGCAAAGCTGGGAGAAACCAAACTAGAGCTGAGACCTAGAATGAACTACTTGGGGATTGTGTTGGACAACTTGTTGTTGTGCAGACTCAATTTAGTGGTGCGAGTAAAGACGGCATCATCAGTCCTATGTACGAGTACATGTGAAAAGATGCTGGGCTGCACTTGTGGTCTCTCCCCCTCTCTCTCGCACTGAAACTTCGATGCGATTGTTATGATGCAACTGCCCACCTTATATATCTCCCAGCCATGGCAGCGTATCTTAGGAGAGCGCCATGTAAATGAAATGTTGTCACCGCTGACGTTTGTCCCGCAGAAAATACTCGTGTTTGTATATTCTCTTCCAATCGGGTGGTACGGCTGTGGTATGTATCATAGCAATACTTTTCTCCGGTGCTTTAGTATGGTGGAAGGCTATAGACAAATTAACATATTTGGATAGGGTGGAAAGTGTCCTTAAACTTCCAATGATCAGCATCACTTTGGCGCTCGAAACAAAACCATCTGCATTTGGTTTTCAGCATTCTATTAATCAAATCTTAACAGACACAGCTTTTGCTATGGAAATAATTTAAGCTGCCAAAGCATTGCATTACCTTCCAAGACGAAATATTGTATTTGCCATAAGAATAGCGGACGAGCTACTGCACGTTTATGTCGATAGCCAAGCGATAATTAAGGCCTTAATTTCTTACATCACGAAGTCGGCTGTGGTCGCACTATGTAGAGAGGCGATAAAATTACTGGGTGCCGGTTATCGACATAGCTGACGAACTGCCTAAGGAGGATTTCCTTTTAGAACGGGACGTAATAATAAAGCCAAGCAAGATGTTAGACGAATAAAAGGGGTAAGGGACTACAACATGCCGGATTCCAGGCTGCGCAGGATTTTACATAAGGACTTCGGTACAAAGAACTGAACTTTCATGATGTCGTACCGCTTTGCTCCAGGTGTTGAAGATCCTCTTGCAAAAGGTGAGCATTTTTATCGAAAAAACATCTTTTCCGATGAAGAGCTTTTTTACTTTGATGTAGCCCGGAGGTAAAGTGCCACTTTGGGGTTCAGAAATTCCACGCCATCATAAAGCCAGCCTTAACGTTTGATGCGGCGCGTACACCGGTGGCATCATTGGTCCGTGTTTCTTCGTTACCGTGCCATGGTAAGAGATAGAAGAGATCATAATTAAATTGTAGGAGTTGGACAGAAGTATAAATTCTCCAGGAGAAGAGCACGGTCTAAGTATAACTAGAGAAGTTTAAGTCCAAGTTATAAATGGAATGAGTCCCACAAATAAAAGGAGCGAAAATTAAAATATGGAAACAAACGTTTCTGTTGATTCTGGTGCAGCTGGTGAGTAAAAACCCAATAGAAATAATCGATTCATACGATTTATGACTTGAAAGACGAAATTATAGTCGCTATTCTGGCCAGAGGGGCCACACAATCGAAAATTTATTGGAAAAATTATCGACCGTCGTGTTAGAACAGACAGCATGGGCTACTATTGTACAAGGCCACCAGCGGCAGCCATATGTTCGAAGTATTGGAAAAATATATGTATGTATTTTAACGTCTACCCTAACCTACAAATGCAGATGTAACTACAAACATATGGTAATTATTTTACTTATGTGTTTCTACATATATACATACATGTTGTTTACGCAAAAGTTGCATGTACATATGTATGCATGTAGCGGGTGAGTCATACATGTGCAGAGTCCTTGACCTATTAAAATTTGCACTTGTTGTGCAATATTTTTGTTTTGTTGTTGTTGTTGATTTTATACACTTTGTTTTAAGATAACTTGATGTGTTGCTTTCTTCTCTTAGTTTTTGTTTTAAGTATTTTTTTTTTTTGTTTGGCTTGATGCTGCATTGCATGTTATAAGCTATAGCAGACGATACCGTATTATACCTTCTGCTCAAATATAAACGAGACTGTTCAATAAAACAAAAACGGTTAATTATTCTTCAATATTTATTTTATCACCTTGAAAATAGTTACCATTAGAGGCGATACACATATGCCACCTTTTTTTCAAATCTTCATAACACTTCTGGTAGGCCGCTTTAGTTATGGCTTTCAGTTCCTTCTTCGAATTCTCTTTTATGACTTCAATCGACTGAAAATGCTTTCCACGAAGCGGCAATTTGAGTTTAGGGAAAAGAAAAAAGTCACACGGTGTCATGTCGGGTGAATACGGTGCTTGCGGAACAATATTTACGTTGTTTTTGGTCAAATAATCGCGTACAAGACGTGGCGTATGAGCAACAATTTTGGAACAAGTCGAGCAGACACACGTCTCATGCCCAAAACATCGTGAATAATGCTATGAGCGGATCCATTTGATATGTTGAGCTCACTAGCTATCTCTCTTTCAGTCACACGACGATTTTCCAACACAATTTTCTTTACTTTTCTGACGTTTTCTTCGTTAATTGACGTTGCTGGACGACGATCATGGGGCAAGTTCTCCAGCGATGTACGGCCGTCCTTGAACGACTTATACCAATCAAAAATACGTGCACGTGATAGGCAAGACTCCCCATATGCCTTCTGCAACATTTTCATTGCGTCCGTCGCACTTATTCCATTAGAATAACAAAATTTCAAACAAACATCTTTGCTCAACGTTAATTTCCATAGTAAAATTCGAAAAACACACTCGAGGTTGACTTGTTTATAGTGCCGTAAAAAAAAACTATGTAACAGATCGCGCTCAAATTTGACATGTAAACATATAACAGTCCTGCCAACCTAAGCAAAAAAAAGTATGGCCATATGTCTTGTCCTTGTCCTTGTCGAGTTATGGATAAAGGCTCGTTTATATTTGAGTAGAAGGTACATATACGAGAGGATTAACAAAAGTTCGGTCAGTTGATGACTCTCAATGTGCTTTTGTTAAATCTAAAAATACCAAGTCCTTTAGTCTTCCTTTGAAATTTTAGAACGCTCGGCTAAAATGGAGACGAGAAAACGTAAGATAGCTGAAGATAGGTCAGACGAAATTCCACCACCAACGCAAACAGAAATTCGCCTTGTGATTCTCTTCGGGTTTCCCCGTAATTTACAGTCAATACAATATTCAGTGAAAGCCAAATTGCATATGGAACGATTGCACTATTTCTAAGTGATTCCGAAGATTCCAGACCGGATATTTTTCTGTGGGGACGAGCTCCGAGAAGGACGACCACTGACACTGATGACGTCACTGTAGCTTTGACACAAGAAATGATTGCTAATGATTGATTGAATGAATGAAATGCATTGAAATCAGTGGCGATTATGTAGAGAAGATAAAAAAAGGACATTGGTTACGAATAAATACAAAAATATTTTCTTTTTTTTGGTTTCTGTTCAACTTACCGAACTTTTGTTAATCCCCCCGTAGACATAAACTAAAGTAGATTGTCAACAAATGTGTACATATGTACCTACATAAATCTGTTTGTGAGTAATCAATTGAGTATCCTTGTAAAAAATATAATACCAACAAATTTATGTATCAGTAAATAACAACTTTTTCAAGTATCCTTTCAAGGCATCTGTAAGTATGTAAACTATGTGTGATGGCTATGAAAAACTATTTATCTTAAAGAATCGGCACATTAGCATAGTAGTTCGTTTAATTTTCCAGTTGATTATCCTACTAAACAAAATTCGGTCTAGAGTCAGCGGTTCTATAATACAATGCTGAATGGAGTCTCTAAAATCAAGTACTTCCATTCTAAAGCGTCTGGGACATTATTTAGACAACATTTGAAGGCGCTACAGTATAATAATTACTATATAATTACTATAGAAGCTACCCGAAATTAGAGGAAAAGGCTAGAACATAGGTAGATAGTGTAGAAAATCTTCCTTCCTTCTTTATATCAAAAGCTTTGCCCACCATCGCCCTCAATCCTTTGGCCAATATCTCGGCAAAGGAGTATTTTAGTCCCTCTGGTATCCTTTTAAGGTCAATTGAAGCTGCAACCATACATTTTACGCAATATTTTGCAAAATGATCTTGGTTTTCGGGGCTCAAAAATTCGATTCGTTCATAAGTTGAAGGCAAACGACCACCAAGCGCAACGCGCGTTTCCGAAATGGGTCCAAAACAAGAAGACTACCGATCCCGATTATAACAAGGAATTTTTGTACAAAAAGTAACATAATGTTACAATCAACGGGGAATGCTATAGCCCTATGATTAATGGCACTTTCGTTCCTGAATTGGAGCATATTGATTTGGGCGGCCTTTGGGTTTAACAAGACGACGCTACATGCCAAAAAGTCAATGAAATAATCAATTTATTGAAAGAAACTTTTGGTGAGCGCATTATCTCGCGTCGTGGGCGTGGCATTGTCTCTGAGATCGTGCGATTTAACACCGATAACACCGAGATAATTTTTTGTGCATTATGTGAAGTCGCTTGCCTATGCAGATAATCCTGATCCGAGATCGGACCGGAGGAAGAGGGGGGTTAGATGTGTCGGCTTAAGTGGGCATGTGAAGAGGTGGTTAGTGTCGTGCGGAGACTCTCCACAAGCAGGCCGTATGTTGGGTATGTTGGGGTCGAGTCTGGATAGGTAGGAGTTTAACAGTATCCAGACCTAAGTTGTACCAGAGTCACGCGGGTCTCTCGAGGCAGCTCGAGCTCATTGTTTGTGATGGGTGGTGCCTTGTCTCCGGGCACGCCATTCACGGGTCGGGAGTCTTTAAAGGCGTTAACTGACTCCTGGTGAATGGCGTTCAGTGCTTGTCTGTACGCCGTCCTGTTCAGCGGCTGTTGCAGATGTCAAGTATCCGAATCACCTTCGCTTGGTTTTAAACGCCTCGGAGAGGTCTTTTCCAATTTGGATGGTGCTGAAGGTTCTGCTGCTCAACGTTATTCTATTAAGACGTACGAGTATTTCGGGGCGATTTACACCAAAGAGATATATGATAAAATATGTTATAAGAGAAGCTTACTAGTAATTACCTTGTAAAAGTGTTTTTCTTTAACCCCGCTTAGAATTTTCCACTAAATTTTCCCCATAACCCACTCAGATGCTCAATTACCTCTCATAAGCTTATGAAATAAATAAAAAAAAACACTCAAATGGTTTTACCATTTAAAAACTTTAGAACATTTTGAGAGAAAGCTATTATGAATTTGCTTTTAAGCCTTGCAAAGAATCCACATTGATACATATACACATATGTACATGCATAAATTACAGCTCACTGTTCATACTTTTCGGAGTTACGTGTAGTTGCCTTGGCATTTAACATATTCTATTCAAAAAAATATTCCACTTTCATCTTTCACACATTAACACGCATTAATCATAATATTCCGCATGACATTAAGTTACTCAAAACGGTGTTATCCAAAAGTTAGAATACATTAGTATGTGTGTAGGGGCATTTTTCTCTGAGTTCGTTCGTTGTCACTTTTAGTTTCAGGTTACCCCCCAACACAGCCACTTGCGCATATGAGTATTTCACATGAACGTATAGAGTAACAGTAACACCTTCAAAAGACATAAATCTCGCAAGCCAAAATATACAAAAGCACATAAATACATACATACATACATATATACATACATATGTATGTGGGGCTAGGTATTATATTACCAACAAAGTAGTATGTTAAGTAGACCTAAATTCACATAATTTAAACCCTTTCACAGCGCAACTTTACTTTAGTCCTAGCAAGCATTAAAGTAAGCATTTACTGGCATGACGTCTATATATATATATATATATATATATATATATATTTGTATATGCTCGTATTTACAATGTTTGAACATTGAAAAGTTGGCGTTTTGCATGTGAATTCGCTAAAATTCATACTAGAGCACAGACATACATACACTTACGTATGTATACGTATGTACGAATATGTAAGTACATACATATATCTTCATTCATTCATGTGTGGCAAGCAAGTCTATTCGCTAACCTTATTTCCTAAATCTGCCACCACAAACCGATTGAATTACATTTTGTGGTTTATCGCTCAGTTGTTGTTGTAGTGACTGTTGTTATTTCGTGTTGAGGGTTGTGCTGAGCTGCTTTTGGTTGGTGCTTACTTGCTTGCTCAGACGTCGGTCTGTCAAACTGACGAAATTTTGATGTTTATCATGTGGTCTGGCAGAGGGAAGGAAGAAGAAAAAAACTTATGAAAAAACCTCGAGTGCAGCAGACACACACTTGAGTTCCAGCGTTGTGGCAAATTTGGTTGGGAAAAAATAAAAGGGGAGTAGAAGTTTATTGTGTTTGTAATGTGGAAAAACTAGAAAGAGGTAAATAAATAAATAAATAAACCGAGTTTAGGAGTGTGAGAATGTGTGGGAATTTGAATAAGTGTTTGTATTATTGGCTTCTTATTTTTATTTTTTATTTTTTATTTATTTTTTTCCACCTTTAAAATGTTCATGCACTTTGTAGGTTATGAAAGTAGACACTTCAAAGAGACAAAGTGTACATTCGGTAGGCAATTGAACCAATTTCAACACCGATGCCGATGCGTGCCAAGCGTGATATTTTTTTAGAATATTTTTTCGAGACTGATGACGATAAAAATTTGAAGATGTTGTCTTTAACATATTGGATTTTTTAGAAAAGCAAAAGTGGATGAATTTAATCAGTAAACTCTATTCAAGGTTGCCACCTGTTTGAAAAATTTTTAACGAAAAAAAAAACAAATTGGCTATCAAACTACAGAAGTTTGAGAAAGCCTTCAGTTGAAAATTGTTTGAAGAGAGTTGCCATCATTTCAAAAAAGAAATTCTCACTTAAATCGGTTATTAAAACGTGAGTAAAAAAAATGTATATACTTTATAGCTACTTATATTATTAAAAAAAAAAAATAAAATCCCCAGGGTTGACAACTGTTTGGAAATATAACTTAAAAGAAACATCTACAATTTTTAGAATATAAGTATAGAGCTAATCAAGTAAAAGCAGATTTTCGTTGCGCATAATGCCCTTGTGGCTTGGAACCTAGTACATACGGTGTACAAGTATGAAATGTCGTTTTTTTTAAAATCAAAAAACACGTTAAATTTTGTGGAAAAAGAAAAAATCATTTATTCAAAGTATTTGCCGTCGCTAGCTACACATTTTTCCCATCTCTCGGGCAATTTGTGGATTCCACGCCAGTAGAACTCATCGTCTTTTGCGGCGAACCATTCATCGAGCCATTTTTTCACACTTTCGTAAGAATCGAAGCGCTGCTCAGCGAGTGCGTGTCCCATCGAAGCGAATAGGTGGTAATCGGATGGGGCCAGGTCTGGTGAGTAAGCCGCATGCGGAAGCACTTCCCAATTGAGTGTTTCCAACGTGTCGCGAACCGCTCTTGCCGTATGTGATGGAGCGTTGTCATGGAGAAAAATGACCTTGTGTTGTCTTTTTTGATATTCCGGTCGTTTTCTCTGAAGCGCACGGTTCAAATTGATCAATTGTTGTTGGTAGCTTGCCGTATTTGCGTTTGAGCATCGTCTTCATCCAATAATGCTTGCAGTTCGGCGTCTTCGAACCTTTTTGGTGGTTTTCCGTGCTCTTTGTCGTCGACGTCAAAATCACCACTTTTGAAGCGTTGAAACCACCGCTCACACGTTTTCACAGTTGGTACTTGTTCGCCAAAGGCTTCAACAAGCATTCGGTGCGATTCCGCAGCTGTTTTCTTCAAATGAAAACAGAAAATTAACACTGTCCGCGTTTGCTCTTTATTCGTCACGAAACTCGACATGTTGACTGCACTGAGAGTAAACGATAATGACGCTCGATTTGCGCAAAACTATGGTGGTTCGACAGTCAAGGTTGACACTTCACAAGGTCAAAGTTTTATGACAATCGATAAATATTTACGTTTGCGAGACATCTATATGTTCGAACCGACATTTCATACTTGTACACCTGGTATATGCAGCCATTTACCCTCGACCGCCCTATCTACTGCTTCCCTGCTTCTGAGGACATTTTCTGATGCAATGCGATTTGAGATTTGCCTTTAAATAAAGTTTACTGCTTTAGTAGCTATTTTAGCAGCTTTTTCTATAGTGTAGACTACCACTTTGAAAATACTGCACTTCTGTGGAAACTTGAAGCTCAGCGCACTAGACTCCGGCGTCCACTCCATCAGACATTTTAGTTCATCCGTGTATATGTTATACGTTCTACTGACGAATGCTTTATCCGCCTTCCTTAAACGTAGCTTGTAACCTTCTTTCCCAGATGAAACGTGGGGGTATGTAGAATATTTTTTCCTACATGCCCCTGCTTATCGAGTGGATTTCGCTACAATGCGCTCTACTGCGATGTGGATTGCGAATAGATCAAGTAACCTTTCAAAAGCCACCTTTGGAGTGGTTCTTCTGAGTGCTTCTCATTTGCACAGTGCAGTGAGTCATAGAGTATCCAGAAGCTTTTTACATGCGTAAAGGGCATCACTGCCCATTTTCTTTTCTCGAAATTTAGCTTCCACATTGATTTGTTGTCCAATTTGCTGACAGGTACTTGGTGTGATCCTTCATTGATAGCTCCACCATATTGATCCTCGAGTGTTTTCAGGGGAGATCTAAATATGAGGCAGGCACAGGAGCTGGGTTCTTCTGTTACCACGCTACCAAGGCAACTTTAAATTCAATGTCTACAGCTCTCTATTCCAAGCGGAGACTATTGGCATTATTATATTAGGCTTCTGGTAGACAGTTAAGCGACAATTAAGTGCGTCAACATAAAGTTTAAATGCGTTACAACATGCAGACTCTCGTGAGAAAGCACAGTGAATATCATTCGAGTCTCAGATCACATGGATATAGAAGGCAATGAAAATGCAAACGAGCTGGCTCGCGCTCACGCCGCTGGCGAGGCTGCCATCATCGACAGTCTCAGATACTTCAGCGCCTTCAAATGTTGTTTAAAGTTGTAAACCATATAGGAACATTTAAGATCTTAGAACGTAAGACGTACCACTAAATTATTGTAGGACAACATGGAAAGTAGACAGACCAAATGTTACTTGATTTGAGAAGAAGAGAACTTGGTATTCTTACTAACGTGGCACGGATATATCAGCTCCAAACGCTAGGTAAACTGGAATCTACCGAGTGTGTGCAGAGCAGGATGACGAAACGCTAGAGCGCTCACTACCTGTGCGACTAAATCGCCTTGGTGAACTTTAAAAACTTTCAAGTTCATATTCTTGCTTTCTCCTTTCTTCCACATATACTCGTATGTATGAATATCTTTTTAAGGATCTAATTAACTGATTAATTAGACTTTTAATTAAACAAAAAGAATTTTACTGCCCATTCAGACAAACAAATTAATTTCATAGCAAAATACGTACATTATAGAATGGGTTTGTAGAGGTTAGTTAGTTAGCTGCTCGTCGTAAAAAATATAACATAAATATGTATTTATGTATTGTACATCGGTAACTATGCTTAGCTAATATATATATATGTACCATATATACTGATATTGAATGACAGCTCAAGCTAGTAGAGAGTCTATGCCAATTATTGATTTTATTTTGCAATGTGCCACGCGCAAACGAATCTACATATTACATACATACATGAATAATATGTAAATGTACATAAAATTAAATAAAATTGCTCTTACACAACACAGAATGATGTTTGTCTTTTAATGCCCCATTTCTATTCAATTTATATTACAAGTATTACGCAAGTACACACAATCATACATACTCGTAAATATATTATATACTTTTATATGTCGTCTTCATTGTGTAATAAAATTGTCTAAGTTTGCTTTATCCACTCCGTGACACTGATTTGTGGTCGCCTTGATATAAATATATACACGTGTAAGTGTGAAAGTTTAGTTGATTTTCGATTCTTCGGCGCCACAATTTGTCCTTTTCAGGGTCAAATTGTTTTAAAGTTGCCCCTCGCTGGCGAATTTTTAGTCAAAGCAGCAGTTTTAATGATGTTTGCATTGGTCGCAAGAAAAAATAATAAAAAAATAATGGTTGAAAAAAAATAATGGAAATAAAATCCAAAATTTCGAATTTAAAAATTTTATTTATATTAAATAACTTTAAATGTTTCGATTTTTTTGATAGTTATGTAATAACAAAAAATAAATGATGTCTTCGGCCATAGCAAATCTATATACTTTATATATTGTGCTCTTAACAAAGCGTAAAATCCATCGATGATTTTCCGCGTCAACATTTACTTAAATTTATGTTCTTTGACGAATTTATGACCTAAAATCGCATATCTGAACAAATCGGTTGTATGGGGGCTATATGATATAGTCGTCCGACTTATGAAAGACGAGTCGACACGTAAATTACTCGACCATAAAATGAATAACTCGCCAGATGGCGCGAGTGACGAGTTAAACAACAGCAAATCTCTGTCTACGATTCGATTTTTTTTTTTTAATTATAAACGTATAAAGTGGAAAAGAAGGCAAATGTTTTTACAAAAATTTTATCAGCTAGTTGGCACACGAATCGCGATGCTCAGAGCTGTATTAAATAATATTAACATAAAACGGAATGAGTTTAAAAATGCTTCTATGAATACTATGAAGATCAGGTATTAATCACGATTTTCCAGAAGTGTAAAACAATTGAAATACGCTCATACTACCACAGACTTGTTATCTCCATTCAAGTTTCCTACCAAATGCAAGATATAATCGGGGACCATAATAGACCGTAACAGCATATATAAGGAGTTGGATGGTTTTTTTTTAGATTCAAAAAGTTGGTATCTATGAATAATATGGATTTTGTACTTTGTTCATTCTCTTTCACTTTTTCTGATATTGTGGCAATAATTTTTATTAAAGAAATCTTTTTTTTTTTTGATTAACAAAACGATCTGGAATAAAAAGTAAAAAGTAAAAAGTGCGCAGATCGAAAAGCCAAAAAGAAATTTTCTAAAAAACGGTTGTTAAAAGAACTTTCCAGAAATAAAAATTTACTTTGAAAAGAACGACTAGCAAATAATATCGCAAAAGTAGCTGAACATAAAAATAGAAATCAATTGCAATTAACTTTCGGAATTTATAAGTTATGCAACTAAATAAGAAACTTTTCGTTTTGACGCGCAGGTAATTTCCCAAAAAAAAGTAATTTCACAAAATGAAAACCACTTTCTAGAAATATAAAAGCATGACTATCACTTAAAATTTAGTTTTGATATTTCTCGCTTCAAAAAGCAAATAAATTTCGCAAAAGTAGTTTCACAAAAAACTAATTTCACAAAAATAATTACACAACTTTCCAGAAATAGATGTTCACTTTGTAAAGTATGACTGTCACTTGCAAGCAGGCAGGTAATATAGCAAAATTACCGCATAAAAACTTTTCACCTGCTATTAATTTGTAAAATTTTTCGCTTCGACAAGCAACTACATTTCGCAAGAGGAGTTTCACAAAAAAGTAATTTCACAAAAGTAATTTCAAAACTTTCCAGAAATAGAAGTTCACTTTGTAAAGTATGACTGTCACTTGCAAGCATCTTTACAAATTTTTCGAATTTTTTAGTCTTGTCAGGCAGGTAATATCGCAAAATGGCCGCATAAAAACTTTCCAGAAATAGAGATTTACTTTGCAAAGGTGTGACTGTCACTAGCGATTAATTTTTAAAAATTTCCGCTTCGACAAGCAACTACATTTCGCAAGAGTAGTTTCATAAAAAAATTTCATAAAAGTAATTTCACAAAAGTAATTTCAAAACTTTCCAGAAATAGAAATTTGCTTTGCACAGTGTTGTTACTTTCTGAAATTAACTTTCAGTATTTTTCAATTTTAACGGGCAAGAAATTTAAAAATGGGGGGTAATTTCAATAGGACGCTTAAACAACTTTCCGGAAATATAAGTTTACTTTGGAAAATGTTACTAGCTTTTGCAATTTTTTATTTTGACAGGGAAGTAATTTAGCAAAATGATCGCTAAAACAACCTTTCATAAAAACCAGCTTCCTTTGAAAAGTGTGTTTTAGCTTGACAATCTGAAAGCATCTTTAAGTCTGCGCTTTAACTCCCAAATAAAAGCTTATAATTATGAACTTACAAATATTGCAGCTGATTTCAAAGGATTTAGTACTTTAGACCAGTTTCTTACCTGCAAAGAAACAAACAAGAAAAATCATTAATTTAATAAAAAAAAAAAAAATAAGTAAAAAGTAGTAAGATGAATAGTGATAATTTAATGTATATGTATGTATAAACTAAATAATTTTTATCATAAAAGTAGAAAAAAGTAGAAAAAAGTACTTCACACTTTTTCCTTTGAAATTAAGGCCAACCCCACTTCGCCTCCCTCAACTTTACATATCAAATTATGTAGCAAATCATTTCAACTCGTTTTTACAAAAACGCAACTAAAATATTGCTAATCTGAAACAGCAAAAACAACAAACACAAAGCAAGCGAGTGTGCAATAAAGAAAAAGGCGCACAGAGGCAAAGGGCGGGTGAGTGTGAAAGTGGCAAGAAAAATTAGGTGACGAATGGTATTTGGTTTGCCATGAAACTGTGGCATTTCGGAGCGGTGCAAAGCGAAATGTTTGTAAGGTTTTTTTTGGTTTTTTGGTTTTTGGTTATGGGTGCACTCAATTTTTTTCTTCTTTCTAATGACCTCAAAGCGGACAAAGCGAAGGGAAATCGTTGAAATGCCATAGTAGCATATTTTCATGGAAAAGCAACAACTTACTGCATTTTACTGCTTGTATCAAAAAGGATATGGAAAAGCAAGTGAATTTTGTGTATAGAAAGTTGTATGGAAATGTGTATTATATTTCCTTGTATGTATGTATTAGTGTATACGCTATGAACGTTCAAACGACCGCATTTCAAGTTAACGAAAATATGCGAAATTATTTTGTTGTTGTTGTTGTTGTTGTTGATAGAGTTGTTCAAATCGACCACAATTTTCTTCTTCTTTTCCGCGTATTTCTTCCATGCACAGAGGGTTGTAACATTAGGGGGGTTGCAATTAAAATTGCTTGCATAGTGTCAAAGTAGTAAAGAAATTAAATTTGTGGGTAAATGTTATTAAAAGAAATGTACAGAAAAATTGCACGATTGTAGGTATGTATGTATGTATGTAAATAAATATGCATTAATACACATCAACGCAAAGAAACATCAGAGAACAACATATATATATATATATATATATATATATATACATATATAGACTCAGCGAACAGACGAACGGAGGAAAAAAACTAAGCCTTGCCCACATCTTGAACTCCTACACTTCTTAAACAATCATACACACACACACACACACACACACACACACACACACACACACACATGCTTCAACACATATATATATACATGCGGATACTTTTCCTTCAACCTTATTTTTCCAGAGTTTTGTCCTTAGCTTTAATACTTATCTTTACTAAGTTACAACTAAAAGTGCTCCAGCCAGCCGGCAGTTGGTGGTTGAGCGGCGTTTTATATACATATGTACATACACACATATAAATGTATGTATGTATGTATGTATGTATAAAAGGCATCAAGAAGGAATTTTAATTACGGTAATGGAAATTCATGTGGACGGAAATATAAGACAACTGCAACAAATATAACTATTACTGGGCCACCAACAGCAACAGCAACAACAACAAGAAGAATAACTAGAACTACAACTCCGTCTGGTAGTTAGTGGAGTGCGTTTGTGTATGGAGTTCCTCTATTTTCAAGATGCACTTACTATTTAAGCACTTTTATTTGTATGCCTGTGTGTATGTGTGAAAGAAAAGAGAAAGAGAGGGGAAAGGGCGCAGCAAAATGTTGGATTTAATTAAATTTTGAAGTTGTAGAGTAGTTAATGTAGTCGAAAATTGTTGTAGATAAAAATAAATATAAATAGCTTAAGTTATCAGAGAAACTCATTTAAACGTTTAGTAGCTTGAGAAGAGAAGAGTTGTAGGGAGAGGGTGACAGAGAGGGAGAGTGTAAGAGAGAGATAGCGAGAGAAAGAGAGAGAGAGAGTTAAAGAGAGAGATAGAGAGAGCAAGAGAAAGAAAGAGAGAGAGAGCAAGAGAAAGAAAGAGAGAGAGAGATAAATAGAGAGAGAGATAAAGCGAGATAGAGATAAAGAGAGAGAGAGCAAGAGAAAGAGAGAAAGAAAGATAGAGGGAAAGAGAGAAGAGAGATAAAGAGAGAGAGCAAGAGAAAGAGAGAGAGAGAAAAAAAGAGAAAGTGGGAGGGAGAAAGAGAGAGAAAGAGGGGGAGTGAAAGAGAAAGAGAGGGGATAAAGGAAAAGAGTAAAAGAAGATGGAGAGAGAGAGAGAGAGAATAGAGAGAAAGAGAAAGACTAAAAGAAGAACCTAGAGAGAGAGATAAAGTGAGAGGGAAAGAAAGATGGAGAGTTGAAGGGAAAGAGATGGAGGTTAAAAAGGACGAAGATATTGGAAGGCTTACTAATAAAAAAAAAAAATTAAACGTGAAAATATTTTCAACTACAAATCTGTATGAAATCTTCAGATTTTCTTTAATTGTCCCGATGAGAAAAAGCTGTCGCGATTTGTTGTCTTGTAATATCTCCACAGACGGCCGTAAAAGTATTATTATGCTTGTTAAAGATGTCAAGACTCAGAGATTTTAACGCTCCTGTAAAAAGCTGCGAGAAGAAGCAAGTGGGTGACAAAGCTGCAGTACCGTTGGAGAAGGTTCTTCATCAGTCCCATGAAAACTTCTTCCACTTGGGATTAAATCAAATGAAGTTCATGGATATGAGAGGAGCTCATACGAGTATGTATTACTAACCACTTAACCGATTTTAACAACCACGCGCCTCATAACTAGCTTTTTATAAATAGTTTCCCTTATTTTGAACCAAAGATGAGTTAGATCGCAATATTGCTTACAAATCTAACGGGGGTTTTTATTCATTTATTTTCTTTTTTAATTTATTTTATTTCTTTTTTTATTTTATTTTATTCATAAATGTTTTTGCGCCATACCATTAATTTTCTCTTATATGTAAGTTTTAAGTGAGCTAAAGGCCTGGTTTGTTTGTAGTATGTATTGAATATTTTTGTTATACAACAAACAAAAATAAAAATGGTAGAAGTTACAGCTGTTTCGGAGATCGCCACGTCTCCTCATCAGAATTCTTATGGCAGGAATCGAACCAACGGATGCTGACTTAGCAGGCAACATCAACCATGTAATCTATTGTTGTATTATTCAATTCATTAGTACCCAACATGTGTAGAAGTTCACGCAAGTGAGGAAAGTTTTTGACTGCCATTCACTTGGGAGTGGCCAGAAACGATTCTTGTGCATATGGTTCAAGCAGCTCACGACGTCCGGTCTTAGACCACGTATCCCCTGGGTAGCCAACGAACATCCGTTTGGAGGCGAGCTAAAGTGAGAAGGCGAATCCCATGCGGTTGTGCGTAGGGTTTGGAACCCACCACATGAAAAAACAACCCAATGAAAAACCAATTAAAGCCTCGGATGAGAGAACCTCCTTTTGATGACGACCCCCGCAAATGTTTTAAGGATTACGATTTTAGGGCATGCACCTGGAATGTCCGGTCCCTTAATTGGGAAGGTGCCGCTGCCCACCTGGTTGATGTCCTCATAAAGTTAAAGGCTGACATCACTGCCGTCCAAGAATTGCGATGGACGGGACAAGGACGGAAGAAGGTGGGTCCTTGTGAAATTTACTACAGCAAATTTGGTGTCGGATTCGTGGTGGGAGAGAGACTCCGTCGCCGAGTACTGGCATTCACTCCGGTGGATGAACGTCTAGCCACAATTCGCATTAAGACAAAATTTTTTAACACCACCCTAATTTGCGCACACGCCCCGACGGAAGAGAAGGATGGCTTGACCAAAGGCGCTGCCCCCGCCACGACGTCAAAATTGTGCTTGGCGACTTCAACGCTAGGGTGGGCAAAGAAGGTATCTTTGGTACGGCTGTCGGAAAATTCAGTCTCCACGACGAAACATCTCCAAATGGGCTGAGGCTGATCAACTTCGCCGGGGCCCGAAATATGGTTGTCTGTAGCACTAGATTCCAGCACAAAAAAATTCACCAAGCTACTTGGCTGTCTCCAGATCGGAAAACTTCCAACCAGATCGATCATGTTGTGATAGACGGAAGACACGTATCCAGTGTTTTAGATGTGCGTACGCTCCGAGGTCCCAACATTGACTCGGATCACTATCTTGTCGCAGAGAAGATACGCACGCGCCTCTGTGTATCGAAGAACGCCCATCAACAAACACAAGGAAGGTTCGACGTTGAAAAGCTGCAATCACAACAGACTGCCGAGCGGTTTTCTACTCGACTTGCACACCTGCTCTCTGAGAGCACTCATCAGCAACCCGGTATAAGGGAACTGTGGGACGGCATCGCAAACTCCCTGCGTACAGCTGCAAACGAAACCATTGGATTTCGGAAAGATCGCAAAAACAGCTGGTACGATGAGGACTGCCGTGTCGCAGTGGAGAGAAAACAGACTGCCTACCTCGCAACCTTGCGATCGACCACAACACGTGCGGGGTGGGATAGATACCGAGAACTGAAGAGGGAAGCAAGGCGCGTCTGCAGACAAAAAAAGAAAGAGGCCGAGATGCGCGAGTATGAGGAGCTTGAGAAGCTGGCCGACAAGGGTAACGCTCGAAAATTCTATGAAAAGATACGGCGACTTACAGAAGGTTTCAAGACCGGAGCAAACTCTTGTAGGACCCAGGGAGGTGAGCTAGTGACAGATGCCCAGAGTATACTCGATTTATGGAGGGAGCACTTCTCCAGCCTGCTGAATGGCAGTGAACAGGAAACACGCGGAGATGGTGAACCCGAAACTCCAATGGATGACGATGGAAAAGTTGTTCCATTACCCGACTATGAAGAAGTGCGAATAGCAATCGTCCGCTTAAAAAACAACAAAGCGATGGATTACCGGCCGAGCTATTCAAATGCGGCGGCGAAGAACTGATCAGGTACATGCATCAGCTTCTTTGCAAAATATGGTCGGATGAAAGAATGCCCGATGATTGGAATTTAAGTGTGCTCTGCCCGATCCACAAGATCCCACAGTCTGCGCCAATTACCGTGGAATAAGCCTTCTTAATATCGCATATAAGGTCCTATCAAGCGTATTGTATGAAAGGCTAAAGCCCACCATCAACAAACTGATTGGACCTTATCAGTGTGGCTTTAGACCTGGTAAGTCAACCATTGACCAGATATTCACCATGTGCCAAATCTTGGAAAAGACCCGTGATAAGAGAATCGACACCCACCACCTTTTCGTCGATTTTAAAGCCGCCTTCGACAGCACGAATAGGAGCTGCCTTTATGCCGCTATGTCTGAATTTGGAATCCCCGCAAAACTTATACGGCTAAGTAAACTGACGTTAAGCAACACTAAAAGATTCGTCAGGATCGGGAAGGACCTCTCCGAGCCGTTCGATACCAAACGAGGTTTCAGACAGGGTGATTCCTTATCGTGTGACTTTTTTAATTTAATGCTGGAGAAAATAATACGAGCTGCAGAGCTAAATAGAGAAGGTACAATCTTCTACAAGAGTGTACAGCTGCTGGCGTACGCCGATCATATCGAAATTATTGGCCTCAACAACCGCGCCGTGAGTTCTGCTTTCTGCAGACTTGATAAAGAAGCGAAACGAATGGGTCTGGTAGTGAATGAGGGCAAGACGAAATATCTCCTGTCATCAAACAAACAGTCATCGCATTCGCGACTCGGCTCCCACGTCACTGTTGACAGTCATAACTTCGAGGTCGTAGATAATTTCGACTATCTAGGAACCAGCATTAATACCAACAACAATGTCAGCCTTGAAATCCAACGCAGAATCACTCTTGCCAACAGGTGCTACTTTGGGCTGAGTAGGCAATTGAAAAGTAAATTCCTCTCTCGACGAACGAAAACCAAGCTCTACAAGTCGCTCATTATACCGGTCCTACTATATGGCGCAGAAGCGTGGACCTTATCAATATCTGATGAGTCGGCTCTAGGAGTCTTCGAGAGGAAAGTTCTGCGAACGATTTATGGTCCTTTTCGCATTGGCAACGGCGAATACCGCAGACGATGGAACGATGAGCTGTACGAGCTATACGACGATATTGACATAGTTCAGCGAATGAAGAGACAGCGGCTACGCTGGCTAGGCCATGTCGTCCGAATGGATGAAAACACTCCAGCTTTGAAAGTATTTGATGCAGTACCCGCTGGTGGAAGCAGAGGAAGAGGAAGACCTCCACTCCGATGAAAGGATCAAGTGGAGAGTGACCTCGGTGCACTTGGCATTTCCAACTGGCGCCAAACAGCGAAAAGAAGAGACGAATGGCGCGCTGTAATTGATTCGGCTATAATCGCGTAAGCGGTGCCAACGCCAATAAAGAAGAAGAAGTACCCAACAACTATTAAGTGCGCTAATTTTTAACTTAATTTTTTATTTATTTTTTAAGTTACTTATGCAATTTATTTGATTAGTTATTTGAATTAACTCTGTTTTTATTTATATCTTTTAATTCATTTATTTTTATTTTATTTGATTTACAAAATTTTAATTCATTTTTTTTTATTTCATTTTATTCGTTTTTATTTAACTTAATATAGTTAATTTTTACATTTTTTTCATTTATTTTATTTTATTATTTTTTTATTTTTATTGTTATTTTTTATTAATTTTAATTTATTTTGTTTTATTTTATTTTTATTTGGTTTAGTTTTATTAAGTTAAATTTTTTTAAATTTTATTTGTTTAATTTTATTTCATTTTTTAATGCAGTTCAGTTTACTTTTTTTTATAAAAATTGAAAATTTTTGTTAAATTTTATTTGTTTAATTTTATTTCATTTTCTTTATTCAGTTCATTTTACTTTGTTTCTTTTATAAAAATTAAAAAATGGTATTTATTTTATTTTCGTTATTTTAATTTAACTAAATAA
The DNA here is from genome assembly GCA_037013455.1 of Ceratitis rosa. Taxonomy (NCBI): domain Eukaryota; kingdom Metazoa; phylum Arthropoda; class Insecta; order Diptera; family Tephritidae; genus Ceratitis; species Ceratitis rosa. The sequence continues at coordinate 5,502,885 of JAWMAG010000046.1, forward strand.
AAACTGTGTTTTTTATTATAAGTTTTATTTATTTATTTTTTTATTTTTTATTATTTTAATTTATTTAATTTTATTCATGTTTATATTAATCATTATTTTTTTGTTTTATTTAAATTCATTGATTATACAATATTTATTATATTATTGTTGTTTTTTATTATAATATATTTTATTTTATTTGATTGGTTTTTTATTTAGTATATGTATTTTTTGTTTATTTACTGTTTTAGGCTTTATAATACCTTATATATTTCATATTAATTAATGCTATAGATTTTATTTAATTTCAAACCTGTTGTTGTGATGTTTTCACCATTTGCAAAAAAAATATATGGTCTGAGACAGTTCCATAAAACTAAAAGCCCAAAAACAATTCAACAGAACAATGAACAGAAAAAGCATCTAGGAATTACGGAAGAGCCTTGCCGTGGCATGAAATTTTCCAATGCTCAAAAAGGCGTTGCCTTAAAATATTTATTGGGAAATTCTTAGCAAAAACAACTACATCGCGCTTAGTTTTACAACTACAGAATATCTGAGCACTTGACCGTGGATATGTAGGTAAAAGGAAAAAAGTGAAAAACAAAAAGAAGTGAAAGCGGCACACATGTAGCTTAATGGCTCGTGCTGTGGGCATTCCAAGTTCGAATCCAATTCCAACAAAGGTGTCTGGAAAATAGTAGTCTGTGGGCATTCCAAGTTCGAATCCAATTCCAACAAAGGTGTCTGGAAAATAGTAGTCTGATGAGGAAACGTGGTGGTTTCCGAAATAGCAGCTATAGCTTCTACCTTCCCAAACTGTAATTTTTTCATTATTTCCAAAAAAAAAATATATGGTCTGAAACAATTCCATAAAACTAAAAACCTAAACAAAATTAATTGTTTATTTATTCTTTTTTAATTTTTTATTTTGATTAAATTTTTTATTTTTTCCATATTTTTTTGATATTTTTTTTTGTTTTTTTATCTTTTATTATTTTTTATTTTCAATTTTTCCAAATAATTTTTCATTTGTTTTTATTTTTTATTTTTATTTCTTTTATTTTTATTTTTTTTTTATTTTATTTTTTTTATTTTATTTTTTTTATTTTATTTTTTTTATTTTATTTTTTTTATTTTATTTATTTTTATTTATTTTTTTAAATTTATTTTTTTAATTTAATTTTTTTTTTTTATTTTATTTTTTTTTATTTTATTTTTTTTATTTTTATTATTTTTTATTTTATTTCTTTATTGTACTCCTTTTTGGGTTACATATCACATATCGGTTGTTTACAACAACATATATAAAACTATTGCTAAATTATTTACAGAAATTTACATTTCAACATTCAAAAACGAACGATCAATCGATGTTGTTGATAATATTATTTAATAAAAATTTATTTTTTATTTTTATTATGATTTATTATTTTTTATTTTTATTATGTTTTATTTTTTATTTTTATTATGTTTTATTTTTTATTTTTATTATGTTTTATTATTTTTTATGTTTTAAATTTTTTTTACATTTTTTCCTTTTTTAATTTTTTTCCTTTTTTTAAGATTTTTGTAATTATTTTTTTAATTTTTTTAATTTTTTTAATTGTTTTTTAGTTTTTTAATTTTTTAATTGTTTTTTATTATATTTCAATTTTTATTTTATTTCTTATTTTTTTAATTTTATTTTTAGTTTTATGTTTATTTTACTTTTTATTTTATCGCTTTTTAATTTAATTTTTACATAAAAAATCAAAAATTTTGGAAGGAAACTTAACTTCAGAAGCCTACAACAAAAGCTTGATGTAACCAAAAAAAAAAAAAAAACCAAAATTATGCAAACAGACCAAACCAATAAAGGCAAGAAAGTAAACCAACAATGAGTTTTTTTTTTGATGGTATCGATATGCAATCGAGAGCAATAAAATTTCGAAACCAAAGGAAACTCAACATACACCTACACACATATATGTATACTCACATAAAAGGTAAATAAACAAAGGAACACAAACAACACAGGGAATATTTGGTATATCTCTTTTATAGACAATAGGAGGTGCGATATGTAGGAGAAATTGCAATACAAACCCACCGAACCAACGTCAACAACAGCGACGACGATGCATTTGGCAAAGCAGAACAACAGCAATCGAAGCGTGTTGCCGAAAAAACAACAGAGAGAAAGGCAAAAACAACAGTGTACAAGCCATTCAGCAGCACCAACATTCTGTTTACAGTTGTCCACAAATAGAGTTAGCTAGCAATCACAGCAACAAGAACAGCAGCACACCACCAGCTGGGACCGGTTGTTGGTTGTATACAAAAAGTGATGTGTATGTATGTGTGTCTGTATGTCTGTAGGTAAATACAACGAACTAAATATTATGTTGCACAGAATAGAGTTGCCACGCACACACATAAACATACACATACACATACACATACTTACACAGACTGACGCGTAAGTGGATTTATGTGCTTTTTCTGTGGCACCAGTACAGTGCACAGTACATACTGCGCCAGGTACCCACTTTCATCTATATGCATACATATACACAAATATATTTGCTCCGGGTAACTAAGCCATCTAGTACCGGCTCAGCAAACAGGCACAAATCCAGTTGTCGTTCAGGATGGATTACGTTTGGCATTTCTATTTGTATTTGTATTTATTTTCTTGTGTTTTTCCATTCCTAAGTCACTTTATGACATCGCCGGACTTAGAGCAGGCAGGGCCGGAGACGGACGCTATAAAGTGGGCTAAGTGGGGACAAGGTGAGGTAAAACGAGTCTACAATTCCTACAATAACACTGTGGGACATACAAACCGACAACTGTGAAAGTAGGCGCAAAAAAAAAAGAAAAGAAAACACACAGCGAATGACCAACAACTGTAAAAATCTATAAGAATCACAACAGAGAGCCAGAGAACGTAGAGCAGCAACTGGCAGCTGATCAAACGAGCTGGCTAACGGCCATAATATTCACAGATTTTTAGTCGTCTATATTTATATGCACACATGTATGAATGTATGTTTGTATGAATGTTTGAGTACCAAAGTCAAGTCGAACAAAAATATACGACTTTGGCCTTCATCATTCGCAGCCGCGCAACACAATCACATCACACACATCCTCTGTGAGACCGTCGTTCAGCGTCCGTCTCCTGTCCAACCGTCCAATCATCCAACCATCCGAGAGCTGGCCTTCGTCTCTCGACGTTCATCATTCAACTTAAGCGCACAGTCAGCGTCCGGCCAGAGAGAAATAGACGAGCGGCCATGTCCGTCGCACAAGTCAGTCAAATGAGGATGAGCAAAGAATAAAACACACACACTAAATGCAAAAAAAAAATAAAATAAAAATGTATGAATGTATGCCACACTGCATAATGTCATTTCGTAAATCGGTTTTCTGCTCATAAGTGAAATAAGGTCAGCAGTAGAACTGCAAGTTGCCAAATGAGTTGTAGCAAAGACGACTAGTCATTCACCTACTCTAAGACTAAGTTTGAACTGCAATAATCGTATTCGTGTCCGGCTTGCCTAGTTCGAGTAATAATGTAACGGAGTGATACGAAAGGTTGAAGACCGGTATGTCTTCGGTTGGCGCTGAGATTCTTCTTTATTTTTGACTTCGGTTTCTGTAAATGCACTTTGGTGTCATCTCGAAGGATTACAACTTGGTGGATAGGTATAAGACCGAATAAGCTCTAGCTTGATAATTCGGTTCCTCTAAGTCACAACTTAAGCTTTTCTAGCAACTATCACATGGTCAATTTAGGATTTTGACCGAATCAACAATAGTGCGGCAATCGTTTCGTCTTTACGATCTTTTGCACCAATGAGAGATACCGAACCAAGCCCTCCTCCCTGTTAATGACGTGGTCCATCTCGTAGAGCTCACCGTTTCGACGTCTACAGAATTCACCGTCGCTTCTACACCACATAACAGAGTGGAAAAGCTAAGCGTTCGGTTTCTAGGCTGTCCTTAAATGTTGGATCCCAAATCCTGCCCACAACCCCTACTTTCGCCTCCAAACAGATATTTGTTGCCTACCCAGAGTATACTTGAACCAAAGCCAAAAGTCGTGAACGGCTTGAACCACATCGAAAACATTCCCTCTCGTACTTTGATTTCTACATTTCGCCTCATCCTCTCAAAAAAGCGAGACAATTTTTTTTGGTCTTGATTTCCAAATGATGTGTTCCTGACTCGGAATGTAGGATTTGGTGTTCTGCACTCAGATTCATGTAAATAAAACTCGTCGCCGATGAACTCACGGTGTTGAAAGCTTTAGCGAATACAACTGAGTAGATTAAGCGCGACACATTATCTTCCTTGAGATGGAGAGAGTGTTGAACATAATCTCGAGTGGTCAGAACCAGGTACTCAGGTACCTCGGACCTGCTAAAGGTCAATTCAGAGAGCTCCAACAGCCTACCATTCAAGAAAATACAAAAGTGCTCAGCTCTCATTAATCCCAATAGCCTCCTACCATTCATAAAAATACCGAAGAGCACGGTTCTCCGACAGTCTTCTACTGCATTAGCGATACTATAGCTCCTGGATTTCGCAACTCGAAACTCCGTTTCTCAACGAGTACAAACTTCAATTTCGCCTCGATTTCGGCTAAGCTCACAGCCATAACGTCCCTAATTCGTTGTTAACGGTATGCCAAACGTAAAAAGCTAATCGTTGTAAAGCAAAAATAGAATTAGAGCAATGAGCAGAATAAAAAGGCACAACGAAGCAAAGCAAAGCTAAACCAAAAAAAAAACGAAATACGAAAACTGCATGCAGTCCAGCGCACAAACAACGCACAACACAGGGATGCCGAAAAATATTAAAGCAACCTGAAAAAAAACATACTAAAAAAACGAGGTGGGTGAGCTACAAAGAAAGCAAAGCCAACAGGAAAGTAATTCAATTGCCAAAATGAGAATTGCAATGCAAAGCAAAGGCATGAGGAGAGAAAAAAGTAGAGGAAAATGTACAAATTTAACATAAATTTCTGTAAGTAGAAACTCATTTCAATTTTAATGTTGCACAGCAGTGATTTCGTTACTTAAAGTGCTCATTTGGGTGGCTCACGCATTTGCTCTGCTCACATTTCCAGCCTAAATTTAATTTCAAAGCAAAAATTGGAATAAAGAGAACAATGAAAGGGATAAGCAAGCCTTAGAGTTAAACCCACTAAAAATAAGGACCGGCAGTTGCCGGTGTAGCTGATTCGGACAAAATGGGGTGCAAGTGAATGCCGGACCCAAGAGTGGTTTGCTCTATTTGGTTCCAGAAATTTTGAATTCTAAGATACACCTCGTTCTGATCGTACAGTCGCTCAAAAGGGCGATGAAATTTTGCAACCGGGAGAGTAAGACCATCATGCGAGCTTTTAGGAGAGAACGGAGGCATTTAAAAATGAGTTAGCTACTCAAAGGAGATCGATGTTTTAATAACAACACATAAACTAACTAAAAAAATCAATTACTGAATCACTGTCAGCGAAACGCTTCTAATTTTCGACAAAATCGAAACTTTTCAATCAAAACTTGGTTAAATGCGAAGATATGAAAAAAAGCCATTCTCAAAGGGGGAATTTCTCGAAACTACCATACTGCAATAAGCAGAATCAGAGATTTCAACACCTCGACATCCATAAACCCACCTGGCTGACCCTTGATCAACGAACGCCCAACTAAAGTGATCACGTTAAGATCGACGGAAGACATGCTTCAAAAGTACGGAATGTTCGTACGTTCCAAAGAGTCAATGTTGCCTCCGGTTATTACTTTGTTGTCGCCAAGATACCCATGCGGCTATGCAATGCGAAACGAAAAACGTGGGCTTAAGCCCCCAGCGATCACCTCTCGGAATATCTCCACCAAACCAACTCCAACCCTGATGATGCTGGTGGAACTTGACGTACTGCAAGCGTACTGTCCTGCAAGAACCATTGATTTCAAGCGCCTAAAACAACGCAATCAATGGTACGGCGAGGACTGTCGCGAAGCAACTGCAGCGAAATGCGATGTCTCCAAAAGAACGCTTCAATCTTTCGTAATACGAACAATGCGGATAAGCTACAGAAAGAAGAGAAGAAAGAGAGACGTTTATCAAACGAAAAAAACGGCAGCAGGAAAATGCGCTTGCGTGAGGAGCTCGAGGTTCTATGGGGCAGAAAATTTGGTCGACAGGTCAAGCGTCTGACCAAAGCTTCCAAGCCTGGAGCACCCAACTGCTCAGATTAAACCGGTAATCTGGTTACAGATGCACAGTCCGCTCGGAAATTATGGAGCATTTTTCCAAGCTGCTTATAGGCTAAGACTTTACCAAACCCACCAACCGGTGGGTCCAGAATGGATCAGTAGGAGGCGTGTTGTGTTTTGTGTTTCACCATGAAAAGACCAATCTACCTAAGTACATTTTTTATGGCAAGGGAAAAATAAGTGGATCTTGGTTGGGAATTTTTGAGGCACCCACAATTTAAACCGGTTCTTGCACTATCTGACTACGTAAATCTTTTCTGTCAATCTCCTCGGAACTCCCTCGATGGTGAAAAATTAAATTGGCCGACCCAAGGACTTTTTAAAACTGTAAACCGTTAAATCGCAGTAGTTCTACACTAATGGAATTAGGAAGCTATCCGTAGAGACCTGAAACTTGGAGGGAATGTTCTGTGTATGATGTAGGCATACGATAAGAAAGAATTTCCCTAGATGTGGATCTAGGACCGATCTATTCGAAAAAATCGAGTTTATATTTAAGTTGTGCGATTTTCATGAAAATCGATCAATTTGCTTAAATTGTTAGGGGAAAAACTTTTTCTTCCAGGAAGTGGGCTTGGGACCAATTCGAAAAATTTTATTTATCGTGTGATTAACATAAAATTTGGTTCAATGGTAACTTAGGGCCTAAATTAATATGGTGGCCTGAGGTCGATATATTCGATAACAATCATATTTATGGTTCGATTGACATGAGAGAATTAGTACAGAGATAGTTTTTTGTCCAAATTAAATACTGGAACATTTTTTTTTTTTGGTGAAGTGAACCTGGAATCGATACGATGGTCTTGCTTAATATGTGGAACATACATAGATGGCTCTTTACCAGGACATTTGTTTTTTTCGGGACCGATCTATCTAAAAAAAAAAAATTTGATACCCAAAACGGCCATTGGCTAGGCTCATATTTGGATAACTTTTCTTTCTTTTACCTACGCTTCAACTTAATTCACAATTAATAAACAAAAAAAATTCCTTTTATTCCAAATTGAGCTTTTGACTGTTGATACGAACCCATGATTGGAACCCGAACCTTCCGAATGGCAGTACGCAATGCTAACCACTCGGCTACCGTGGACGCCTTTGTTTTATGCAGGTTAGATATTCAGGAGCTCCACTTTTATTGTCTACACTGTCTATCTTTAATTTCGCATAAAACTTTGTGGCGTGTTGGCAGGTACGTAACAAACTACCGAGTTCATGGCTGTTTGAGCGTCGTTGCGTGTCACGTATGAGCGTAATACAGACTTCATACCATTTCTGGCGTATTAACAGTTAGTTTTACTGTTAGTTTCCACAACATCGCGCGAATAACGCACAAGCTCATAAAATACAAACAAACGACGGAACTCATATTGACTCAAGTCAAATCGTCTCGGTTGGATGATTGCCTAACTAACAGTGTTTTACTTTGTTGCTTTCTTTTTTACGTATGTACATATGTATGTATGTCAAAAAAATTTGACTACCTTTACTTACATAAATTTAGACACAAACATATCTTATTGACACCTAAGCACGACTAATTTTGATATAGAAGAGTCGCCAGTTTTCATAGTCTCCCTGCAGTTTGTCTTAGGTGAGGTATGTTTTAGATTATGTATAAAGAGAGCAAAAGAGAGTAGAGAATTTTTTAAATTTTATTCAGGAAAAAATCATCACTTAATGGGACATTAAAATTGTAGGGATTTGAAGAAGTTTATCTGAACTGCCATTTATTGGTCTTTATATGGCTAGATACTGAAGCAGTTGAAAGTTTTTGTATATCTGTAACATCGGACTGAATTTTTAGCCTTCTTTGGAACATAAGTTTCTTCCATGTATGTTTTTCCTTAAAGATGCCATATTGGAATATAGAAAGAAGTATTTGTTCAGCAATTTATAACGGTTCATCCAGTAGAGGTACTTTTCAAGCTGTCATGTTATTTTCGTTTAGTATTGTTTGGCATTTCATCATGGAAAGACTTACGTCTGAACTACACCACCACCCATCTTGAGTTCCAGCATTCATGATTGGATAACATTCGACCGAATAGACCGCGTTCAGCACACAGTGAAGAAAATATAGCGGCCGTATCTAAGAGTATAGAAGATGACCGTGTAGAGTCGATTCGGCGCCGTACGCAGCAACTCGGACTGACGTATGGAACAACTGGCGCATTTTACGTCGATATCTTAAATTGAAAGCATAAAAAATACAGCGTGTGTAAGAACTGAAACCGCTCGACTTTCCCAAGTGACATCGGTTCGCTCTATGTGCTCTTGAAAAGTTCTAAGAAAATCCAACGATTTCAAGCTAAACTTTTTAGCGATGAGGCCCATTTATGGCTTAATGAGTATGTAAACGATAAAAATTTCTACATTTGGGACGAAGAGCAAGGGTAACGCAGCAATGGTCAACCCCACGTTGACCGCAACTGACACTGACAAGACGAATTGGTACCGCCTTTAAATAAGAATCTAGCCTATCCTGGTTAGTCTTCCCAAGACTTAAAGAAGTAAATCTGAGAGATCTTTCTTGGAATGCGCTTCGGATTTAGATCCCACATTATCTCATGGCTATCGTACAGCTTTCATAACATACATAGATGGCTACCGCAAAATGAAAAAAGACAATGATTTAAGTACATGCAACTGGAATATCCGGGTGTTAGGCCTCGGAAAAATAAAGGCTGGCATAACCACCATCCAGGAATTGAGATAGACAGGATACTCCAAACTGTCATGCTGTAGTAAGCAGCACCAAATTCCAACACCTTGACATCCACAAACCAACACACAACCAAATTGATCGACGGATGACATGCTTCAAAAGTACGGCATGTTCGTCCGTTCCAAAGAGACAATGTTGCCTCCTATGATTACTTTGTTGCCGCCAGAATACATATGCTGTTATGCAATGCAGAAAACGTAGACTCCAGTATGCAGCGAAAACTGGACATCGCTTATTGGGAAGCACCACGGGCGGCTGAAGCCAACTCCGATCACCTACCGGAATTCCTCCACCAGCCCAACTCCCACCCTGATGATGCTTGTTAAAATTTGACGCATATATCGTATTGAATGCGTACTTTCCTGCAAGAACTATTGGTTTCAAGGACCTATTACCACGTAAACAATGACCCAACGAGGACTGCTGCTATATGGTACGCCTACGAAGGAACGCTGTAATCTCTCGCAACAGGAATAATGAGAGAAAACTGCAGAAAAAGATCAAAGAAGACAAACGCCTTCTCAGACGAAAAAAATGGGAGCAGGAAAGGCGAGAGGGTGAGAAGCTAGAGGTTTTATGACGCACAACATACCTATATTCGAAAATTTGGCCAACATTTCAAGCGCCTAATTCAATGTTTCAAACCCGGAGCATCAAATTGCTCAGATGAAAATTAGTAATTTTGTTGCAGATGCGCAGTGAGCTATGAAAGCATGGAGGGAGTATTTCTATACGTAGCTTGCATGCCATGACTTCATCAATTACACCACCCGGTACAATCATTGAACAACGATGTCGTAGATATCCCACCACCCAGTAGTACCGAGGTCGACTAAAGAACATTACAGCATGCGTCGGCTACTGGGGAATTAGTCGTATTGCTATTTCATACAAGACTAAAGCCATTTGCCAACACACTGATGGCATCTTAGGTCTTAGACTTTGGCACCAAATTTTCACATTACGCCAAATCCTGGAAAAGAACTACGACAAGCAAAGCCACATTCGATAGTCTGTTAAGAGATCGCTTGTACGTCATCACGTTTAAGTTCGGTATTCCTGCGAAGCTGATTCGGCTATGCAGAATTACATTGAATCATATCAACAGCTCTGTCGAGGTAGGAAGAGAGGAGAGGTCGCATCTTTCAATACCCACCCGAGGTTTTAGACAAGGCGACGCTCTATCGTACGACCACTTCAACCTCATTTATGAAGGAGTACTGCTGAAAGCCGCTACATTGATATCATTGGACGTTGCAAGCGGAATGTTACTGCTGCGTTTTCTGCATGTGAAAAGGAATAGCCAAAGATGGCTCTGGCGGTAAACAAGGGAAAAGTTAAGTGTATGCGCAAAAGCATGGGTTGTGTCGCAGACGCCTTGGGTGTGTTCGAAGGAAAAATTCTTTGCAAAACCTACGGTACTGCTAAAATTGGGGACGAATGTTGTATTCTAACAACTGTTGTATTCGAAGTGAAAGCCGCTGGAGGACGACAGAGCGAACGAGCAAGTCTCCGCTGGAAAGACTAATTTGAAGATAATCTAACTAAGCTTGGTGTAACGAATTGGAGAAAGCACAGCTGTTGAGGTCGGCCGTAGCAAGATAATAGACCACCTGAGAAAATAAAAACATAAATAAATTTATATTCAAACAAGCCAAAAGCTGATGTTCACTATCGTTTTAGTTTCTACTTAATTCTTGAAAATCTACTTTATTTATGTAACCAGTAAGCTACACTCTCCCTTAAGCTATCGTTCATTTCCAACAACTTCAACCAATCAAGCAGCCAATTATTTTGTGTACACTCCACTAACACTCCCACTCCCACTCCCACGCTACGATAAATTATTCACCAACTAAGTAGAAATTGCGTCTGGGTTATGGAATGACAACTAATATTGAGACGTCAATATTAATACTCTCGTTGAACGCAGATATGGAAACTCTCTCTCCTAAAAAAAAAAAAAACAAGCCAATGCAGTTTGACGTACTGAGTCGTTGTAATGACCTCCAACCATGTACGAGGGGATTAACAAAAGTTCGGACGGTTGGTTACTTTCAATTTGTTTTTGTTAAATCTAAAAATACCAAGTCCTTTTTTTACAGCATATGAAATGATGGCTCCATCTTTAAAGACTATTTCTAAGTGGTTCTGAAGATTCCAGGCCGGACATTTTCCGTAGAGTACGAGCAACAAGAAGGTCGCCCAAAATCTTCACTGATGACGTCACTGTAGCTCTGGTGAATTCCAAAATTGACCAAGACCCACTACTGACACAAGAAATAATTGCTAATGAATTGGGCTTGAATGCCATGGCTAGGATACACGAAGAAATTTGCTCGATGGGTACCACGAATTTTAAATGAGGCCCAAAAACACGCTCGAGTTCATTTTGCTCAAATTTTTCCTAAACAAATTTGAAAATGGTCAGTCTAGAAACTTTAGTAAAGTCGTTACTGGTGACGAATATTGGTTCTATAAGTACGATCAAGAACCAAGCAGCAGTCCATGGTATGGAGCCCAACAGCCGTAAAATGCAAGCAACTAAAATCAGCAGCAAAAGTAATGATGTCAGTTTACTTCACCCGATCTATAAATCGAAGCTACTATTCCACTGGACAAGGGTCAGACGGTAACTGCAAAATGGTACACCGAAGAGTGCTTACCAAAAGTTTTCATAAATTTGTTGGTAAACAAGAAAAAAGAGGATTTGCGGCGCTACTTTTTACATCATGACAACGCGCCATCCCACACTGCTGAAATAACAAGTAATTTTATTGGGATCTCTGGGTTCGAAGAAATGCGTCCAGCAAGATATTTCGCGGATATAGCACCGTGCAATTTCTGGTAGTTTCAAAAAATAAAATAAAAGTTAAAAGGAAAGGTCTTTAAGAGCAACGAGGAGATAATTAATACGATCAATGCTCAACTAAGCTTGAAAAGCAAGATTTTGAAGACTGTTTTCAGAAGTGGATCTATAGGCTAAAGAAATGCATTGAAATCAATGGCGATTATGTAGAGAAGATAAAAACGGACAAAGATTACGAATAAATACAAAAAAAAAATTTTTTTTCTGGTCAACTTACCAAACTTTTGCTAATCCCCTCGTATGTGTACACTAAAACTCCGAAACCCCCGCTCGCTCTCCACAATTTACCATTTAAGCATCTTTATATTGCTTTTCCATATTTGTTACAGCTTTGCCATTACAATTTTCGCATAACATAACCACACATCCGTGTCGCTACCACCTACTAAACATGCCCTCAATCAGCCGTACGACAAGTGGCGTACGTGTTCATCCATCTACTGGCATCCCCATATTTCAATTGCAGCAGCAGTAGCTTTATAGGGTTCACGTTGTTTAATGGGGAGTTCCCTCGTATTTAGATCGCACGCCAATGTCACCACCAACAATTTCCAATCAACTGTACAAAATGTGGTAATATTTTCTAATTTTTACACACCTCGCACACTCACTCGCACGCTCGCTCTCACCTGACGATTTTTGTGGCATCTATTATTCATGACTCGACGCCCACCGAGGGGCGCACACACATGCATTTACTGCTGGTGGTGTGGAGTTGGTCCAGTGCACCTGGTTTGCAGAAACCTTAGGGTCATTGGCACAACGAGTTACGGTATTTGCTTTGTAGCTGTCATAGGATAACTCGCTGATGTAGGCGAGCGAGTTGCGATTTACATGTTTTGATTGTGCCTGCGGGCTTGCGCTGACGCTTTAATGAAGTGACGCGTAAGTTAGTTAAGTGAATTGAAACTCCTTCGGCCGAAATGAATTTGTGGCTTCACGCGTGAATATACGTCAAAGCGTTTAATGGATTGGTACTAAATATACAGTGGAAGTTTAATAAAATATTTCGGTATGTGTGTAACGGACACATACACGTACGTATGTACAAGCGCGAAATGTGAACCGTAAATAGAAATTATTTGGTCAAATAGAGAGTAATGAAATATAAGAGAGGGCGGAGGAAGGCGAAGTTCAAGCAACATTGTGGGATGTAATGATTTCTAACTCCTGGCTGATATCCGGCGACCGGAGTGGCCGTGTGATTAGCAGTACCTGCTACCATTGTGAATGTCCTTGATTGAAATGCTGACCAAACCATCACGCAAAGTTTTGAATAAAGGAGAGAAAATCAGTCTCTCCGTGGCTTTTTCTATCATGAAGAAAAAGAGCTCCTAATCAGCCGTTCGGAGGGGTTTCGAAACACTGTACGTCTACCTGATTTGTTGAAAAATACATTAAAACACATATTACAAGTTGAAGGAAGAGAAGCTCGGTTGAAAATTATTTTAGTGGTAATATGTATCTCACCCACATGGTCCAAGCATTGTTGCGAGCGACAAGGAATTTGATACCGAGACGTTCATTCCCTTTTTCCAGCTGACTAAAGATAAACATTCCTCATGAACCCGTAATGAAAGCTCCTACATAAATGGGTCTCCAACAGCACATAGTGAAGCATATGGAGTCTCTGAGGCGCAGGATAATCTTCGCTGAAATGGGCAGCGCATGCATCACCAGACACAACACTAGACGCACCTCTTCACGACCGTGGTGCCTCACAGTGTAGACACGCTGATACGGAAAGTGGTGGTTCAGTAGCATACACTGGACTGGAATGGTCGAGGAAGGCATAACTACACCTAACGAGTTTTGCCCATTGGATATACACTGCGGAGGTTAGAGCTATCATTCGCTACGGCGTCTCCTTATGGTGCCAAGCACTCGAAAAAATTGTTTTTAGAAGAAAACTAGGTACAGTGGTATGCAGTTATCCTCATAAGAGCCGATCTACCACCGCATCCCTCAAATCCATAAGCACCATGCAGTTGGACTGAACGCAACTCAGCTTTGGAGGAATCGCAAGCCCTAATATTAACTCTCACACAATCTCCGGAAGAGTTGAACTGCAGAGCTTCCAACGTTCCTGCAATCTCTTTTCCAGAACGGAATGAACAGGAACATACAAACATACTTGGGACCAGAGGGCCATAGACGTCTTTACACACGGTACAGACGGCTGCGGATAAAATGTAAAATTACTTTGAACAGACTTACGAACAATACAAAATCGACGTGTTCTGGGTGCCCGGAGAAGAGGAATCCTTTTAACCTCTTTCTTACATAAAGCACATGCTTAAACTGGTCTCCGTCGTCAGATGGCTGAATGAGATCACGTCCAAACGTGACTAGGCAGAAAGGTTGGAATATAAAAGATTTAACTCTTCTAAAACGATTCTCCGTCAGTAAAATAACGGTAACAATAGCAAGGGGAGTAATAAATAGGATTTCAAGGGAAAATGGGTTATTATTTTAATGATTTGTGTAGCAGCTGTAGGAACAAAGAAGAAAAAGAGCCTGGTCACTGCTCAGCTGTAATAACCACGCGACACAGATAAGTTCCGAGGGAAATTCTTTCTCCACTCTCTTCCTCAGCTAGTATCGGCCAACATCAGCAATCTCGTTGCTTTTACCAGGTGTGTTAGTTGAAGTTTGCCGGTTTTTCGATAAAGAAAACACTTAATTTTCAGAGGGATCTCAAAATTTTTTTATCCAAAGTATTGACCATTGGTTTCTACACATTTCGCCCATCTCTCAGGCAAATTATGGATACCATTCCAAAAAAAACTTTTTCTCTTTCGAGGCAAACCATTCGACGAGCCATTTTTCCAACTTCTTCAAAATTAGCGAAGCACTGCTCTGCAAGGGAGTGTCCCATCGATACGAAAAGGTAATGGTCGGACGGGGCGAGGTCTGGAGAGTACGGCGGGTGCAATAATATTTCCCAATTAAGTGTTTTTAATCTTTTTTCACCAGTTTAGCGGTATGTCATGTTGCAAGATAACTTTGCAATGTCTTCGGGCCCATTCCGACCGTTTTTCGATCAACGCATGATTCAAATTGATCATTTGGTGTCGGTAGCGATCCGTGCTCACCGTTTCACCAGGTTTTAACAACTCGTAGTAAACCACACCACACTGGTCCCACCAAACACAGAGCATTGTCTTACGGCCAAAGCAATTTGGCCTTGCAGTCGATGGGCCAGCTTCACCAGGGGAAATGCAGAAAAGATTTCCTTTAGAATCGTTGAAACAGCATTTCACAAACGGTTTTTCGATTTTCCATTTGTCTATCGTTCAGCTGGTGTGGCACCCATTTTCCATACTTCTGGATCTTTCCCATGGCTTTTAAACGTTGGCAAATTGCTTCTCGAGTCACATCTAGTGTTTCTGCCAATTTTTGTTGCGATTGGGTTGGATCAACATGCAATTCCTCGTCTTCGAACTTTTTCGCTGCACCAGGATGTTCATTGTCTGTCAAATCGAAATCTCCACTTTTAAATTGACGGAACCATGTCTCACATGATCTAATCACTGGAGCATGTTCACCATAAGCTTCTACCAGCAACCGGTGAGTTTCAGCTGCTTTTTTCTTTTGATGAAAGCCGCAAATGCGATTTACTTGGAACCAAACCCGATATATTCACTGAGGTAAACAAATATGACGCAATTATTTTGGCGGAATGTGACTTGCGTATTTTTGTGGGTTAATGTCAATAGAAAAAAATTACATACGTGTACATGCCAAATCATACAAATTTATACCATACATATTGCTAGCGATATCTACTAGTAAAACCGGCACACTTCAACAAACACACCTGGTATAAGGCACACCAAATGGCTTGCAGATTTGAGAAGGTGATAGGAACCTCACGGCGGTATACAATATGACTGTAGGTCTTAGTACATTGAACTCACAAGAGTGCGAGGAGTAAAATCACGTCTTCAAAAGAAAAACTCTGCCCACTCTCCAGCTAAAATACCGAAAATCCAAAATAGTTAGCTGAATCATAGGCACCTTTGGATAAGTTCATTCAAAGTGTGGCAAATTCAAAGAAACTAGTTGTCTCATGTCACTCTTAATTAGAAAACAGAGGGAAATTATTTTCAGGTTAGTTGAAAAGTTTCTGCTCTCGAAATTAAAAAAATACTAATAGCTTCTCCATTCGACGAAAAACGCTTTGAACGCAGGAATTGTTTCAGGTGAAGAGATAGTACTCGTAGTAGCTGGGGCCACACCTGATGAAAACGGTGGCTGCTCAAGCAATTCGTACTTTAATTCGTTAAATTTCGTCATTGTTAAAACAGCTTTGTGAGCAGATGCATTGTCTTGATGAAAAATGGTTTTGTTGAGCTGTAAACCAAGTCCTTTCTGACGATTTTTTTTCATCCAGCTGATCCAAAAGGCTGCAATAACATTAAGAGTTCAAGATTGTTTTACCGTTCTACAGAAAATCAATCAACAAAATTTTTTTTTTGCATCCCAAAAAACTGTTGCCATAATCTTCTCTGATGATCGTTGTGACTTTACCTGCTTTGGAGCTGAACAACCAGCTTCAGTCCACTGTAAACGTTCTTGTTTCAATTTGAATTCATGATGGTAGAACCAAGTCTCATACACAATTATAAAACGACGCAGGAAATTGGTTTTGCTCTGCTTAAAACGCTCCAAATTAGGCCAGTTTTTGTTGATTTGTTGTTGAAATGCACTCTGTAGCAAATGTAGGTGCGCCAAGCTTAAGCAATAGTAAGCTTTTCATAAGATTTATTATGCTGCCCTCTAGCTGTCTCTGGGTTATGCATTAATTCGTGCGGTTTTCTAAGAGATGGCTCTACTAGTATTATTTCGCGTCGTGTTCATCTGTGGCTATATTCATTTCAAAGGTACTGTCATTTCGCGTCGTTTTCAGTAGATGTCACGACTTAGACGACGGACAGCCAAAAAAATTTCAAGACGAAGAATTGGAGACATTGCTCGACGCAAATGCATGCCAGACGCAAGAAGAACTTGCAAAAGTATTTAGGAGTTGATCTAGCAACCGTTTCCAGATGATTAAAATCATTAGGATTTATCCAGAAGCTCGTAAATTGGGTGCCTTATGAATTAAAACCAAGAGACGTCGAACGTCGATTCTGCATGTCGAAAATGTTGCTTTAACGCCACCAAAAGAAGTCATTTTTGCATCGGATTGTCATTGGCGATGAAAAATCGATTCATTATGATAACCCAAAGCGCAAGAGATCGTATGTGAAGCCCGGCCAACCATCGAAATCCACGGCAAAGCCGAATATCCATGGTGCCAAGGTTATGCTATGTATTTGGTGGGACCACAAGGGTGTGCTCTATTATGAGCTATTGAAATCGGGTCAGACAATCAATGGGGACCTCTATCGAAAACAATTGATTCGTTTGAAAGAGGTCATAGCGGAAAACCGACCAGACACGAATCAATAATTTTTCATCATGACAACGCTCGGCCACATGTTGCAAGGCCAGTTAAAAACTATTTGGAAAACTGTGGGTGGGAAGTTCTATCTCACCCGCCTTATAGCCCTGACATAGCACCTTCCGATTACCACTTGTTCAGATCAATGCAGAATGCCCTCACCGGAGTACGCTTCACTTCAGAACAGGGTATCAGAAATTGGCTCGATTCTTCCTTGACCTCCAAGCCGGAGAAGTTCTTTTGGGAAGGAATCCACACACTGCCAGAAAGATGGGCAAACATCGTAGCTTCCGATGGGCAATACTTTGAACATTAAATGTATAACAATTTTTTCACAATAAAGTCTTAATTTTCGAAAAAAAAACCGCACGAGTTAATGCGTACACCCACTTTACTATAAAGTGCCGTTTTTTAAAAGTCTGCCCTTGCGAGGTAAATTTAGAAAAAAAATGTAATCTTTTTCAAAAATTAATTAAGAACTCACGATTTCTTTCATAAAAGTAAATCTCCACAAATATCTTGCCCAGCGCCATCTAGCGCCACTTTTGATAGCTTTTGCCCTAACCAACATAAAAAAAAGTTATAAAGAAATATATATTCACTTTTTAACATTTTAATTTGAAAAATCTACACGCTCTTGTCAATCTCTCTGCCCATTAAAGTGGCAGCCATTTTAAGCTAGTTGGAAACAAAGTCAGCACCAAACTTCAGCAAACCGTCAACGAACAAGCCGGCCAACAAGCCACAAGAAACCAATACAGCACACAGAATGAAGAGCTGAACTTTTGTGAAAGAGTAAACAAGTATATGTATAACTTTCAATAAGGAGAATTAGTCGAAGAAAAGCAAAATGATTCAATAGGAATATAAAAATTTGAAAACAACTGCCAGAACGCGGAGTTGTGTGGACAAGTGAAAAGTAAGAAAGTAAATAATAAAAGCGCCATTTAACGCATTAAAAATGGAAAATGGGAAAAAGAAAGTTTTTACACTCAGAATGGCTGAAAAATGTATGTACGAGTATGTAATTTACGAAGAAGCGAAGAAAAATATATAATAAAAATGCAACAACACTTATATTTATGTACTCCAGCAGTAACTCAGCTATTTTTTAAGAATAACGGACGGACGAATGAGAAAAAAAAGTAAATTATATGAAATGTTAAAATGCAACAACACAAACAACAATAGTTCATCTTAATGGACCCGTAATATTGTTGTTGCTTTCGTAAATGTCTAGCGGGCAGCAGGTAAAGTGAGAAACTTTTCAAAAGCAAAAGGTGTTGATTAACTACTAACGGGAATTGAGTGGCCGAAAGGAGTTTTACTTGGCAAACACTTATTTACAATACTCGTATATGTAAATACATACATACATCTATATATCTTTATTCATTTTTATGAAAAACTGCGAGTAAAGTGTCCAACTATTGGAGTAAAACATTCTTCTGACGGTTAAAAGAAAAAAAATCTAACTGAATAACAGTTGAAAAGTGAAATAAAGCTAAACTGATAGAAAATTTCCTGATATTCGAATTTTCACAAGTTTCGTATTTCCCTTTTTCTCTTATATGCTGACAGAAAATTTTATTGAACTAATCTTTAGCGGTGTAATGGAGCGTAGTCAAGTTTCTGTGTATGCATTTACAGTCGCGGCGCTATACTTGCGTTCTCGTCGCGCACCCTGGCAACCTGAGCAGCTCTTGTGCTAGTTGCGGTTACCAGCTCGTGTAACGGATAAATGAGAGAGAAAGCTTCAGTCGATCCACTCCAGTTTAAGGGTTTGCTAAAGTCTAATTGTAGCCAGAGTTGTGGCTGCAAGCAGGCTTCGGTCTCATAAATGTGTGCAAATTTTAAACCAACTCACCTAGCGAGGTTGTGTGCAGGGTTTGGGACCCGCCATGTAACAAAAAATCCCAAAAAGCCTCGGATGAGAGACACCACTTTTGATGACGACCACTGCAAGCGAATTAAGTACTAATATTTAAGAGCATGCACTTGGGATGCCCGATCTCTTAATTAAGTGCCGCTGTCCGGTTGATGTCCTGGAAAGTTTAAAGCCGTCCAAGAAGTTCGATGCAGAGGACAAAGACGGAAATGAGTAGATCATTGTGACATTTACTGCAGCAGTCATATAAAGCAACACAAATTTGGCGTCGGTTTAAGTGGCGAAAGACAGACTCCGTCATCGAGTCCTGGTGGATGAACGTATCATCACAATCCGCATTTTTCGACATATAGCTGATTAGCGCTCACGCCCCGATGGAAGAGAAGGACGTTCTGACTACGGATGACTTCTATGATCGCCTGGAGCGTACTTATGAACGCTGCCCTCGCTCAGCGCTGTCGGAAAAGTCAGCCTTCACGACGAAACATCTCCAAATGAATGGAAGCTAATCGACTTCGCCAGGGTCTGACATATGGTTGTCTGTAGTGCTAAATTCCAGCACAAGAAAATTGATAAAACTACTTGGCTGTCTGCAGATCGAAAAACTCGCAGCTAGATCGCTCATATTGTGATAGATGGACCACATGTGGTCAGTGTTCTTTGCTACGAGAACCTAACATCGAGTCAGACCACTGTCTTGTTGCAGCAAAGATACGCACCCGCCTCTGTCCAACAAAGAACGCTCGTCAACAAACACAAAGAAGTTCCGACGTCGAATAGTTGTAATCACAACAGACTGCCAAACGATTTTCAACCCGACTTGCACATTTTCGTTCTGAGAGCGCACCTAATCTTGAGCGCCATATTCAAGCTTAAGATCAAAACACAGCTAAGTCGTGAAATGCTTGAGAATCTGGTCAGGAGGGATAAGGATAAGGAGAGGTTTCAATACCGGAGCAAACTATTGTAAGACCCAGTGGGGTGATCTAGCGACTGTTGCCCAGAATGTTTCGAATTTATGGAGACAACACCTCTTCAGCCTGCTGATTGTCAGTGAAATGAAACACCAGGAGATGACGAATCCGATTATCCAACCGATGACGATGGAATACATATTTCATTGCGTGCCTATAAAGAATTTGGAATATAATACAAATCTAAAAAAAGATGAGTGAAAAGAGGATCGACACACACCACTCTTTCGTCGATTTTGATGCAACCTTCGAAAGCATGAAAAGAAGATACCTCTACGCTGCTCTGTCTATATTTCATATCCAAAGACAATTTCAACTCTTGCCAACAGGTGCTACTTTGGGCTGAGCAGGCGATTGAAACGCAAAGTGATTTGTGGTGCGGAAGCGTAGACGATGTCGTCTTCGGATGAATCGGCCTTTGGTAGTATTCGAGTGAAAAATTTGGCAGTCGGGAATGGCGAATACCGCAGCCATTGGAACGATGAGCTGTGATATTGAACCAAGAATCAGCGAATCAAGAAACAGAGGCTACGTTGGATAGGTCATGTGGTCCGGATGGATACGAATACTCAAGCTTTGAAAGTTTTCGATGCAGTACCCGCCGGTGGAAGCAGAGAAAGAGAAAGGCCACCACTTAAAACTTCCAACTGGCGTCAAATTTCGAAAAGAACTAAGGAATGGCGCACTGTTGTTAACTCGGCTATAATTGCATAAGCGGAAGAAGTAGAAGTACACTTTCTAATCGCACAAACCTAATAGATTGTGCTAATGACACTTTTAATAAATCAAATATTCACATGCTATTCATAAATCAAAACGAATTTTTAGTAATTTCAAAAATGAATATTGACCTTACATAATTACAAAAAAACAATTTCAATTTTTTACTTCAAATTTATAACGGTACCGTAATATTAATTACATATTCAAGTGCGTGAAATTTCGCTCACGGCTAAACTGGCAAACGGAAGCATAAAACTCCGGAATACTCGTCACTACGTACAGTTATGAGATAGTGAGAAATACGAGCAATTACTTTCAAAAGTAACTGTGCGAAATTATATAATGGACGGGAACTTGCAAAATGAACGTGTTAAAAGGTAATTAAATATTTTATGCTTCGCTATAAGGATCATTCCATAATATGCATACAAATGAATGTGTACGTATAAGAAAAACAAATTTTATTATTAATTTATTACATAAATAAATATATTTTTATGCGACACGTACTTTTATAACTACATTCTTCTTCTTATCTACTGGCGTAGACACCGTTTATGAGTAAATAACAGCCTGTCATTTCGTGTTTTTTTTTTGTTTTTTTTTTTGGCACCAATTGGAGTTACCAAGCCAGCCAGATCCTTGGCCATAAAGTCCAATTTTAAAGCTAGAGAGTTCAAATTTGACACAAATATTTTCATTATTATTATAGAATTTTGGTTATTTTTTTCAAGAATTAAACCACACCTTCAAACCAATTTTGAAATTTTGTTCACAAATA
The DNA here is from genome assembly GCA_037013455.1 of Ceratitis rosa. Taxonomy (NCBI): domain Eukaryota; kingdom Metazoa; phylum Arthropoda; class Insecta; order Diptera; family Tephritidae; genus Ceratitis; species Ceratitis rosa. The sequence goes on from JAWMAG010000046.1 coordinate 5,524,548, forward strand.
TTCTTCAACATCCAACTCAATTTCTAAATAACCTTTAGAATCATCAACAAGAGCCGAGTCCGAATCTTCTTTTTCCTTTGCTGTCGTGTTTCTTTTATAGTTTGGTGGAGGTGGGAATGTGATTTCCTATCATTTTTATAGTACTTATTCCTTACTTCTGAAACATTTTCTCCTAAACATCCACCCGAAATCAAAGACGAGTTTATTATTTGCCAGCCACGTGCTAATATTTTATCTACCGTCGCATAGTGGGTTATTCGTCGATTCCAGCTGGAGTTAATTATTTCTCTTGAGCGAAAAATATATCATATTTCGTTGCTAAAATAACCATTCTTAGCTAAAACATGGATGCTGAATTCGAAAATCATATAAAATTTGATATATCTTTATATACACTTTATATACACTTTATAAGCTATTTCACTTTTTCAGACATTGCTTTTGCGAAACATGTGTCATGAATTGTATTGTGAGTTTTTTTCAAAAATTTCATATACAATTTTTTTTATTTGCAGTTGGTTTTTAGGATTGTAATTATGAATTTTACATTTTGTAAAATTTAGCAAAATTTATATTCTTAGAGTCAACTGATTATCCAAAATTTTTTATTATACTAATTTGTGTAATAAAATAAATAATTTAAATATAAATATATATTAATATGTCTGCATAATTTTGTAGTTTTCGCCTTCTTTTGATCTCTTCAACAACATATTGCTTTCCTTGGGTAGTCTGTGACCTTTCTTTTTAGACAAAATTTAGACGAAATGGGTGGATCAGACGCAATAAAGAATCGATTTAGAACATGTCTTTTTGTAGCTTTCCTAATGGTTTTACGGCTGAATATTTATTTATATATTATTATTATTCTCGATATTTCCTCTTTGTTATTCGCTTATTGAGCACATGGATTTTGTGGATACTAGCTGCCATTAAATACCAAGAGTAGTGCCTCAAATACAATTTTCTAGATTCACACAGAAGCACTCAACTGATTCGACATTTATTCCAGTGATATCTTACGTGAGTCGTGAATCTCTAAAAAATCTTTGAGCAGAATTGCCATCATTTGTATTACCGACAGATTGTTTAGGCATATCTACTGGAAGTCCCACTTTATTATAAAAACTTTTCTGTATTGGTGCCTTCCGTAATGCCATAGACTCTTTCTCTGATTTCGATCTGGCTTGCCATGTGTCTGTAACTATAATACTTACACATTTTCTTCTCTTCTTTTACCAGACAACCTTCTTGCATTACTTTTTGCCTTAAGATATTATACTGTTTAACACTTAATTTTGCTTCAATCTTTTAATTTTTGTCGCTCGATGATAACAATTTAATCTGATACGCTAAGGTTAGTTCTTCCTGAGAAGATGAGACAACGAGTTCTTTTAGTTTTCGTTTTTTTTTTTTTTCAGTTTTATATGGCAGTCATTAAAAGATCTCTCAGGTCGCCCGATTCGGGAAATTGCTACAAGATGGCAGTGAATCGAGGAATTCACGTGGAAATGCAACTTCTACTTCCAACCATTCTTGATGTTCTGTCAAGAATTTAGATTTCATTCGCTTACTGTTCTGCCATTTTTTGTACAGTTTGTTATTAAAAACCATAACAAACATTTTCAGCGCCTTTAAAGTCTCCAAAACCTGTCACGTTGTATATGGTACTTCCAGATTTTATTTTTAGCTATTACCGGTTTTTATCATTTTTAACCCCATCAAGCCACATTTCAAAGATATCTCGCCGATATAAATTATTTATTTACGATAAGGAATAACTACAGAATATGCTAAAATTAATTTCAACTTGGAGCAAAATTACCTTTTTTTAAACTCAATATAAATCTAAGAACAATAAAAAAATAAGACATGTCACAGAGATCGAACCATTTCATTTATCTAACCGGGCTATTAGTTTTTAGTGATCACGCAAATAGCACAGTCATCGGTTACATCTTAGCAAGAATCTTTTTATTCCTTTTAATGGAAGTTAAATACATTTGAAGTTAAATTCTATCAAAATTTACTCAAATTGAACTAAAATGGGCAGCAGTAAATACTGTACTCTTGAAAAAAGAAGCATTATTTATATCATGACTAACACAAGGAAAAGTGTTTCAGAAACTGCAGTTTTATTGAATTGTTCCCGTAAGATGGTACATAATACCCTTAAACTGGTTCAAGAGAGTGAAGATTATCTATTTCAAAACAAATGCAAGGCACCTGCACCGCGCAAGACAACGATTTTTGAAGACAGAGCCAAAATACGAAAGAACCAGCTAGATCCTTTTAAATTGTCTAGACAAAAAATGTTGGAAATAAACGAAGAAATTGATTTGAATATATCAAGAAGCAATGTCGGAAGGCGTTTAAATGAGACCCAGCTTTTTGGACACATTGCCCGCAAAGAACCACTCCTGTCAAAACGGCAATTGAAAAAAACGGTTGGAGTTTGCTAAGACGCATGAGAACCGGGCGCTTAGTTTTTGAAAAAATGTATTAAGGGCCGATAAAACTAAAATATATAGAATGGATCCAGATAGAAAAATCACATTTCATCGTCCAAGAGGTAAAAATTTGAATCCTTGGTACACCAAAAGAACCATAAAACATTCAGGCGGTCATATTATGATTTGGGGGGCATTTTCCTGGCATGGGGTAAGACCTACTGTGCGAATAAATGGAAAAATGAACAAATACCAATATCTGGACATTTAAAAGAATGAAGTTGGAACCATTCGTATTTAACTCCATGCCACTAAATTTGACTTTTATGCAGGATAATGATCCGAAGCGAAGGTAACACAAGATTGGCTTAAGAAGGAAAATATTTGTGTTTTGGATTGACCTGAATCTTACCAAAAATTTATGGAACGATATAAAAACAAAAATATCTGCAAAAAATTTTAAAAATTTCGAAGATTTGTGGGAGGGCGTCAAGAAGGAGTGGTAATCCATACCAAAAGAAACATTTGAGAAACTTGTTGAGAGCATAAGACGCAAATGTGAAGCTGTTATTAAAAATTGTGGATATAGTACAAAATACTAATAGATAAGACCTAAGCTTTTGTATAAAGGAATGAAATTTGTAAAACCTTTCTCTCGAAATCGTTCGTCAAATGTTGTCATCGCCCATCGTCCATGCCTCCGCACCATACAGCAGGTGGTCAATGATAAGTGGCTTTTGGAATTTGGTCTTTGTTCGTCGAGAGATGACTTCACTTTTCAATTGCCTACTCAGTCCAAAATAGCACCTGTTGATAAGAGTGGTTTTACTTTCGATTTCCAGGCTGACATTGTTGTTGGTGGTTCCAAGATAGACGAAGTTATCTACGAATTCAAAGTTAACTGTCAACAATGACGTGAGAGCCGAGTCGCGAATGCCATCACTGTTAGTTCGATGACAGGAGATATTTTGTCTTACTCTCGTTCATTACCAGACCGATTCGATTCGATTCCTTAGTCAGTCTGGAGTAAGTAGAACTCAAGACGCGGTTAATGAAACCAATGATGGCAATGTAATCGGCATTTCTCCAGCAACTAGATTAAAGAAGTCACAGGATAAAGAGTCACCTTGTCTGAAACCCCGTTTGTGATCAAACGGCTCGAAGAGATCCTTCTTGATCCTGACTGAACTTTCGGTGTTGCTAAACGTCGGTTTACGAGTACATATCCGTATACCATAAGTCTTGCCGGGATGTCAAATTCAGACATAGTAGCATAGAGGTAGATCCTGTTTGTGATGTCGGCTGATTTAAATTCGACGAAGAGGTGGTGTGTGTCGATCCTGTTTATGAGGAACTTTTTTTTCTCTAACTTTAGATGTTGATCGATAAACATTTGGCTATTATTGTCCTTTAAATCTATTCAGATCCAAGGAAGTGATATTTATTGGTTAGCAAAAAAAAATTAATATTTTTTCATATTTATTTTACCCAAATTAAATTCTAAAGACACGAAGTAAACCTTTCGGCAACAAATTAAATCGTTTTATGCCACACAAAAGTTGACATTCATTTGACAGCTGTCCAGAAGTAAAAAATATTGACATAAGTATCAAACGGAAATACCAAATGGTCAGAGTGAAATGTGCTCCGGCATGTGAAAAAAACCCCACAGAAACAAAGCCAGTAAAAACAAGAAACAAGGAATAATAAAAAAGCTCTATACAGAAAGGAGACTCCACTGAGAGCTTGTGGGACAAGCACGTGACAAGAGTTGACATACATACATTTATAAAGCAGCATACATATATACATCATCTAGCCTAAAAGTATAAACACGTGTAGACGCAAGCATTTCAGTCGCTCATAAGCGTTCATGTGTGTGCGAGAGCGTACGTATGCATGTGAGTACGCCTTGAACAGCGCTGGACCTTTGGGGTTGAGCTAAAGCGACATCTGACATCAAAGTGTAATTTTTCATGTCCTCTGATGTACATTTTATTCGTATTTTTTTTTTAATTTTTTTTCGGCCTAATCGCTCGCTTTGGTGGTGCCGAGCAAACCTCATAGCTTCGTGCATCAAATATGGCGTTGGAGCTTATGAGCCTGTGCCAATATGCTCTGAAAAAGCGTGTGTGTGTGTATTTGTTTGTGCCGAAGAAAAAATGCCGCTTCAGTAATTTTATAGCATAAAAGGCATAAAATATTTGCTAGTTGGTTGTATGAGTTTGTATGTAAACCCATTGTTGGGCATTTTAAGGATTTTATAGGTATGTACATATATAATTTTTAATTTTCAGCAAAGTATTATTTTTTTCTATTTTTTCTATTTTTACTCTTTTATTACTTTTCCTTCCTACACAAAAACAAAGCGAAAGTTTTAAAGTAAATATTGAATTACTGCGCCCTCATTTCGAAAGCTTCTTTGCCACATAAAATACCATCTAATGCCGTTGCTAAAGGTTTCTTACTTTTCCACTTCCACTAAGCAAGTAGGACAGTAGCATACCTTAAGGCGTTTAAAAATGAAAATTTACATAATCTGATATACATACTCGTACATACATACGTTCTCACCAGCCATCATCAACTCTACGCTAACACACTGCTCTACCGCGATGGTGGCACCACCTTCGACCGATTGAACGACCAGCAACTCAATTTGTACAAACAAATTTCCGTTGCTATGCTAATGTGGTTGTAATTTGTATTATTATTTTTTTTGTAATTTTCCGAAAATTTTTAATTTTGTGCATATATTCAGCATTTTACTTCAAAATCTTGAAAAAAATTAGAAAATGTAAACATTTTCGAAATCAGATAACGTTAACTTATAGCTGCCATATAACTTATTGTTGAAAAATGAATGCTTGAGTTTGAAATTTTGCTCTAAACTAAATTATTCGATAAATAAAAGATCAATATTAATTTTTAAGCAATGAATTTAACTTGTGAAAAATTCAGTCATAAAGTTAGACATTTTTCTATTAATTTTTTGTATTTATTACTATGAAATGAATTTCAATTCTTATCATTTTCTATATTTTTACGTTTCTATACATTTCTTTTTTCTATAATTATATTTTTTAAAAAGTTTTTTTTTCTATTTTTTTATGTACTTTTATTTTTTTCTTATTTTTATATTTACGAGTATGTGCCTTATTTTATTTCTTTTTTGTTTTCTTTATTATATTTTTATTTTAGGTATTTTATTTCTTATTTTCGTTGTATTTAATGTTTTATATATTTTATTGTTATTTTTTATTTGTTTTCTTTTTTAAAACTTGATCTATTTGTTTCTTTTTTTTTTGAACATTTATTCCATTTTGTCATTTTTCCTGCACCAATATTTTCTATACTTTATTTCTTCTATTTTTTAACTTTAATAAATATTTCTAAAATTTTTATCTATATTTAATTGTTTATTTTTGTCTTATTCATTTTTTTTAGTTTTTATTCTTTTTTACATTTTTTAACCTTTTTTTCTTTCTTTTTTTATTTTTCTCTTTAAATTTTTTTATTTTTACCTTTTCAAATTTCTTTTATTTTCTACTTTTTAATTTTTTATTTTTTTTCTTTTTTAATTTTTTTATTTTTTCAATTTTGATTCTTTTAATTTTTATTATTTTTTCCATTTTGATTCTTTTATTTTTTTTATTTTTTTATTTTTTTTTTATTTTTTTCCATTTTAATTCTTTTTATTTCTTTCAGTTTGTTTTTATTTTTCCTATTTTGATTCTTTTTATATCTTAAATTTTTTTTTGGTGTTTTCCATTTTAATTTATTTGTTTCTATATTATTATTATTTTTTTCTTTCTTTATTATTATTTCCTCTTATTTTTTTCTTTATTTTTACTTTTTTTGTATTTTTCCTTTTATAGTATTTTTTTAAATTTTAGTTATTTTTAATAATATTTTAATTTTTTTTATTTTTTCTTCTTTTGTTTTATAATTTTTTATTTCTTATTTTTATTTCTTTTTTTGTTACTTTTTATTTCTTTTTTTCATTGTTTTTGATTTATTTTTAAATTATTTTTTTACTTTTATTTTTACGTTTTTTGCTATTATTTTTAAATCTTTTACTATAATTTTAAAATTTTTTCTTATTATTTCTGTTTTCTACTATTATTATTTTTATTTATTTTGTATTATTTTCATTTATTTTTTTATTTTTATTAATTTTTATATATTTTTTATTATTTTTAGTTTTTTATTATTTTTATTTATTTTTTATTATTTTCATTTATTTTTTTATTTTTATTTATTTTTTATTATTTTTTATTACTTTTATTCGTTTTTTTATTTTTATTTATTTTTATTTATTTCTATATATTTTTTATATACTTTTATTATTTTTATTTATTTTTTGTTATTTTTAAAATATTTAAAATTTTTAGTTTTTTATTTTATTTTTAATTTTTGTAGTTTATATTAAATTGTTTACCCTTTTTGTTTTTTTTTTTTGATTTTTTATTATTTATTTTTGTTTACTTTTTATTTTATTTTCATTTCGTTTTGAATCTCTAGTGATTTATATTTATTTTTTTATTTTATATTATTTAATACCTATTTATTTATTTTTTTGTTTTACTTATTTTTTATTTTTGTTAGGTTTTTAAAACTTTGGTTGTAATTATTCTCTTATTTTTTATAAATTAAATTTACATTTTTTTAATATTTTGTTATTTCATATCGTTTTATTTTTTATACTATCTTGATCTATTACTATTTTTATCTAAATATATAGTTTTAAAGTTTTTTTATTTTACTGTTATTTTTTCCTATTTATTATTTTTTTTATGTTTCTTATTTATTTTGTTAACATTTTTTAAATTTTTCCTCTTAATTTTAGTTTAATTTTATTTTTTTTTTATTTTATTGTGAACCACACGCCTTTCTATGTGTGGCAAGTGGCAACGACGAATTATAATGCGGAAGTTTTATGCAAATGCGATTACTTCGCGTTACATACATACATACATACATACGTGCACACAAACACAAAAGACGTCACTAAGGGGAAATGCTTTGAAAAGTAAGAAAATACCTGCGCCATTACATGACGATGGTGTTTGAGGCAGGCAGCGCGAAAAAGTACATAAATGGTGGAAAAATTGTAGCAAAAAAGCAAAAACAACAAAAATAAAAAAGCAAAGAAAATGAAAAAGTACTGAAAACACTTCTCCCCAACCCTTACAACCCGCCTCACGCTCGGTTATTGTACGTTTATTGACTGCCAGCAGCGGTTACAGCCCGAAAGAAGCACGTCAAGTGTTGTACCGCCGGAGTCGCATATTACACGCTGCCAAGCCATTTGGTTTGCTATCAACAAACCGCGAAGTAGACAAAAGTCGGTGCACAGCTCCATATAAAAATGTACACGTATGTACATACAAATGCATATAATCATGCAAAAGTCCATAGTACACATTGCACGCATTTTATGTGCATGAATTAAAGCGAACACACATACATACGCAGCAATGTACAATAGGAAACCACATAGCAATAGCAGAGTGGCAGCCACAACTCAAGTCAATAGTCAGTTCGTCAGTCAGCAGCTGCTGAAAATGTACACCGATCGTTGCACATCGTGGTTGCCATCCGAAACGTAACAATAATAATAATAATAACAACAACAACAACAACAACAAGTGTTGCACTTTATTGTGCAAGCAGCAAATATATTATGTATGGATATGTGTGTATGCAGGTAGCTTTTTATTTATTTTATTTTATAAAATTTTTCAGTTTACTTGGCTTGTCTAAGATCTTTGACATTTATGAAGTCTTGAAATTTGGTTTCATTGTTTTACATACACACATATGTACATATCTTCTGAACTAATTCAGTTTGGAGGGCAAACGATTCCTGAAAGAGCCGTGTCCATACGTAATAGTTTTGAGTTTGTATAAAGACCTTTAGGCACAGCTCTACAAAATACTCGTATAACTTCCCTCCTTGGATCAGAACTGATCTGGCGACTGATGTCAAGTGTATAATGAGTTTATGGTGGAAATCTTTCCGCAGCCTACTGATTATCAGTGAAAGTGATGCACCAAGAGATGACGATCCAGCAGACTTTCCATCCAACCCAACTGTGATAAAGCACGAATAGAAATTGCCTGGCAGAAGAGCTACAAATCTGCGGAAGCCAGCGGCTAGCCGGCTGAGGTATTTAACACGTTCACGCCGGCGTGTACCACCGGTGGCTCGCACATGTCTGCCTGATCGGGCGGCGCGTACCACTGGTGGCTCGCATATGATTGTACTACCAATCAGTGTGCATCACCAAACATAACTAATTCAATAGTACTAATAACAAAAACATAAGTAAATATTTCAATGATATAACATAAACATTATTATTTATGTTTTATTAGACCGCGATAACCTTTCGTTGAAACATTTAGTTCGGCGCCGTCTGATAGAACAAAAAGCTTTCAGCGCAACCGCCTATGGGTGCGAAACATGAATTGCAGTGCCGGCGTGAACGTGTTAAATATGATATTCACCATGCTTGGACTGCTTTTGAGGAAAAGACCGACACACCTTTCCTCTTCAAAATAGCCTTCGAGAGCACGAAGGGTACTCTACGCCATGGATTCACAAAACTTTTAAGGCTATGGAAACTGACGATGAGCAACGTTGAGGCAAATGGTTCAGTTGGTGAACGAAGACAAGACGAAATATCTCACAATTTTGAGTTGGTAGATAATTTCCAGAGACCAACATAAAGGTCAACTTTAAAGCTCACCCAAAATCAACCTTAGATTGAGTAGGTAATTGAAAAGTAAAGTTCTCTTTGGACGAACAAAAGCCAAACTATACAAGTCGCTATCATTTCTGTCTTGCTATTTTAAAAGGGATACCTGGGCGATGATGGTGACATCGACATACAGGTAGAAGAAGTACAGGAAGAGGAAACCCTTTATGCCGTTGGAAAAAATCAGATGTAGGAGGACCTAGTTTCACTTGGTGTCTTCCATTGGCTCCGAACGGCGAAGAGTAGAAGTTAGTGACGCGCTATTGTTGATAGTCTCGTAAGCAGTACTTATGCATGCAGAATTATTACTTTAAAGGTTGAAACTAGTATAATTCCATCTTCAAGATACTAGTATTTCCTCTGTCATTCATAATGTATAGTCATGACCTGTACATTTCTCTGAAGCGACATAGACCAATGAGTGAAAACTCGATTCATAAAAAAAAACTTACTCTATACCAGAAGGCTAAAACTTTGTGGCCATTAAGTCTTACCACAAAATGAGACATACATAGATGAGGTCTGAGACTCTAGGAGGAAAAAGCAGAAGTTCTCTGGAAATTCTAGCAATGGCTGGTGTTCTCAGTTCCAACCAGGACCAGGAGTAGCTGGTCAGAGATGTCCATACCACACCCAGTCCGGTGATATTGAATCAATATAGACTCAAGCTTTTCCTATCGGTAGTATATAGTTTACAGAACGAATGAGTGCCTCAAGCGATATAGAGACTCGGATATAGAGTTGCGCGAGTACTCTTTCATTAACGGACTGATTTAGTTTTCGAGCCTTAGAATTTCAAAATTTTATTTAAAAGTAATAAAAATGTCTTAAAAATAATTAAAAATTAAATTAAGTTAAAAATATTGAAAAATTACCACAAAAAAAATTAGTTTTTACTGTCACTTTAATTCTTCAGGCCAGCAACATTTTCACACCGTAATTTATCATCTAACGAACTGTAATTCTAATTATTGAGCACCGCGGAATTAAATATGAATTAACACACATTTTCCATTATTAGTTCTTTAAAGTATTTAAAAATTTATCAGGCATTATTTAACAAATCAATTTTTTCAGCCAAAATCATTTAAGTGATTTCATTATGGCACTGAGAGTACAACAAAAAAAAATAAACTACAAATAATCTTAAAGCAACAATGTGGCGCACTTGTACATTTCAATAAGATTATTGGCGCCCATCAATGAAACAATTGTGGTAAATAATTATAGTAAAAAAAAGGTGAAGAACATTAATCTTAAGAGCAAACCACAAGTGTACGAATAAACGAATCAATTCATATGCGCACACATACTAACATACTCACTCACATGTATTATAATTCTTGTGCGCTTATTGTTTTATCACATTATTTATGTACGAGGCATTTGGCATTTTTGTTCTTTTGTTAATTGTTTTCTGCTTTCAGCTATAAATAAATGCAAACATACACACACACGAACAACAATTGCTCAATTAATGAGTTCAATAATGGAAATTATTTGCCAGGGAAAAAGTTTAAAAATAATATAATATAACAAGTAATTTTTGTTATTTATTTATTTTTTCATAATTATTGTATAATTTTGTATTCATACTCATTTGTATATATACAATAATTTATTTTTTTATGACTTCATCGACATATGAGTAATACGATAATAATAAAAACAAAACTGGAAAAATTAAAAAATAATTTTTAAAATAAAAAAATAAAAAATTGAAATTAATAAAAATTATATAAATTAAAAAACTAAATATATTAATTATAAACAAAAATCATTAAGATGAATTATCTAATAAATTAAAAATAAATATCTAACAAATTGCAAATTTTTTTTTCGATTGTGAGAAATTTCTAAAATTAAAAAAAAATCTAAAATTGCAAAAACTATGTTCATTTTGAGAAATTTCTTAATATTCATACTTAAAAAATAAAATAACACGAAATCAAATTTCATAAAAAACAGCACAAAATATATCAAAGAATATTTAAATCAAATAATTTTTTAAATAGAAAATAAAATAAAAATACAGTAAAATAAAATACAACAGAACAAAGATAAAATAATTAAAAAACAAAAATAAATTAAATGTAAAATAAAAAAATATTTTAAAAACAAAAAACAATATTTTAAAACAAAAAAAAAATATTTTTAAAACGAAAAAAAAATCAAAAAGGTTTAAACATTTTGGGCATTTGTAGATTGCAATTATCTTAGGATTCACACTTAAAAACTAAAATAAAATATATTATAGAAAGCAAAATAAAATAAAATAGTAAAACAAGCTACATCACAAAAAGGACAAAAAAATAAAATATATAATTTAAAAAAATAAATAAATTCAGAAATTATTTTAAGAATTAATGCATAAAAATAAATTATTCAAAAAAGTGTAAAAGTGTTGTGCTATTGCATGAATTTGGTTAAAACTAATTTTTACAAATAAGATAAAACGACATAAATATGACAAAAATAATATTAAACTAAAATAAATAAAATAATATTCATAGATAAAAATAAAAAAGAAATTAAATTAAATTATATAAAAAAAGTAAAATAAAATAAATTAAAATATACAGAAAAGAAATAAAAATATTGAGTAAAATATAGAAAAAATAATAAAAATTAAAAATAAAATATGACAAAATGAAATTAAATTAAATATTAAATAATAAAGTAGAGTAAAATTAAATACAAATAAAAAAAATTAAATAAATTAAAAACCAATAGAATAAAAACATAGTAATACAAAATTAATAACAAAATATACAAAAATTATAATTAAATTAAAAACTTTAAAGAGAATATAAAATAATATTTTATAAACAAAACAAAAAATATTCTAAAAAAGTGTACAAAATATTTGCCTTTGTATGATATTTCTGAAAAGTCATACTTGAAAAATTTAATGAAATAAAATATGACAAAATGGCATTAAATTAAATATTAAATAATAAAGTAGAGTAAAATTAAATACAAATTAAATAAATTAAAAACCAATAGAATAAAAACATAATAAAAAAAATATAGAAAAACTATAATTAAATTAAAAACTTTAAAAATAATATAAAATAATTGGGATGGTCCATGCTTAAACATATTTAAACATTTTATAAGCTAAAAGAAAATATTCTAAATAAGTGTAAAAATTGTGTGCGTTTGTATGACAAATTTTTAACAAAATTAAATGAATCAGAGAGTAAAGTAAAATAGAAATGAAATAAATTAGAATTAACAAACTAAAATAAACACAAAATAAAGATAAAATATAAATAAATAAAAATTAAATTTGGAAAATAGAAAATTAAATAAAAAAATTGTTATATTAAAAAATAAATACTCTAACCAAGTGTAAAAATTTTGATTAAACTACGAATTTAATGCATATTGAGAATAATTTAAAAACTTGAACTTACGAAAATTGTATACCTGAATCATCTATAGAACAAATAATTTCCTTACCTGTAAAGGAAGAAAAGAAAAAATATGCGTTTAATATAAATTTTAAAATTTTTGGCAGGTTATTAAACGTTTCACTAATATTTTTTTTAATTTAATTCATTTTTTTTTCTAATGTTCATACAATTTTTTTCACTATATCATGTTAATCATTTAACCTTCAGATAAAGTTATTTTATTATAAATATTAATTGATTCGAAAATATTCAAGCAATGAACTTCAACTAATTGAAAAATAGTATTCCTAAAACTATGCTACGAAAAACGAATTTTAAATGTTTTAGAAATGCATTTGTTTTTTTAAAACGTCAATGAAAATTTTGAGAATAGATTTAGCATAGTTTTGGGGTTAAGGTAAGAGTAATACAAATATCTGACGGACAAATTATAAAAGAAAAATATTATAATTTTTTGTTTTAATATTTATAATAAGGTTTTGAGTCGGAATCAGGTTTATCGGCATCTCTTTTCTAAAAAATTATACAACACTCCTTTATTTTTGTTACCTTAACCCTTCATTCATTTCCACACTTCAATCTATGCTCACTTATGATAATTTTCTGGTACGTATTTTCAAAGAATTCTTTTTTTTTTTTTTGAAAAGTTCAAAAACTTTGAAAAGCCAAGTGTTTTAAGTTCTAAGTAGTGCTCAACGAACGAAAATCACAAAAGCCATTACAAGCGCCTAAAAACTATATAATCCACATTTACAAACACCAACATCCATCATGTACGAGTACGAGTGTAAGCAAACATATGTGCTGTAAATTCGATACAGACTCGTACATGAGTATACTTTTAGGGTAAGCACGTGATGTGATTTACTGATGAGCCAGCCATTACATTAAATGTAGCTAATTCTAAAAACCCACATATGTGCGTGCCGCCACTTAAAAGAGTGAACACAATATAAACATAACAAAAAAACACATACATAAGCACGTATAAGGAGCATAAGAGAGTGTATAAACACACGCTTGAGCGCCTAAAATTATACTACGCACAATGTGAAATTGGCGCAAACACCTCCAAAACGACGCAAACACAAATACATGCCTGCACTAATACTGCTGCACTATAAAAATACTCGACTTTGGGATTTCCAATGGCAAAATGTACACAAAAAGCAAGCATAAATAGGCCGAAGGAGTCGCGTCTGGCGCATAGTAAAGCGAAAAAACATAATAAAAATATAAAGCAAAATGAAATAAAATAGAATAAAATATAAATAAGATGATTTAAAAAATATGTCAAATAGACTGAAACATAATCAATTGAATAAAGTAAATAAATAATAATAATATAATTACGTTAGAACAAAATAAAATATAAATAAAATTATATGAAATAAAATAAAGTTTACTTTAAAGTTTACTTTCAAAAAAGAAAAACGAAAATAAAATACATAGGTACAAGTAAAATAAAAAATTATAATCATAAAATAGAACTAAATTATTTTTAATAAAATTACTTCCGTTTTTCAAAATTAATTAATTACGAAAAATATAAAATAAAATAAATAAAATTCAATAGAACAAAATAAAATTAAAATTAAATAAATAAAATTTTTGATTTATTAATTAATTTAATTTATTTTAACACAAAATAAAATTAAGATAAAATCAAATAAATCATAAATTAATTAAATAAATTATGAAAAATATAAAATAAAATAAATAAAATTCAATAGAACAGAATAAAATTCAAATGAAATAAAATAAAATTTTTAATTTATTAATTAATTTAATTTATTTTAATTTTTTTTTAATATTTAACATAAATTGGATAAAATCAAATAAATCATACATTAATTAAATACTACAAAATAGAATAAATATAAAACATAATTATAATGAAAGTAAAAAAAAAATAAAAAAAACTAAATAAGTTATAAAATAAATAAATAAAAAATTGTAAGCAATAAAATAAAATAGAATAAATAAATTAAAATAAAAAATAAATAAAAAAAGTTAATTAAATTAAAATTAAGTAAAAACAGGGAAAATAATAGCGCAAATTATATTAAACAAATTAAATGCAAAAAGGTGCAAAAAAAATATAATTGGAATTAAATAAGAGAAAAAATAAACTAAAAATAAAATAAAATGAATTAAATTGAATAGAAAATAATGCAATATAAAATCAAATTAAATCGAATAATATTTAATTAAAACAAATTAAAGAAAATTAAAAAATAAAATAATGAGTTAACTTAAATTGATTTATAATTAAATGAAATAAAAATGCAATAAAACGAAGCACAAATAAGTTAAAAAAATATATCAAAACAATAAATAAAAATAATTAAATTAAATTAAATGTAATGGAGCATCAGAAACTAAAGTAAAATTATAAATAAATTTAAATAAAATGATAGGAAAAAATAAAATAATAGAAAAAATAGCACGCAATAAAATAGAAAAGAGAAATAAAATAGATAAAAAGAAATAAAATAAATAGAAATAAAATAAATAATAAAAATTACAAAAATAAAATTAATTTACAAAAATTAAAAATTACAAATTTTTTCATCAAATCAAATGAAATAACTTAAAATAAAATAAAGCGACTCAAATCTGTTTCTTTGAATATTTTTTTTAATTTTTTCGCTTTTTTTTTCTTTAAACATGTTTGCCATTGAGGAACAAAATAGTTTGACAACAGTTTTCTTTAGCTCACAACACTGTATGGTGCCAGCGTCACGTGTATGTAAGGCCATTATAACGTGGTGCGCCAAAATGTAGGCAATATATATGTATGGAAATGTATGCAAAATGAATTGGAATTATTCGTAAGCTTTTACCATACATATACACACAAATATATTTTAAGGCCTGTTAAAGGTAATAAATTTGTACATATTTATGTGTATGTAAGAACGCATGTGTGTGTGTGTGTGTGTATCAGTGAAGGTGGTGAAAGGGTTGATGGCATGATACGAGTATGTGGTGAAAGTATGTGTATATGAAAGGTGCAAAGCAATTAGACTAATTTCAGTCGAAACAATTTCAAGGGAACTCAATGGCAAACAGGCAAGCAGTAGTCAAGGCATAAAGCAAATACAGTCATTTGTTAATAAGTAAAATGTGTAACAAAGTAAATTGTGCGAAAGCACACTTTTGGGTATTTGAACAATATTATTCTACTTATGCGTACTTACATATATACATATTTATGTATGTAACTACATATACGACGCACTTCATTAAAAAATGGCATAACTCAAAAAAATTACTATATGCAATAAATGAAAAAATAATCAATGTATTAACAAAAAAAAATAAAATAAAATTCTCTTCCTTGTTGAAAAACTACTGCAATGTAGTAAAAAAAAAATTTAAATGTTTTAAATCAAATTTCGTAATTAATTAGTTGGAAAAAATCAAAATTGAAAAATTTCGAGTTATGTCATTTTTGTATTGAGCGTACGTTATGTAAGCACGTGTATGTCTCTATTAAACAGTTACAACACTCATATACACAATAGGCACGTATAATATGCATATAACGCTAAAGAGTGGTTTTATAGACAAAATAGACAATGAGGCTAAATAAACCGTTATACTGCCGAACTTTACACGAGTACTTAAGTAAACCAAGTACTTATCTTTCACAATTTTATTTTTCTTCTTTGCTAAAGTTTGTTTGTGGAAAATGTCCTCGGTGTGCAAAATTTTAGAAGGGTAACTACAGGCAGGTACTTATATTTGTGTGTGTGTGTGTGAAATAGAGTAAATCGTGTCTGCGTATGTATGCTACGCAAATATTATATTTACCTACTCTTCATACTTGCAGTATTACTTATGTAATTGAGACACACTAGCATGCTTAAAACACTTTTGCGGGTTAAAAGAAATTCAATTTTTATTATGAGTCTCAATTGATAAATTCTTTATGGTTATGTTTCATTGAAATATTTTTTAATTTTTTTTTTTTAATTTTTGAAATTTGATTTAAGTAGCAAATTCAAGTTGAATTAAATTTTTCTTCAAAAAATTTTACATTTTCCTACCCACAAGAATGGCCGTGGTTTCCAGCCTAAAAGTATGCTATGCAGTGCGAAAAATCGAGGAAAATTAAAAGCCTTGCCCTATGTAATGCCATAATTAAATTATAAAAATAAATACTTTAAGTACAAGCGCAAAAAAATCTTCCACTTTCCAGCATAGTCGTGCAAACACCAAGCAAACAAACCTACGCAGCTCAGCCGGCCACAGCCCGTCGGGTAGCCTTGGGGAAAGCATGTCATAGACTCTCTCCTACGCTTACAAGTAGAACATATACGTATACCATATGTATTTCTTTTGCTTGCACTCTTAAGCGCATAAATATGGCGCGCATATTTTATATAAACAAATATGTTTATATACTTTCTTTCATATATGTATGTATTTCTATGTGCTAATGGAAAACAACAATTAGAAAACCTGACTTATGTATACATACTCGTACATATGTTTGTATTTTGCATGTTGCATTGCATAAATTGTGGCATGTTGCCGGTGGTGGTGCTGGTGAATTTGTTACAATTCTATGCAGATAAGTACATGAAAGAAACACCGTCTGTTGACAAGGGTCACCAAGTGCATGCCAAAACGGTGGTGTGGGTAGAAAAATCGGTAAAAGTTAAGCGAAAAAAACTCAGTGGTTTCTGCAGAGAAATGCATGTCAATATGTATTAGTGCTTGGATGTAAATAAAATAATATTAAAAAAAAATGTTGCATAGCAACTGAATTTCGAAAAAGTACCAAAAGACTGGTGACTTTCAATTTTTTTTGTTAATTCTAAAAATACCTTTGCAATTACTTTATTAGTCTTCCTTTAAAATTTTAAACCGTCGGCTAAAATGGAGACAAGAAAGCGCAAGATAGCTGAGGATAGGTCAGACGAAATTCCACCTGATCATGTAATTCCCTTCCGGTTTCGGCATAATTTACAACTAATCCAAATATTCAGTGAATCCCAAATTGCATATGGAACGATCGCACCGTCTTTAAAGACTATTTTTAAGTGGTTCTGAAGATTCCAGATCGGACATTTTTCCGTGGAGGACAAGACCCGAGAAGGTCCAGCAAAATCTTCCACTGATGACGTCACTGTAGCTCTGGTAAAGTTAAAAATTGACGAAACCCCACGATTGACACAAGAAATGATTGCTCTTGAATTGGGCTTGAATACCATTGCGGTCTGTATCGTGAATATTAAGTAATCATCTGGAATACACGAAGAAATTAGCCTGATGGGTACCACGAATTTTAAATGAGGCCCAAAAAGAGGCTCGAGTGCATTATGCTCAAATTTTCCTAAACAAATTCGAAAATTATCAGTCTAGCAATTTTAGTAAAGTCGTTACTGGTGACGAATCTTGGTTCTATAAGTACGATCCAGAAACCAAGCAGCATTCCATGGTATGAAGCCCAACAGGAGCAAACCCATCCGTAAATTGAAGCAACGAAAAACGGCAGCAAAAGTAATGATCCGATCTAAAATCGTAGCTGCTATCCCACCGAAAAAGGGTCAGACGGTAACTGCAAAATGCTACACCGAAGAGTGGTAACCAAAAGTTTTCAAATATTTGTTGGAAAACAGAAAGAAAGAGGATTTGCGGCGCTACCTTTTACATCATGACAACGCGCCATCCCACACTGCTGAAATAATGAGTAATTTTATTGTGATCCCTGGTATCGAAGAACTACGTCCAGCACCTATTCCTCGGATATAGCACTTTGTGATTCCTTGTTATTTCCAAAAATTAAAAAAAAATTGAAAGGAACGGTCTTTAATAGCAACGAAGCGATAATTAATTCGATTAATGCTGAACTTGATTAGTTTAAAAGGGAAGATTTTGAAGACTGCTTTCAGAAGTGGATCTATAGGCTTAAGAAATTCATTGAAACCAATGGCGATTATGTAGAGAATATAAAAGAGTACAAAGATTACGAATAAATACGAAAAGAATTTTTTTCTTGTCAACTTACCGAACTTTTGTTAATACCCTCATGCGTACATATAGTCCTCCAATTTCGATTACTATCGGTGACAAACTGTAGTGCAGAAGAACAAATTTCAGGTTCTTTGATACTTTTTTGACAAAATTTATGACCCAAAATCTCTAAAAACTGAAAAATCTGTCATATACATATATGTTATGGTAGTCCAACAAATGATCTAGTGGTTCTATGTACCAAGTTTGATTGATCTCAAAAACTGAGCAACTAGTTTGCTAACAAACAGACGGGCATGGTTAAATCAACTGTGCTCATTATTATGACGCGTTCGGTACAAATTTTTCTGAGTCGGCTTTTCTCCTTCCAACAGGTATGAATGGGAAAACACCAACGGCCGCGATCAAGAAGCCATAGCCTTCTTTACGAACAGTTCAAAGCTCAATGAAATGTGGAGTGTGGAATCTACTGTACGAGGCTCTCAATAAATGTAAGAATGAGACTGCGAGATCACTGCATCGTTATTCAAGCAGAACTCTTTGCAATCACGGAAGCCGCCGAATGGTAAATCTATGGCAGCAGGAAAGTCATTTACGATATATTCCGAAAGCCAAGCTGCCATTAGATGACTACGATGTAACAGTACCATATCAAAAGTGAACAAACTCTCGACTATATGCAAGATTACCGTCGTCTGGGCACCCGAACACAGTCGAATACCAGACATGGCAGGCGAACTAGCTATCCACAATAAAACATGCACACGATGCAGGTTAACCTTTTTCCATGGCAAAGTATCCTTCCAGACCGATTCTCCATTAACATAACACACAGGCATGATAACAGAGCAACAATTGGGCTTCACGGCAAAAGAATGAGTTATCATTCTGATGATTTTTGACAAAGTTACATATGTATAATCGTAGACATTTCTCCGATCTTCGTGTGTTCACGCTATATTATTGATTTGATCGTCTAGATTCTAGAGCAGATTCACAGCTGTCTCTCTTTCTCTCATTGCTCTTAATACTATGAGAACACTTCCCATTTCAAAAAGAAAATCTTATCAATTGGAAGCCTCTTCAGCTTTCCATGTCATTCGTTTTCGATTCATAGTGTAAAAATAAAGTAAGCCGAAGCTCAATTTCAAAATCATCTAGCGAAAGCACGTCAATTCAGCTGAAACTGAAACAGTGTTTAGTATAAGACCAAAAATATACATCTGTGTTAGTAAGACAGTTTCTCCAAACCAAATCGACTACATTCATGTTTAACAGTCAGCATGAAGATTATATAATTTTAGATCTTTAAAATAATTTCCGAAGAATTTAGCTGTAGAGAAAGATGTACTCAGGTAAAGAGGCGGGTTCGCATTGACCTCAAGTCGAATAAAGCCTGAGTACCTGGAGATAGCAACTGAGTCTGTAAACTGTGCTCATGAAATCGCTTTTAATATATTTCTTTCCCTATAATAATGGGGACCGTAATATTCGACACCATCTTGTGCGCCAAAGTAAGGAGATAAGCACCACTGAGCAGAGACTTCTGAGTTTGCTCCTACCTAAACCAAATAAATAAATATCTTCCAGCCTAAGTGGAAGCCGTACAATAAAATTTAATAAATAAATATAACCGTTAAAATTAAGCCTTTTGCTCTGTAAAATCCCGAACAATAACAAAAATTTTTATTTCAAATTTTCTGCTCTCAGCACCACTGTGCACCTTTGTAAATTTATGGCGAAAAAATAAAAATCATTGAAAAATACAAATGGGCATATTTTTTTGAGTCTATACGAGGGGATTAACAAAAGTTTGGTAAGTTGACCAAAAAATAAACAAAAAAAACTTCCTTTTGTATTTATTTGTAATCTTTGTCCTTTTTTAACTTCTCTACATAATCGCCATTGATTTCAATGTATTTCTTAAGGGGTTACATACGTCCAGAATTTTCAAAAAATCGATTTTTTTTTATAAGTTATTATTCTTTATAGTTTTAGGCGTATTTCTGTGAAAGTCGATTGTAAAAATTCCCCATAGATACAAAGTTATGGTAGAAAATCAGACCGCCCGACGAGAGTTTAATGCACACAGGTAGCTGTCCTTCGTTTGAGGCAGCTGGCCGTTACTTTTCGTTTTTCTCGAAACTACTTTTCCCGGCACGGTCTGCATGATAACTCATACAGTTTTTAACATTTTTTGATGCGATTTTTTTTTAAATTTTCGAAAATGTTTTCTCTATAGTCTGTCGAGCCGTATTTTCGATATTTTTATTAAAAAATTTTATGAACATAATTAAAGTGTGACATTTATGACGTAAAACGCATACTTTTTTTCTAAATTCCGTAAATTGGAAAATTTTTCGAAATTAAAAAATTCGGCTCGACAGACTATAACTACAACTTCATTTTACAAGAATTTTTTTTATTTTTACAGATCCATCAACATTCCAAGGATAAATGATGCAGACCGTGGAGCAACTTTTTTTTCATTGTACTTTGGGTCACGTGATATTTTATGTACTAATTTTTGTAAAGAAAAATTAAAATACATTTTTTTATAAACTTTAAGTACCAATAAACATTGTATAAAATTTCTTTATATTTATTTCTATTGTTATCCCTTCTGAAAACAGTTTTTGTTTTAGCGCATTTTTGGTGCTGCTGGACGTATGTAACCCCTTAAGCCTATAGATCCACTTCTGAAAACAGTCTACAAAATCTTGCTTTCTAAGCTTGTCAAGTTCAGTATCGACACCATTAATTATCTCCTCGTTGCTATTAAAGATCTTTCTTTTTAAATTTTTTTTAATTTTTGGAAATAACCAGAAGTGCTGGACGTATTTCTTCGATCCCAGAGTTCACAATAAAATTACTCATTATTTTAGCAGTGTGGGATGGCGCGCCGCAAATCCTCTTTATTTCTGTTTTCCAACAAATTTTTGAAAACTTTTGGTAAGCACTCTTCAGTGTAGCATTTTGCAGTTATTGTCTGAGCCTTTTCCAGTGGAAAATCAGCTACGATTTTAGATTGGGTGAAGATAAACTGACAACATTACTTTTGCTGCTGATTTTTTTTGCTTAGATTTTATGGGTAGGTTTGCTTCTGTTGGGCTCCATACCATGAACTGCTGTTTTGTCTCTGGATCGTACTTATAGAACCAAGATTCGTCACCAATAACGACTTTACTAAAGTTGCTATACTGACCATTTTCAAATTTGTTTAGGAAAAATTTAACAAAATGCACTCGAGCCTCTTTTTGGGCTTCATTTCAAACGCTCAGATGATTAGTAAATATAAGCGATACAGTCATGGCATTCATGGCATTAGCAATCATATCTTGTGTCAATCGTGGATCTTCGTCAATTTTGGACTTCACCAGAGCTGCAGTGACGTCATCAGTGGAAGATTTTGGTCGATCTCCTCGGGGCTCGTCCTCTGCCGAAAAATGTTCGGTCTGGAATCTTCAGAACCACTTAAAAATAGTCTTTAATTACGGTGCAATCGTTCCAAATGCAATTTGGCCATCACTGAATATTTGTATTAGCTGTAAATTACACCGAAACCCGAAGAGAATCACATGGGGAATTTCGATTTGCGTTGGTGGTGGAATTTCATCTGACCTACACGTATTCTCAGCTATCTTCCGTTTTGTCGTCTCCATTTTAGCCGATCGTTCTAAAATTTAAAGGGAAGTTTAATAAATTAATTGCAAAGGATTTGGTGTTTTTAGATTTAACAAAAACAAATTGAAAGTCACCAACTCACTGAACTTTTGTTAGTCCCCTCGTATGTTGGCGAAGATATATGTACATATGTATGTAAGAGTACATACATATATAAGCTTATACAACATGTATTTTATAACGAATAAATCTAAAATTGTGACATAAAACCTCATATTATTGACAAAAAGGGTTAGATCACTCTAGGTTGTACCCATACATACCCAAACATACATACACTCACATACAGTACCACAGTGCCTAGACGTACACACATATGTGTACAAGAAAAAGCACACCTTGGTGCCTCTCCTCAAGTGGGTGGTGTTGACGTACGTGCTTATAGATATATGTACCAAACTCTTACATACATACCTACATGCATACCTACATTTGCAGGTAAGTGTTTGGCAGCATTGCTACAAATTAAAAACCAAATTACTTCTATGCATAATTTCTTATGCCACCGCAAAACTAGACCCTGATATTTATACATACATACATACATACAAATTTATACGAATATTTACGTACATACATACTCGTACATATATTTGTGGATTCAACTGCTATGCAGAGAGTTGAAGTGTAGCAAAGCGAGCCAAACAGTCTTACATACGTTGTAGTATATGCCCAAAGGGCTCTTCAAAAATCGGAGAGTTTACATTGTATGTGTAGCCAAAGACGAGGCGACTTTCAAAGCGAAAATCATTAAATGCTCCAAGGATATTTACTTATTAAAATGGAAAACTTGACTATCCATCTACATACGTGTACATGAAGATGTACATACATACACATATATACCATATATGTATGGCATGAGTGGAAGTTTAAATAAACCAAATTCACCGCAGGGATAAGATTAAGCGTGTAGTTGTAGTAAATTGGTTGAATGTACATACAGTGGGTGGCCAAATTATTAGGGATAGTGCGCGTATCCGATGCAACTTCTGGTATCATTATTATTGTTTTTGTGAAATGGCAACACATGATAAGTGCGTCATTTGTTAATTGTGTAATAATTCTTCTCGTTCAGTGATTATCCGTTAAAAAGCGCGACTTGAAGCAATGTGGTTGCATTGCCTAAGTATACTTTTTTCATTAATTTTAGTTGAATTTTGTGTTTGAAATAATTAAAAGGTAAATTATACTGAATAAAGAAATTCTTTTGGTATGTTTTGTATAAGAATTTACGTTTTTTCAACGGTTCGACACGATAATCCCGAAATTTCAACTTCTTAGGATGCTCAGGACACGTCTTCAAAATAAAATTTAGAGAAATTCAAACGCTGTTACTGCACTCCACACATTCCCAGAGGGACATAGCGAAAATTTCTGGGGTTTCAAAGTCGGTTGTCAATCGAATAAAAATTAGAATTGACCATAAAGTACCGCTTGAGGCGAATCGGGTAGGAAAATGTGGCAGGAAAAGGATCACAACACATCGTACTGATCGACGTCAGGCGGTTAGTCGAAGAGAAACTGACGGAACGTCGGCCTACCAAAAAACCACGCCTAACCATCAGTATACAGAAGAAAGAACAACTAGAGTGGGCTAGACAGCATCGAAATATGACTGGAATAGAGTCAGTACAATATATTCGAATAATGCAATTGGTTAGTTACGATTTTCTACTACTTATTCCATTATTTTACAGTTGTGCTTTTTTTTGGCCGAAAAAAGTTCCTTTGTAAGACGACGCCCTGGTGAACAATTCCACGCTGAGCCTCGTAGAGAGAGTTAAACACCCGTTTAGTGTCATGGTGTGGTAAGTCATCTCAGCCAAAGTGTTGCCGCGCCTATACATCGTAGAAGGTACAATGATGAAGAATATACTTTTAGGCATGACTCTGCACCGTGCCACAAAGCCAGAAGTGTTACCACATTTTTACCAATATTAATATTTGTCATACGAAGAGTATAAAACAGTTTTTTATAACTTTTTACAGTTTTTGTTATCCCAATAGAATGTAGATGCAAATCAAAAAATATTCAAGAGACCCTTTAACTAATTATTTGTAGCCAAAATCCAATTGAACAAGAAAACTTAAGAATTTCCTTACTGTCCCTAATAAAATGGCCATCCACTGTAGATATATTTAGCAATATTTTATATTAAGCTGCATTTTTGTATAGAAAAACAGTTTCTTCAACAGCATTTTGGGCTTGGCGAAATTTAAAATTTTTTCACATATTCTTTTTTTTCTTCAACGGAATCGCCTTGGCGATTATAGCCCAGTCAACAATAGCGCGAGAGTCACTTTTGCTTTTTCTTGCAAATAGCAAGTAAAGCGAAGTTGCACTCTAGTCGAACCTTCCAACGGAATGGAGGTTCTCCTATTACTCTCATTTCGCAATTGTGTATGGCATCGCTTACTCTCTCAACTAGAGAGCTTTCAACCATTAGGAGGGCAAGAATCTAGCAGTGTAGCCGATGTCTCTTAATTCGCTTCGTCGTATAACTCATACAGCTCATCGTTCCATCATATGCGGTATTCACCGTTGCACGTCATACATAGGGTACTAGAAAACTTTCCCAAAACTTTTCTCTCTTGGAGACTCACAAGACCGACTCATCGCTTGCCGTCATCGTCCGTGCCTCCGCGATATATAGTAGAACTGGAATGTTGTGAGACTTGTAAAGATTAGTCTTTGTTCATCGAGAGAGGAGCTTACCTTTTTATTGCCAAGGTTAACTTGGTTGATGGTGCTTATGCTAGTTCTTAGATAAACCTGTCTGAAACCTCGTGTAGTATCGGACGACTCGGTGAGGTCTTTCTTGATTCTGACTGCGCTTCTAGTATTAGTATTATCAAGCGCCAGTTTACACAGACTTATAAGTTTCGCATGGACACCAAATGGATACAGACATAGCGACAAAGCGGCAGATCTTTTTCGTGGCTACCCGAAGGCTACTTTCAAATCTAAAAAGAAGTGGTGTGCATCGATGCTCTTCTCACGGATGCTTTGGAAAGATGATGGGTTTTAGTCTTTCACACAATACGCTCAATTGGCTTATCCCACGATAATTGGAATAAGTACAGACTGTGTAGTCTCCCTTCTCCAAATGGTCGTGCATGTTTTTCCCCCAAAAAAGCTGATGCATGCATGCATCTTAGTTATTCATATTTCCTAATAGTCGGCTACAATAACGGAGTGGTAAGCATTGCATACTGACATTCGGAAGATCAAGTTTCTAGACCTGGTTCTACCAACATCTAAAATAATAGTAAATTAATTTTTCCGATTCCGGTCGCTCTCGGCAGGGGATATCAAGCCGCCCGAGTGTGTTTCTAATATGAAATACAAGCACCATCGACCGTTTAGAATGAACTGTAGGTCCATCCATTTGTTAGAAAACATCAAGATGCATACCACAAGTTGGTGGAGGAGCGCGGTCAAAAAGCTCCAATTATACACATTTATATAGTCAGATGATGGAAAATCTATTCCATCGCCATCGTTTAGGGTTTTGAGTTCGCTAGTTACGAGTATTTTACTTTCACTGCCATCCAGGTCCCTCCGTAAACTCAGTATGCTCTAGACATCTCTCACGAAATTACCTCAGCCTTAAAACCTTCTGTAAATCTCCGATTCTTTTCAGAGAATTCTCGTACTTTACTTCTGTCGATAAACTTTTCAAGCTCTTCCAACTCACATTCTCACGTTCGGTCTGCAAATGCATATTGTTTCTCTCTTCAACTCTTTAGCTCTTGGTTTCTCTCCCACAACAACTCGCGAGTGTATTTCTGACACAAAGTATAAAGCTTCTCACAAAAATCCATCAGCTGTTCGAAGGTGGCTTAGAAAAAAAGTCAAGACGCCCACCGCACACTACAATGGTTATAAAGCGCCAATTATTTATCTGTTTTTTATTAGAAATTAAAAAAAAATAAAATAATAAATAAAAATATAAAAAAATAAATAAAATAAAAAATAAATAAATAAAATAAAAAAAAATAAATAAAATTAAAAAAAATAAAAAAAAGAACAATGTAAAATCCATTTTAATTTAAATAACTTTATTTGGTTGGCATTCAAATTCTACTCTAAGAACATTTAAAAAATATTTTTGCAATAAATCCCATTTATTCAAATTAAAATCCACACTTTTAATCTCGAATGAAAATTACTCCTAATCCTTAAAATCCACCAAACGCAGTACATAACAACAGCAACAAAATCAAATCAAGCAGCGCGTAGAGTTAAGCGGAGAGAGCAAAAAATCAACAGTAGTTGTAGATTTACAAATGTATGTACTTATATAAGAGTATATACCCTGTAGGAAAAATACTAGTACTTCACTAGAATCCAACTGCATTTTTGCTCTAACCAGCTTATCTTTCTTCCATCTGTTTTCCATGTAAGCAATTGATATTTTTAACATAGGGATTTTCTACGAATTGTCAATTGTCCGACTATGCTACAATTTTATACTAGTTATATACTAGTTCATTGAGACATGTTGAGTTTCTACATAACCAAAAAAAAATTGTTTTTTCGTTTAACCAAAGCAATTTATTTATTGGATATGTTTAGTATAACAATTAGAATCTGAATAACTAAAGAATTACTGCTTTATTCCACTAATAGTAATTGACGTAGTCGTTATGGTCGAGTCATTATGGGAGGAGGGATGATGAGCAGTATAATATGTTCACTGTGTGATTTTACAGTTAACATTTTTCCTAGTAGAGGGTGTTTTTTCTGACATGTGGTTTCCAAGAAAAACTATAATGCATATATATGTTTATGTTATGGCCAAGAATTTAGCTTTATTTTAAAGATAAAGCTTTGCCATGACCTCGGGCAAGTGACCGCCGCGGCTGGCTCGAATAAATTCCAGCCGAGAGACCCAGTTTTCCACTTTTTTGGAAGCATTTGGAGCCGTATGTTAGCAATAGCGCACCGAATATTCTCTTTCAAGGTGTCAAATCTCTCGGGCTTAACTCACAAAAAATATTCCAGCGGTGTTAAATCGATCGATCTTGAAAGCTATACCACAAGCCCACAACGCGTGGTAATGCGCTCACAAAAAATTTGAAAATTAATTAATTAAATTGAATTTTTCGTTGTCTATATGCGACGTCTTGTTGGAACCAAAGATCGTCCACATCAAAATCCTCTATGGCTATCTCCCTTGACTGCATCATTATGGCCGACTTAATCTTTAAAGAAATGTGGACCAATGATCGTTGTATTCTAATAGTAAGTTAATACTAACCTTTTTTAAAAGAATTTTGTGATCCAAGCAAGGAAAAGGGCTGAATATTCGAACAATAGCTAATTTATGCTGGGGGTTTCTTACAGGTCAGTAGGTGGATACCAAGATATATAACTTTCCTTGCTTGAGGGATTATTAAGTTACGTTCTGTGTCCTTCATGCCATACTTTATCGAATGCTTGAGCCACATCTTTCAACTCAAGTATCTTCCTGGTCTCATGCGATGGACTTGTTCAATGTTACCATGTTTTTAGCGAAAATTGGCAATATGTTTCGCGCAGCTTTCTCGACAAATCTGGAGCTTTAACAACATTTTTAAACATTATTTAATGTATGGGTTAGACTAAACAAGAGTCAATCCTGTTTTTAGGGATTGGAGCAGTACACGAAAGAAGTCCACAGAGTAAAGTAACTACCACTTCTATGCTGCAACCTTGCGATTAGTGGCTTGCTGAAAAACATAGAAGTGGGAACTGCCGAGCTTACAGCCTAAGCGGACGATATCTCAGTCATCGTGAACGCTAAATGTTTAAAAACCCTTTAATCAATTCAATGTAGAGGGGCGAGTGAAGAAGGCATCAGAGCCCTCGTATACATGTAAAAAGACGTTGGGCTCACTTTGGGGTCTCCCCTCCGCTACCTCTCCCTTAATCTTCGTTGCGATTATTAGGCCAATACTTTTCTAATGTGCTTTAATATGGTAGAAGACTATAGACAAGAAAACATATTTGGATCTTCAGACTTTCCATGATCATCGGAGCACTTTAAACAACAAAATTTACAGCGCTACATGCGATTTTAAACATTCCAACGACAAACCTAGGGTATAAGTGGAGACAGTGAAGCACGTGATCTCTAAGTGTCGAGCGTTCGGCATGCTTACTTAGCGCAGATAGGCTAAAGGACCTTCAGTCGGCAATTGCCAAAAGTCCAAAACCAACTTTGCGAAAGGAACAGCAGTGTTCCTCATAAAGGGTGGTTAAATTTCAAGGGCCGATGTTGAATGTGAACCACACCTAAACGCCAAGTTTTTTTCCGAATTTAATTTGACATTTCTCTATTTCAGACTTACTCAATTTGAACCATGGAGAGACACACACACACAGCTAACGAAACAATGGCTCTTTTGCGCAACAAATTCAATGGCCGTGTTATCTCACGTAAGATCTCCCCCAAGATCATGTGATTTGACACCGTTGGACTTTTTTCTCTGTGGTTATTTGAAAGAAAAGGTGTACGTCGATAAGCCAGCAACAATTCAAGAGCTAAAGGATGAGATAATTCGGCACATTAACGGCATAGAAACTCCATTATGCCTCAGCGTCATCAAAAATTTGGACCATCGTATGGAGGTGTGCCGCCGAGGTCGCGGCGCTCATTTGGCCGATATTTTGTTACATACATAATTGAGTAATACCAATATATCATAATAAAATAAAATTTCAATAATTTCCTAAATAGTTTGTGTTTTATTCAAAACAAAAAAAACATCGGCCCTTGAAATTTAACCACCCTTTACTAAAGGCACAATGCAGAATGTAGCAGTGCAACACTAAGGTCGTAAGTGAGACCCTATGGGCCAGCCAGTTCAACATAACCTAACTTATCTTCTCCCTGCAGGGTACTGACACATTTTTTTAATATGGTATACACACATACATATAGTTTTGTGAATAAATGTAGGTACATATGTATGCATGTATTTACATAAATTCTCATTTCAGAATCTAGATTCATTAAAGCAATCTGCTTTGACTTGTACAATTTTCATTACGCACTTTTTTCCTACCACCAAACCCCCATAGAAAAAAGCAGTATGAAAGAAAACGAAGAAAATAAAGAACTGGGGAAAAAACGCACTCAATTACAGAAAACATATGTATGTATGAGCACACACAATACGTACATATGTATGTACAGACACATTTCAGCATACTTGACACTCCAAAAAGTAGTAGAGTAGTAGAGTGTATTAGAATAGTTGTGATGGCGTCTGTTGCGCACAGCAAAGTGCATACATCCAAACATAGTGGAGCAGACAGGAATTAAAGAAGCTTAACATAAATTATATTTATGCATTCATTCATTTTGCCACTCTCATCTGTCGTTTGTTCTTTCTCATTCTCTTTCCTGCACTCATTCATTCTAGGTTTGGTCGCAGCGACAACTTTTGCTTTAGTGTCATTCGGTTCGGCGCACAAAAAGTGTAGAGTACTTACTTTACAAACTTATGTATGTACATACGAGTATATAAATTCATAAGTCACCACTATCATGTTGCTTAAAATGTCTTATATTTACATAAAAGTACATAAATAAAATTGCTTTGAAAGCAGCAGTTAAGAGTAACTTTTTCTACCGTAGCAAACCCAATTAATGTCATTAAAAGTTGTTGCAATTATTAAGTATTGAATTAAAAAATTAAAGCGATTGCGGTTGATATGTCCTTGAAAAGGATTAAATTGAAAAAAAAAATTTGCAACTTTTAAATGATTAAATCCTTGAAAAATATTAATAAATAAATATAATAAATAATTTAATTAAAAAATAAATGATGGGAAATTATAAAATGAAAAAGAGTCTCTCAAACGCACCTCCAGGCTATCTCAGCCTAAATTTATGCACAATTTCTTGAGCTATAGTTGAACCCATTAAATTATAAAAAATGTTGCCTACATTTTGGCGCATAATAAAAATTCATATTATCCCAAGTTCATAGAATCTTTAAAGAAACATTCAATGAACTTTTGAACTCGAAATTATTAGAATCCTTTGATAAATAATTTTATTTTTTCTTTACACTCCGTGTGATTTTCAATGAGACATTACTTTTTTCGGAGTTGGTGTTCTTGACAGCTGATACTTGATTTATATTCAGCTCGTTTTTTTTCATAATAAACAGACTTACTCCGAATTCACATTTGCGAAACGTGCAAATTCATTTCCAAAATAATGATTCGGGTTGCGTGAAGCATCCGCTGCCATGCATTGATTTCCCACTAGGTATACTCTTGTGGATAATGCTCAGCCTCAGAAATGACGTACAGTGTATACCGAAGACGATATTGCCGCTGTGGTGCAGAATGGCTCAATCAGTACATCTACTTTTTGGAAAATTTTGCGGAAAAATCTAGATTTGAATGCTTACAAAGTCCAATTCGGACAAGAATTGAAGCTTAACGACCATCAATCAATGGGCCCATCACGAGATGGCCTAATCCTGTTTACCACACGAAAATTTTGTTCAACGCTGAAGCTGCTGATTGAATGGGTACGTCCTCAAAGTTACTGTTTGGCGTGCTCTAAGGACAAGGGAATCATTGGCTCACATTTCTTCAAAAATGAAGCCGACCATTATGTTACAGTCAATAGCGAACGGTATAGAGCCATGATGAATGATTTTTTCGTGCCTAATTTGGAGGATGATGATGTGGACGACCGTTTCTTCCAACAAGGCCGCGCTATACAGCCAACGATACAATCTATTTATTGAAGCAACTTTTGGTGGACACCGAAATTGTGAAGCAACTGTCAATGGTTTCAATTTTCTTCAGTATGAAAATCAATTTGGTACCAGCTCTGTGCTGGGAAGTGCAATACTAAGAAGCTTATACGTACATATGGCTACCACCGCAAAAGCTCAAATAAACATTCTTCTGTCAAGATGCAGCCTGCTTTTGAACGGTGTGGGCTTGGGCTAACTCAATGAGCATTGCGCTAGCACCTCCACATTCGCGGGTATGATATCCTTCCGGTTCACAATGTGAGATGTCATCCAACCCTGTCGTTGTTGCTCTTGTTGTTGTGACCGCAAAAATAGGGGAATGTTGCGGGAGTGACAGTCCTTGGCCGGATAAAAATCCAGATCGTTCCGGTATAAAGACCCGACTATCGCGGGAACCATTGGATTTTAGACGCCTCTTACGACAGGCATGCCTTACCGCGGGTAAATTCTTGAAACCCTAACCCGCAGAGGGCCATCCAATCCTCATAAACAGTGGTATTCTCACCGAGCATTTTCCATTAGGCATACACGCGGTAAGACTGAATCACCACTGTCGTAGTTGTCTAGAAAGAGGAGAAGGAATCACATGATATGCCCACCGAGCGAGCGATTTCCTATATGAAGAGTGGTCTAGTGTTCAGGATAATTTCACTCGCTGTATCACAAGAGACGTGGGGTTCTATGGGCATATCTCTGTAGTGCTCTTGGGATCAGCCACTTCTATCTAACCTACCTAACCAAAGGTACAGAGATCATCTTTTTATTTGCTTGAAAAGCTTTACATTAAAGGCCAGCACACTCTTGAAGACGGTACAGAGAGGATTACAGTCCGTATGATTGTACGATAATTACAGACATTGTCACGTCGAAGGCATGTAGTGACCGTGATCCCACCAGTCGAGACATTGCCCTCTAATTTTCTCAGAAAAAAAGAAAGAAAAAAAAGAAAAAAAAAAAAAGAAAATAAAAAACGAAAAATAGCAAGAATCCCTTCTCCGTTGGATGAAACGGTTTGCTTACCAAAAATATCTCCGACTTTAAGATAGTATAGCTCCAACCTTTTTTATAAACTTCACAAAGAAATGCTTTAAAATTTGTGCCAAGCTCATATACACACAAACACAGAAACACAAAAACATACATACATACATACATACATATTTACACACATACAAACTCTTACAACTTCGTCGTCGCTGGTGTTCATCTAATGTTAACTCAAAGCCAGACGTTCGGGGTCACTTAGTTGGCCGCCACTCAATGTGGTCCGTCGGCTGCCTGTCCGCCTGTCCGCCTATCTGTGAGTCTCTCTGTCCCCCACAACAAAACTAACAAACTGTTTACGTTATCTGTTGTGCATTTGCCAGTTAATTGTTGTAATTACAACTGACAAGCGACAATAAAAACAAAAACAAAAACAGCATCAACAACAAGAACAACAATTACAAGAGTGACAATAAAAGTATACAAATAAAAAGAAGAAGAAGTCTGTAATTTGCAACGAAAACCCTACGTTTACTGCTCTTTTCACATTTGTTGTTGTTGTTTTTTATATATCTCAGCACATTTTACTCACTTCTCATCACAGTTTGCAGCTTTCATTGGAGTAAGTAATAAAAATTAATTGCGGACATCAACAAATGAACGATTTTATGGTGTAATAGAAGAAAAAGAAAAAGAAGAAGAATAGGGGGAGGACGTCAAAGTAAGGATGAAACTAGAAGTGATAAAGGCAAAAAAAATTATATATACATATATTAAAATATAAAAAAATATTTTTTTTAAATAAAAAAAATTAAATTGAAGAAAATAAAAAATAAATAATAATATAATATATAATAATAAATAAAAAATAAAAAAATTATGAGAAATAAAAAAAATCAAAAATAAAAAAATAAAAAAATAACAAAAAACAAATTTAAAAAAAAACTATTATATTAATATTAAAAAAATAAAATAAATTTTTTAAATAAAAAAAATTTAAGTTAAAAAAAAATAAAAAAATTATGAGAAAAAATAAAAAGAATAAAAAATTAAAAATAAAAAATAAAAAAAGAAACAAATTAACAAATTTAAAAAAAATACGCTGCGTAGCATTCTTAAATAAGAAAAAAATTTAAAAATAAAAAAAAAATAAAAAATTAACAAATTTAGAAAAAAATACTTTTAAAAAAAATTAAGAAATAAAAAGAAATTAAAAAATTCAAAAAGAAAAAAATCAAAAATAAAAAATAATTGCAAACTTAAAAAAAAAATTAAAAAAAAATTGTTTATAACAAAAACTTAGTAGCTGCGTAGCGTTCTTAAATAAAAAAAAATCAAAAATAAAAAATACAAAAAAATTAACAAATTTAGAAAAAATTATTGTTGAAAAAAATAAAAAAAATCAAAAAGAAAAAATTTAAAAATTAGAAAATTCAAAAATAAAAAAATTCAAAAATAAAAAATAATATAAATTTCAAAATTAATAAAAAAAATTATAATTTAAAAAAAGCCTGTTTACAACAAAAACTTATTAGCTGCCTAGCGTTCTTAAATAAAAAATTAAAAAATAAAAACAAATTTAAAAAAAATTACTGTTAAAAGAAATAAAAAAATTCAAAATATTAAAAAGAAAAAAATTCAAAAATTCAAAAATAAAAAAATTCAAAAATAAAAAATAATATAAATTTCAAAATTAATAAAAAAATTAAAATTAAAAAAAAACTTCTTTATAACAAAAACTTAGTAGCTGCGTAGCAATAAACAAATAACACTAAACACAATAGTGCAGAAAGTAGAAAAAATAAAACAGAGTCGAAGTTATGAAAACAAAAACCGTTAACTGGCATCATCACTTAGACAAAGAGTAGCGAGAAAGACTGAATCTAAGCATAATGACATATACTTACATATGTATGTGCATGCATGCACAAATACATTTACAAATAGATACACACTTAACATTTACAATAGCAACACTAACAGTTGATTAACGGTAGCGTTAGTAACCTTTGTACTACAATTGTATGTTTGTGTGTGTGTGTGTATGTGTGTGCTGGTTGAAGTGGCTATGTGAAAATGAAGTTTACAAAGCAATAATAAATATAACAACAAGAACAACAACAACAACAGCATCAGCATCAACAATAACAAGTAAATTACTGCGAAATGGGGAGTTGAACTCGTGCGTTACGGTGCAATTGACCTCTGTGTTCACACACACACACAGACATACACACGCACACACAGTTACTAATATGCATTGCTGCGGCTGATGATTTTATTGAAGTTGTAACTGTAAATTTAAAATATTTATTTTTGCATTTTTTCTACAAGTGAATTGTGATGATTGTTGTTGTGTTTTTCTTTTCAATTATTTATGAGATACGTGTCTATTTACATTTTCTTTTTTGCACTTTGATACATACTTACTATATGCATTCATATTTGCATATATTTATGAAAAATATATTTATAGCATATTTTGAAGTTGAAATTTTTTTTAATGAACTCCCTAGCAAATTCACCGAATACTTTAAATTGAAGTGGTTTAATATTTTTTTTACAAATAATTACCTACATAATTACATATCAAGTGAATTGCATTCCTTAATTAACTAAAATAAAAACTTATTAGTATAAAAATAAAATATAAAAAAATCTATCAAAAATCTTCCAAGGAGTACTTATGTTTTTATATTTACTACATTCCCCACTGTTGCCTACACTTAGGCTAATATTTTATTTACTTACATTAAACGTTGCCTACACTTAGGATGATATTTATTGTTCATATTAAACGATGCCTACATTTACGATGAATTTAATAACTTTTATTTTACGTTGTTGATTTAATTTAATTAAAAAGTTGTAAAAAACCAATCTAAAATCAACAAATATTCCTTGAAGAGCTAAGGTTTATAAACTTAATTTTTAGTGTAAAGTATCGGCTGAGGCAAAATCAATAATGCATTGGATTGGTATGAACTTATTATCAATCTGCTCCAACTGTGTAAATAGCAAAACAAATTGGCTATTTATTTTTGTTGTCTAACGTTCATCAATATGTTTTGTAGCTTTGTTATATAGCCTGCGGTTTTTTATTTTACCAAAAACTTTAAGGCTTTGCGTGTTCAATTTGCTGAAGGCTCTAGAAGAGTAAATACATTTTACTAAGATTCTAAATTGTTGATTTTGATTTTTTTCTTTCAATATTGGGGAGACAATTTAATTCGGTCTACTCTTAAAAGATCGATTAATTTCATTGGAAAGTTTTCACGTCTGTCAATTATAATTAGTTTGCATCAGCCTCTGTTTCTGACAAATATTTATATTGTTTTTTGTCTCTTCGAAAATGTCCGTATTTGTGTTAAATAAACAGCACTAGCGGTGAGTTTCGAATTTCTATTTCTATTGAAAGAAAAGTGCAGCGGCAGCCCAACGAATGCTTGTAGAAATTTATGGAGAATTAGCACCGAAGACAAAGAGCGTCCTGGCCAAACCAAAAAGTTGGGAAGATGAGAAATTGAAGGCTTTCCCAGGCTAAATCATTAATGCTAATCCTTATCGACTACAGATAATGCGTTTGAACCATGTATTGCGTGAAAGAGGGCCGAAAGGCATGGCAATGTGCTTTTGCAACATTACAATGCTCAGCCCGACGTGGCTGTAACGGTCAAAAACTACCAGGAAACGCTGAAATTGAAAGTTCTACCCCTCCACCGTATTTTCCAGACCTTGCTTTTGGCGAGTACAAAACGATTTGGGGGCTCGCCGGTTCGGCTCCTTAGATCAAATGATCGGGTTTGGAAAAGCAAAGATACGAAATCGGAATTACATTAGGACAGGTTGCGTTCAATTGTGGTCTGAGGCTGCATGACACTTCCAAGAGTGTTAGTGAGCTGGCGATAATTGCTGGAAGAATGGCTGCAGCTATGTACCCTTACATGTACATATAGGCATTTAAGACGGTAATGCGTTGGGAACTGTAGAACACTTAGAGTGTACCTATACTGCTGACAAATACAGTCTTTCAATAGGACAATTATCCTTGGCATGCGGCTAGAACCACCTTTAACTGGTTGCAGCGTTCACAATCTTCAGACCTTAGCCACATGCAATTTTTATGGGACTTACAAAACACGTTTTCGCACGCTACCCAGCCAAACGCTCAAAATATACAAAAATTTACAATAAAAAATAATAATTCGTTTTTCAAATTGTGGTTGCCACTCGACAGGGAAAAAAATTCAACAGCCGTCCTAAGGCGGATCAGACTAAACTATAGGGCACTCCATTATTATGGAAAAATATGAAGACATACATTGAAAGAAACAGTCAGTTAACAATGAGTTTGAAAGTTAAGTAAACTACTTTTATAAAGAATTTAAATTTTTTTTAAATGTAAAAACCAAGAAATTTTAAATTTATAATGTTTAATTTTGTCGTATAAAATTTTTCTTTAACATTTTTGCACCATAAGAAAATCGAAAACAGTTTGAATTTGTTTAGTTTTATTAAACATTGCCTACATTTAGGATGATCTTCAAAATTTGTTTAGCGTAGTCTACATTTAGGATGATCTTCAAAATTGGCTTTAAGAATGACACAATATGAGTATTTATTAGTTTAAATTTAAATTTTAACAGGAATCTTTAATTATTTTCTCCTTAAGATCTGCCAGTGAAATCTGCAGTCATCGTACAGTTTTTTTTTAATTATGGGGTGTTTTTAGTTTTCCTTGCCAACCTTTTTCTCCCGCTTTCTATTTGTTCTTTAAGACTCTTCTCTTACTTCCCTACATTACACAATAAAATAAAAAACAATAATAATATGTCCACTTATAATTTGATATTTATCACGAAAAGTAATAAAATCTGGTATCTGTTGGTAAAATGTTGTTGGTTTGCATGTTTGTTGCTATGCTCTGCATGCCACAAAAATTAATTTACATTACCCGCTTGTGATTACTTGAACTTTCATTGAAAGCGCCTCGCATGTGAGTGAAAAAAGAAAACCGAACGCTCCAACGACACCCCTCTAAATTGTATTCACCTCACTCTAAATGACAGTAATAACGTTTTTGTCACGTAAACACGCAAACGCAAGGTACATGCATGTGAGTATGTAGGTAAACAAAATGTGAACCAATGAATATGTTGCCCCCAAGCCGCAAGTCGCATCAGACCCTAAAATGACTGACGATTTGTGGCTGGCGACATGTTGATAACATGTTTGCTGTTGTTGGCTGTTTGTTGCCACACAAACGAATGCAATAAAAAATAAAAAATAAAATAAAATGGAAAATGAATTCATAAATGTTAGCAAAAAAAAAAATAAGAAATAAAAAATAAAAAAATCGGTGGCAAAAGGCGCCAACGTGTTAACGTCTGTTTTCGTAATAAATTCATTTACTACTGCCAGCGCCCAACTTACAACTTGCACCATATGAATGTATACATACTTGCATTGATATGTCTGAAAATATATTTACATATGAAAAACATGCAAACGTACAAAACTTTTAATGTGCAGAAAAAACGAGCGTGAGGGCTAAGCTGCAGTATTGACAAATTCATATGAATTACATTAGCGTGGTTGGTTTTTTTTTTTGCAAAAGTATACAAATTATTATTTTTTTAAAAAACATTCCATCTAATATTTATCTCTGATCTCTTAATTCAATGCGCGGCCGAATGTAGGCAACATTATTAGCGATTTTTGAAAAAGTGTGAAAAGTAATCGAATTAAAACGTTGCCTACTATTGGGCGCTTGAACTAAATATATATGTTCGCATTTAACAGAATTTTACAGCATATATAATGCTTTTTAGAATATTTTACCAAAATATATTATTTTTGGTAACTCATCAAATAAATTTTATATAAAACATAAAAAATTAACTTTTTTATTCCTACAAATGAAATTCTCTAATTTTTCAGTTTCACATCTCCTTCAAAACCGCCTAACTCACCCTAATTCATGCAATCAAGTTATATAAAAGATTCGGTGTCACCGTCTTTTCTCTATGACAGCATTACATTTCAAAATATATATTTTTTTGTCGTTATGTTTGTATTCGCATTTTTTCGCTTATGCGGAAAAACGTGTCAAATGCTGATTGTTGTAACAAATTT
The DNA here is from genome assembly GCA_037013455.1 of Ceratitis rosa. NCBI lineage: Eukaryota > Metazoa > Arthropoda > Insecta > Diptera > Tephritidae > Ceratitis > Ceratitis rosa. The sequence continues at coordinate 5,562,744 of JAWMAG010000046.1, forward strand.
TCAAATTGCAGTTTTTTAAATCAATTCCTATTTCACACTACAAGCAGCCACATTATAGTCGACCAAACAACAAACAACAAAAACAAAAAACTTACCATTTGTAACAAATGCCGAACATTAACTCAAGTCGCTTATGTATGTATGTATGTATGAATGGAAAGAATTGTGTAAAAGTATACATATGTATTTATTTGAATTGAGATCTTTTTTAGTTGAAGTCACATTTTTAAATGACGCCCAACTAAACGTTTGGCAAGAAGTTGGCCCAGACGGACGGTGGGAAGTAGTAATCAAGGTGTTGCCTCATTTACACTGCGCGTGCGTGTTCTTTCACTTAATAAGCAAATCAGTTTGACACTAAGGAACACATATATGTATGTACGAGTACATATGAAGATATTTTTTATGCACTATAATGTACGTATGTGCATGGGTAAGGTGTAATTGGAGCTCGTAGGAATTATGTGCGTACGTGAGTAATTATAAGAGCTTGAAGAAAAGACAAACCAAGAAAAATATAATAAAAATTAAAAAAAAAAATAATAATTAAAAAAATGTAAACATAATATAATGAAATGAAAACAACATAAACTAAAATTATATACGAAATTAAATTGAATTAAATAAAGCGAAATTAAAAAAAAAATTAAATAAAAAATTGGGCAAAACAAAATTAAACAGAATTAAATGAGATAGATTAAAATAAATAAAAATTCAAATTCAAAATTAAATAAATTAAAATGAAATGAAATAAAAAAAATTGAAAAGGAAACATAAAATAAAGTAAAACAAAGTAAAAAAAAAAAACAATATAAAATAAAAACAAAAATAAAATAATAATCGAATTATATAATATTAAATAAAATTAAATCAAATAGAATCAAATAATGAAAAGTATTACAAAATAAAGCATATTGGAATATATATTTAAAGAAAATATAATAAAGAAAAATCAAATAGCGACTAAAAAAATAATATAAAATAAACTAAGCTAAAATAAACAAGAAAAAATTAAATGAAACAAAACAATTAAATATAATTAAAAAATTTATAAAAATAAACAAAAAACAAATAAAATAAAAAAATATACAAATAAAAAAACAAAATCAAATTAAATAAATTAAAACCAAATAAAACAAAATAAAAGATTGTTAAAATAATGTTAAAAAATTAAATATTAAATAAAATGAAATAAAAATAAAGTAGAATAAAAAAAACTTAAACAAAAAATACCATAAATTTAAATTGTTAAAATTATATCTTATTAAAAATAAAAATAAAATTAAAGTTAAAAAAATAAATTAAGCTAAAATAGAATAAAAAAAATTAAAAATAAAAATAAAAATAAATAGAAATAAAACGTAATCACCGAAAATAAAACGAAATGTAAAATATAAAAAAATGCTAAATAAAGTAAAATTAAATCAAATCAAAATAAATCAAATCAAAAAAATAAATAAATAAAACAAAAGATGAAATAATATAAAATAAATTTAATTAAAGCAAAATAAATATATAAACAATAAAAAAAGGAAAAAACAAATAAATATAATACTTAAAGCAAACAATAAATAAAACAAAGTGAAATGAAATAGATTAAAACCAAATAAAATAAAGTACAAAAATCATAAAAAGATATATTAACAATTAAAAAATTTTAATAAAATTTAATAAAAATAAGTTAAAAAAACTGAAGTAAAACATAAATTTAATTGAAATAAAATCAAATAAACTACAATAAATTAAAATAAGATAATAATAGAAACAAATAAAATAATAATAGAAAGAATTAAAATGAAATGAAAGATTACAAAATAAAGTAAAATAAAACATAATTAAATTAAATAAATCCAATAAAAAATAAATAAAGGAAATAAGGAAATATATAATAAAATACGGTATGCTAAAAAGAAATAAAATAAAATGAAATAGATTAAATAAAAAAATTAAATCAATTAAAATTTAGAATACAACTTATTAAAATAAAATTAAAAGAAAAACCAATGAACAAAACCAAAACGAACTGCGTTAACCTAACGTTAATATTTCCAAATATTTCAACTTAAACAATAGAAATTTTTGACTAACATGAAATTTGCCGTTACGATGCTGCCTTGGCTTATTATGATGAAAAATTCACCCAAAGCTAAGTTGAATTTGGTAAGCCAACAGGCGAGTGCAGATGTACGCGGAAAAGGTGCAGTGCATTTATCAGTGACAGGCGCAGTTCGCCAACGCCTTGTTGAGTTCCAAAATACATTCCTTGTTCCAGAGCTGTACAGAAATTTAATTTCGGTGGCAAAAATTGCTAATAAGGGTCACAAAGTGACATTTACCAAAGATTGACACGAGCAAATCCCGAAAGATGCCTTACCGGACTTGGTTTGCCCAACTAATGACCTTCATATTGAGGGGCCTGTTGGAGATATTCGTTTACTTGACACTAAGCATGGCATATTCTTTATATACTGTCATTTTCTCATTATTATTATTTTTTTTTTTGTAACTTAAAAAATTCTTCTGAACGTAAACATCGTAGAGTGAACATCAACTTGTAATTTATCTTTAAATAAATACTGAATTATCTCTGAAATCCCGTCAAAATAAAATAAACCAAGATAAAATAAATAAATGGAAACAAGAAAATTTATTTAATTTAATTTAAAAAAATTTAAAACGAAAAATAAAACAAAAAAAATAAATTAAAACCTAATAAAATAATTAAAAACAAATTGATATAAAACAAAACAAAACAAAATAATAAATATATAATGCAATCAATTTAATCTGACAATACATAAACAACAATGTATTTGACCTTTCGAAATATGTTATTTGAATTGAAATAGATGTACTTTACAATAATTTTCATTACGATTCATTGACCCTCAATAATTATTTATGAAAGATATATAATCCTCGATGACAATTATATCATAATAATTTACAAAAATGGTTACATACACATTTATGCACATGCATAAACAGTTTTATTAACTTTCTGATGTGCATACACCTCATTTTTACAACACCTATCTATGCATATTTAAACAGAGATACATATGTATGTATACAATTTCTTTGGGTACAATGATTTTAGATTTGTTTTTGTTTTATTAATTTTCTTTTCTTTTATAGTTACTATATTACAGCTTATCATGCTTACTACATTGTTATTGGTGCTATTGTTTTATTTTCTTTTTTTTTTTTGTTTCTCCATAATTTCTCAAATGCTTTACAGATATTTTGTACGATTACAATAGTCAACAATAATCATAAAAAAAAAAAAAACGTTTGCCTGTTTTTCGATGCGCATGCGCTCAGTTGATTATGCTAACTTAATGTAAGCACATTCATTAAGTTTGTGTATATATAACAGGTACGTGAATATGTACGTAAATGTACACACATCAACAACAGTAATCCGTTACCTTTATTATTTAACAGTTGTCGATTACACTTGCAACACCGCTTCGCTGCAGTAAAGCCTAACAGATGCTTATTATTTTAATTGTTTACTCCATTCCATTTTAAATTATAAAAGTGGTTTTTTACTAAAAACTGTTAGGTGGCATTTCAGTGTTTAGTGAATAATATTTTATTTGTTTAATATATCACAAATATTAACAATAATTTTATTAATGAAAGGGAAATTAATTAGAATTAAAAAGTCAACAAAAAATAATAATTAAATAAAAATAATAAAATTAAATAAAAATAATAAAATTAAATAAAAATATTAAACAATAATTTTATGTTTTTTGGTACAGAGAAATTAATTAGAATTAAAAAGTAAAAAAGAAAAAATAATTAAATAAAGAATAAGAATAAAATTAATAAAAATAATAATAAAATTAAATAAAAATAATAAACAATAATTTTATGTTTTCGGTACATAGAAATTAGTTGGAATTAAAAAGTAAAAAAATAATAATAATTAAAATAAAAATAATAATAATTAAATAAAAAATAATAATATTTAAATAAAAAATGATAAAATTAAATAAAAACTATAAAAAATAATTTTATGTTTTTAGTACATAGAAATTAGTTAAAATTCAAAAGTAAAAAAATAATAAAACTAAATAAAAATAGTAAGCAATAATTTTATGTTTTTTGTACAGAGAAATTAAAGAGAATTAAAAAGCAAACAAGAAAACAATTAAATAAATAATAATAATAAAATTAAATAAAACATAATAATAAGATTGAAAAAAAAATAATAAAATTTTAATTAAAAACTGTGAAATAAAATAAATATATTTTTATTTGTTTTGTTTTATAATTTCCCTTGTAATTTTCTGTGGGGTATCATGACTTCTATGAAAAAATTCGCCCTTCGGTTAATTTTTCGTTTATTTTTCAAAAATTAACTGTCTTTCGTTCTGCCAAGATAAAATGATCAGTATCTTAAAGTTTATGCTACTCATTAAACCGATTCTTAAAGCCGCCAGCCATTGCATTAAACTTTACAAATACAATACACACTAGCATCCATAATGAGAATTAAAAAAAAAAACAAAACTATGTTCTCCCATAATAAGTAACAATTTTCATAAGCATTCAGCACTCGCTGCGTTCCACATTTCATACAAATTATAGAAAATACAGTTCATCGCTGACCATTTGTCTGTTTGCCCGCATCGACACAAACAACAACATAGTATTCCATGGAGACTAGTGCCTTCATTAAGCGTCTAGCCCCCACGGCTGACATAAATTCACGAATGCGTTTGTTATGATTTGTACACGGTGACTTTTTGTATAAAAACCAGAATGTACAAAAAAAAAAATAAAAAATACAAGGCGAAGCTTCTTGAAAACTCTGTAATACATACGCACGCATAAGCAAAACCAAGAAAGTTAGCGGCTAGGGGAATGGTTGAGAAAAAGCCCAGACATAATAATAATAATTTTCTAAAATTACTTTCTAAGCTTTACCTATACACACGCACACATACCTACATACGTACGAATAAAACAAATATATAGTTACAAATTTGCGTTTGTTGTTTACGCCTTGAAAGCATGAAAAAGTGTTTATTATATTGTTGTTGTTGTAGTTTTTTCTCCATTTCATTTTATACCTCAGCTCCTATGTAGGTACCCACTTATTAAGACACATCAACCCAGTTATGTATGCTGATTTTCTATGCTTATTGCTGTTGCTGCGCGCGTCTTTTCGTTAGAATTGGAAATAATTGGAGCAAACTGGTGTTATTTGCTGGTTGGTTGCTTCTTGGTGATCGTTGGGCGCTTGTTAAAATTAAGTTGCTTACTTATGAGCTTTGAAAATGTGCTCTACTGACCTTAAATGCTACACAATTGCGATTTTTTGTGGTGTTTGTGACCTTTTTTCCTGATTTCTGATTCTTAAAAAAATTCGTTGGTAATAGAAAAAGTCAAAAAGGGAATTTATTTTATGAAAATAAGAATATTAAACTTAAGTCCCATTTTACTTTTTATTTTTAATTTAAATTCAATAACAAGTGTATTTTAATTTATTTCAATGTAATTCTAAATTATTATCCATATTTAATTATGCTTCATTAAATTTTTTTAATTTCATTTCAATTAATAATATTTTTAATTAAATTAATTAATTTTTTCTTCTATTTATTTTAATTTTACTTTTTTAAATTTCTTACTTAAAACAAAAAACATTTTTAATATTAGAATTTTATTTATTTTTCATATTCCTTTTTCCTTTAATTTTTTACCTTTATTAAACATATTATTTTTTTAATTTGTTATTTTTTATTCTTTTATTACTTTATTTTATTTTATTCTTTTATTAAATTATTTTGTTCTATTTTATTTTATTTTTTTTTTTTATTTTGTTTAATTTCATTTCATTTCATTTATTTTCATTTCATTTCATTTATTTTAATTTTATTTTATTCTTTTATTAAATTATTTTGTTCTATTTTATTTTATTTTTTTTTTATTTTGTTTAATTTCATTTCATTTCATTTATTTTCATTTCATTTCATTTCATTTCATTTATTTTAATTTTATTTTAATTTTATTTGATTTTATTTTATTTTATTTTATTTTATTTTATTTTATTTTATGTTATTTTATTTTATTTTATTTTATTTTATTTTATTTTATTTTATTTTATTTTATTTTATTTTATTTTATTTTATTTTATTTTATTTTATTTTATTTTATTTTATTTTATTTTATTTTATTTTATTTTATTTTATTTTATTTTATTTTATTTTATTTTATTTTATTTTATTTTATTTTATTTTATTTTATTTTATTTTATTTTATTTTATTTTATTTTATTTTATTTTATTTTATTTTATTTTATTTTATTTTATTTTATTTTATTTTATTTTATTTTATTTTATTTTATTTTATTTTATTTTATTTTATTTTATTTTATTTTATTTTATTTTATTTTATTTTATTTTATTTTATTTTATTTTATTTTATTTTATTTTATTTTATTTTATTTGATTTTATTTGATTTTATTTGATTTTATTTTATTTCATTTCATTTCATTTCATTTCATTTCATTTCATTTCATTTCATTTCATTTTATTTTATTTTATTTTATTTCATTTCATTTCATTTCATTTCATTTCATTTCATTTCATTTCATTTCATTTCATTTCATTTCATTTCATTTCATTTCATTTCATTTCATTTCATTTCATTTCATTTCATTTCATTTCATTTCATTTCATTTCATTTCATTTCATTTCATTTCATTTCATTTCATTTCATTTCATTTCATTTCATTTCATTTCTTTTCATTTCATTTCATTTCATTTCATTTCATTTCATTTCATTTCATTTCATTTCATTTAATTTAATTTAATTTAATTTAATTTAATTTAATTTAATTTAATTTAATTTAATTTAATTTAATTTAATTTAATTTAATTTAATTTAATTTAATTTAATTTAATTTAATTTAATTTAATTTAATTTAATTTAATTTAATTTAATTTAATTTAATTTAATTTAATTTAATTTAATTTAATTTTATTTTATTTTATTTTATTTTATTTTATTTATTTTAATTTAATTTAATTTAATTTAATTTAATTTAATTTAATTTAATTTTATTTTATTTTATTTTATTTTATTTTATTTTATTTTATTTTATTTTATTTTATTTTATTTTATTTTATTTTATTTTATTTTATTTTATTTTATTTTATTTTATTTTATTTTATTTTATTTTATTTTATTTTATTTTATTTTATTTTATTTTATTTTATTTTATTTTATTTTATTTTATTTTATTTTATTTTATTTTATTTTATTTCATTTCATTTCATTTCATTTTATTTAATTTAATTTAATTTAATTTAATTTAATTTTTTTATTTTATTTTATTTTATTTTATTTTATTTTATTTCATTTCATTTCATTTCATTTCATTTCATTTAATTTAATTCAATTTAATTTAATTTTATTTTATTTTATTTAGCTTAATTTAATTTTATTTTATTTAATTTTATTTAATTTTATTTAATTTTATTTTATTTTATTTTATTTAATTTAATTTAATTTAATTTAATTTAAATTAATTTAATTTAATTTAATTTAAATTAATTATATTTAATTTAATTTAAATTAATTATATTTAATTTAATTTAAATTAATTATATTTAATTTAATTTAAATTAATTATATTTAATTTTATTTGATTTTATTTTATTTTATTATTTTAGTTTTTTTATTTCTTTCAGTTTATTTTATTACTTTCAATTTATTTTTTTATGTTTAGGTTGTTTTAGTATTTTTAGTTTATTTTATTATGTTTAGTTTGTTTTATTATTTTTAGTTAATTTTATTATTTTTAGCTTATTTTATTATTTTTAGCTTATGTTATTATTTTTAGCTTATTTTATTATTTTTAGCTTACTGTTTAATTTTTAGTTTATTTTATTTACATAAATATGTGTGTAGCTGCTATGTACTCTCTACTATCAATTTATTTTGCCATTGTGCTGCTACTCTTAACTATAGCCTGACGTGAGTTTTGAAGTTGTTTTATTTACCTTTATATGAACATATGCACATATATTTACATATAAGCTTACTATATACTATACATACATAAGTACATATTCATATGTATACTTATATTATATGCTTTAATGTTTCTATACAACAATAAGAGCAACAACAACAAGAAAAAGTTATGAACGTGGCAAAAATCTAAAACTTTGTAATTTAATTTCACAAGAAGATGCTACAGAAAAACTTTTTGATTGATGTGCCACTCAGTAACGGTGAATTGTTGAATAGCTGAGTGATAACTGTAGTTAATAAATAGGCTGAATGGTAGACATTAAATTGTTAGCTTTCAACATTTAACTGTTAGACATCAACAACCCTGAAAATACGAGCGAAGAGATACATACATACGATACATACATATACAATATATACATTGTACCTTTACCCTCACCTCATAGGCTTTAATGCAAAAGTTTTTAGCGACCCTTATTGAAAAGAATAGGTAGTAGGAAGGTTTGAAAACTGCTATTGCGTACTTTACCTTTACATACACACGTATATATGTATATGTGTATATTATATTATTATTCGTATACATACAAGCATATGCATAAACTGATTCGTGGAAATAAATTACTAAGATTGAAATTTTTAAACTTTTAATTAATAAAATTAGTACTTATTTGAAAGTATTTTAATTTTAAATTACCGTTATAAGCAATATTAATATTAATACAAAGTAAAAATTTTTCGTTATTTCATTTCCCGTATTTAATATTTAAAATTTAAGAATATTTTTTTTTTATTAAATCGAAAATACAAACTTACAAAAAAGTATTTAAAAATAATGAGGCATTATTTTATATATGTATATAAACAAATACAATTTTTCTTTCGCCATAACCGTGACCATGAAATAAATTCGATGCTCAATATAAAACAAAAAACTTACATTTACTCGTATATTCTTACGTATATACGTAAATATGTATGTATGTGTGTAAGTATTTATTTATTTATGTACTTGTGTGCATAAATTAAATTATATACAATTTTTTTTTATTTTTTTGTAATAGCTTTGTAAGTATTTTATGCGTGTTTACATTGGGTGCCGCCAACAAAACGATAAGACACAAACTCAATAACAAACCACAAATAAATTTATTTTTATGTGTACACTTGTCCGCCACAAGACAGTGAAAACGGTTCAACGGTTCGACGGTTCGATGTGTGTTCGACGAGGAGTTGACTTTGGTTAGACTAAAAATTCAAATAATGGCGTCTATACATATGTACATACGTACACATGTACATACATACATACTTACCTGTGTATGTATATAATGGAAACTGCTCAAAAATTATATATTTACATTGCAACTTTGTGGTATGGCGAGCTATTGTAATTTTCAATGTAAGAAATTAAATAAATACAAAATTATAAAAATATTACAAACATAGATATGTATGTACAGTGCAGCCCCTTGGGTTATCTGTGCATTTATTATTATTTATTATGTATTTTTTATTATTTAATTTCTTTTTTCACGCGCTTAATGTACCGTATGTTGTGGCAAAGCGAATTATCGCTTGGCTGCGATGAGTTCGGTTTATGACTTTTTTGTTGACATAATACGCGACTAAGTGGTTGGATATCTACTGTCGACGGCAGCCAAAAGAAAAATTGGAATATAAATCTATCACGAAAAAAATAAACAAAATTTCAACGACCTCTGTTTGCAGCAAGGCTTCACTGATCGCGCGCCTCATTTGTTATCAACGCCATATCCAATGGGTTTCATTCGCATTTACTATCTCGTTGGTTAGTTGTTGTTGTTGTTGTTGGTTCGCATTTAATAAAAACATTGAAAATGAAAGTTACAATATACATACATGCATACATACATATATATGTACATACATATATATATATGTACATACACATGTACATAAGCCACTTAAGTCAGTCAAAAAGTCAAATGCATGCCGGTGCGTGTGTGCGTGTATATATGTATGCATGTATGTATGTGTTCATCAAGAAAATATTGCGACAACAACTGCACCCATCATCGTCATCCAATTTCTCAACAAGAAAAAAACACGTCACTTTGCTCCTCTCATACTGTGTCATACTCATCACTACTCACTCGTTATATGTAGTTGTTCGTCACTGCTCGTTGCCAGTGGCGTTCATTACTCATACATATACAGTATATATACATATTGAGTGTAAAAACGGCACTGTGTTTTTGTGCGTTTATTTGCTAATTTTGTTATCGCAAAACTTATCTGAATGTAAATTGATAAGACCACAAGAAGGCAATTATCGGGTTCAATTGCAGGTGACTGACAGACTGTAAATGATTAAATTAATACAGACAAACACACGCACACACACACACACTTGTGTTCGTCAATGAGTACATGTGTTCGATTCAAGTGCACAGCAAATGATAGGGGGTAATATTGAGGTGTGTTCGAAGATTATAAAAAATATCAACCGTTGTAGAAAATGTGAGTGTTCGCATACTCGTACATACAAATATATGTACATCATATGCTAGTAAGGTTCATTGTTTGATTTACCAGTAGTTTAACTTTATTTATTATTTTTACAATAGAAAAGAAAATGAAAACTCATTGATATTAATTATCGAGAAACACCAGAGAGTCGAAGAGTGAAGAGGAGACGCATTCGCAAACAGAAAAAGTGGGAGGCTAAAATGCTCAAGATCGAAGCGGGCTCTTTTAAAACCCAGAAAGGCGTTCCAGCGACCGATTTCCAGAGTATGATGAACTTATGGAGTAAACACTTCTTCAGCCTGCTGAATGGTAGTGAAAGAAGTGAAACACTAGGACACGGGGAATCCGACGCTTTTTAATTGGCCATTCTAGATGGTTTTTAGAAAACTGCAACCTTTTGGATACATGCTTATTTGTCAAATGAGGGGCTTTTATTGGACTGTGGGCTTTTAGATTATGTACTCTAAGTCTACTGCATATTGTCCCAGTGCTTATCGGTAGTTCTAATTCCCTTTTCCACTTCTGTAGCTGTAACGGAGAATTATTTATTTCCCGCACTATGTGACTGATTATAAGGGGTGATTTTACTGTTTTTCGTCCACTTGTTTGAGTTTAAATTGAAAAATAATTGCATTTTGTATGATTTCATTTGAGAAACCAACAATATTTCGATCATGGCAGTAAGTTTTTCCCTACGAAATTAGTTTTTTTAAGTCAGGTTGTCCACCTGTACAGTGTTTAGCGCGACCCATTTCGAATACTAGAGCGAAAAAATTCTTAACAAAAACAGTGTGAATAATATGTATGTCATTAGCAAATTACCGTTTAAATTGTTTTAAAAAAATATTTGTCAAATTTGTCATATTTATTTATTATGCTATTATTTTGACAGCTTCCACTGAATGGAATTATGCTTTTGAAGGTTTTTTAAAATGAGCAACCGTTATTTCGACACAAAAATTTTACTCACTGAGAGAGCATACTTCTAGAAACGGTATTTGGTATACTGCCGCGCAAACTAGCGCAAAGCAACACCAAAAGTTTGATCATAATCGGGGCATCCCTCTCCGAGCTACTCGATACCAAACGTTGTTTCAGAGAAGACGACCCTTTATCTTGTGATTTCTTTCATTTAATGCTAGATGGATAATACGGCCTGCAGAGCTGAAACAAAGAAGATACAAACTTCTACACGAGCGTAAAACTGCTGAGGTAAGCCGCTGATTACATTGAAATCACTGAACTCAACAACCGCGTAGTTCGTTCTAGTTTCTGCAAGATGGATAAAGAGGCGGGGCGAAGGGGTCTAATAATGAACGAGGGCAAGACGAAATACCTTCTCTAATCAACCCAACAGTTTGCACATTCGCGTAATGGCTCCTACGTAACTGTCTATCCAGGAACCAACATTAACAACTCTACAAGTCGCTTATCATACCCGTTCTGCTGTATTGTGCAGAAGCATGGACGTTGACATAAGTCGGCTGGGGAACCTTCGAGAGAAAGATTTTGTCAAAGATTTATGGCCCATGAATATAGTTCACGCTGGCTATATCACATCGTCCGTACGAACGAAAGCACTCCAGCTATGAAAGTAATCGATGTAATACTCGTTGGTGGAAGCAGAGAAAGTAAAAGATCAGGTAGAGAAAAACATGATTTCACTTGGTAACTGTTAAGGCAACACGTTGTTGAAGAAGAAGTAGGAATGATAAGGGGGTAAAAACGATTTCTCATCTCTGTTGTGAGTACCTTACAATAAAAAATAGTCCCTTTTCTGTGTTTGTGCATGGTTGTTGGGGCCAATGTGTCAGCAGCTGTTACTCTCATCGAAGATTCTGTCTTCCCCAGCAATAAATTAAAGAAGTCACACAATAAGAAACCACCTTGTCCAAAGCACTTAGGCAAAGAAGCTAACGTATCTTATCAGCTATTCGACGCTGAATTTGAATAGCTCGACCGGCAAGCCAACAGTCCAGGTCGCTTTGTTGTGCATCAAGTGGGCGATTGCTTTTCAAGTTCTTCTTCATACTGCGCATCTCGACGATCTACTTAAAGACAAAAAAAAAAATAGTTCAGTCGCACCCGAAAATCGGAGGCTCGAAAAACTTTAGTAGATATTAGGTATCACGTGGAGCTTTTTTTAATATGATTGACAATTATTCGTAAAGTTTTCACAGCCCAGCTCTAAGAACCCGATTTTATTACATGAAAAGCTTTAGAAATAATGCACACTTTTGTTAAAGTTTAAAATGCATTACACGAGTCTCTCATGAAGCTTTAGCTTGTCGTCTCTTGATTTTATTTCTGTGCATTTGTGAATCTGAAGCTTCTTTTTTAATTTTATGCTGAAAGATATTTACGATTTCAAAAGCAAAATCAGAAATTTTTACTACTTTTATAAAAGAATTAAATAAATTTACTTTTCAAAATATTCGAGAGCAATCTTTTGTGAATTTTATCTGCACATGAGCCGCATATATATATATATACATATATAGGTATGTACATGTCGTCACTGGTGGATACTAAAATTTTTTCATAATAAAAAAATGTTTGCTTTGACTTTGAGAAAGGCAACTCACCACTTATGTATGTATGTTTGTAAGTACAGTACAAATCTATGCAAATGCATAATGGCAAACAAAAAAAATAAATAAATAAAGCCACAAAGCAATAAAAAATCGCTTTAAATGAGAAAAAAATAAAATAAAAGTGAAGCAAAAACATAAAATAGCGCCAAATAAATTCAGATAACAATGTTAGGTAACCTGTCGAGACTGCCCACAGTGCCAGAGAAAAATACGACAGGTAAACACATGCAAAAACATACAAACGTACACATGTATAAATACATATGGTACTCGTATATGCTTAAGCGAGTGCATCTAATTCGACAATGCCACAGAGATCAGAGATACAGTCATAGCCACTTATGTTTGTATGAATGCATGTATATATTGTACATATATATATTATGTGAGTATTTATATACATATGCACATTCACCGAAAATTAGCAATGGATGCTGAGTTTGCATGCAGAAGAAGAAGAAGACTTTTTCGTACCTACACATACATATGCATAAACGAGCGTGACGTAAACCAGCTAAACCAGTTTCCACTTTTGGTTAACATACTCAGCCACAAAAAACTAAAAACAATGACTTGGATGAGGAGGAAGAAGAAGAAGAATAACATGAAAATAAATAAAAAGTCAACGAAAAATGCAAGACGCTTTAGGAATTTTGTGATTGTAAATAAACAAGTAAAAGCACAAATACGAGTATACCACTTTCAAGTATACATACGTGTATGTACATATGTATGTTTGTACGTTTGCTTATCCATGGTTTGTTTAAAAATTTAAAAATCGGATCATGTACAGCATCCACACAGGAAATAAGCAACAGCAAACATTGACCTGTTGGGCAGTAAGTTTTTATTTAAATTTTTTTTCACTTATTTATTTTATTTATTTTGAAGGAAAAATAATTTAATTTTTTTTAAATTTTTTTATTTGTTTTTTTTTTTGTTTTGTTTATATTTTTTTATTTTTATTTATTTTTATTTTTTTTACATTTTTTCATCTTTTTTTTTTACTTTTTCATTCAATACATTTTGATTTTCTCTTTTAACTTCTTTTATTTAGGCATTTATTTTTGATTAACTATTTGATTTCCTTTCCTTTTCTTTCTTACATTTTTTTTCGTCATTTCTTACATATTTACTTTACTTTTAATTAATATATAATTAATTTTTATATTTCATTTTACACTTTTTTATCTTTGCATTTATTAATTTATTTTTTGTTTTCTTTAATTATTGTTTATTTAATTTTTTCTTAGTTTTTTATAATACATATATGTATATGTATAAATATTTTACTTTATTCAGATAATTGATTTTGAATTTCTTTTTTAAACTTAATATTTTTATGTTTTTATTTTATTTTCTTTAATTATTCTTTCTCTAATTTTCTCCTAACTAGTTTATATACCTATATTTGCTTTTTCAATCAAATATTTTTTTTTTATTTTTTTTTTTAAATTATTTATATTTAATTTTTTTATTTATCATATTTTCTTTAATTAGGTTTTCTTTAATTTGTGTTTCTTGTTTTTTAAATAAAATTTAAATGAAAAAAAATTATTTAATTGCTCCTGATTTCCTTTTCAAATTTATTTATTTATTTTCTTTTATTTTTCCCCCTAATTTGGTATATATATTTTAAGCCTTTTTATTAAATCCTTGATTTTGTTTTTAAAACTATTTATATTTGCTTTAATTTTTTTATCTACTTTTTTTAATAAATATTTTTCACTTTGTTTATTTAATTGATTTTGATTTTCCTCTTCAAAATTATTTATTTTTGCAATTATTTTAAGTTTTTTATTTTTAATTTATTAATTATTTGTTCTTCAATTTGTTTCTATATTTTTTATATTTACATATATATTTTTTACTCTTAATATTTTATTCATTTTGATTTTCTTTTTAATTTATTTTTTATTTTTTTAATCGTGCATTTATTTTTATCTTTTATTTTTTTTACTTTAATTTTTAATTCTATTTATTTTTTAATTCTTATTTTAATTCCCGTATCATATTAATTTTGATGTAAAGAAAATATTAATGGTACATTCATAGCGGGTATTAAATAAAAGTGCGAGTCCTTGGCTCAGACCACTGATACGAAAAATATAAGTACGTATGTACATACATACTAAAGCAGAGGAGTTTATGTTCATGGCTTTTAAACTTCCTAAAAGTTCTAGATTGATATTTACTCTCTAAGGCTTGCGATCTAGCCGTACACCCAAGATATCTGGAGGATTTGCGCGTCTGGGAATGAAAGTTCTGGAATTGAAAGCTGTTTTTTTTCAGCCACCTCAAGTTACCTACCTACACAGCAAATCACAAACTCAGTATCTTCCATTCCTCGCCTTGTAACTTAGGTACTTATTTACTCTATTCCTTAGAACTGCACTCAGTCTCAGTCCGACGAAAGAAGAGCAGAGGAAGATAGCGCACTGTTAGAAGAGCATTCAGGAATCCAGTAAATTGAAAACAGAGTTTGTAAAACTTCAGCGAACCTCTGCTTTAACAAGTTCTAGATTAGGATGAAATTATTATACAGATGAAGAACCCTTTCGAAAATCTTTACATACATTACAGTTCAGTATTTACAAGCTTTGTAGTGAGCGTACTATAACCACTAAACCATGAGGTTGGTGGGATAGCTTAGCTGTCCGCTCATCGACTTCATACAATACAGTTTTTGATCAACTTCTGGAATCGGGTGCAGCTGTTGGACAGGCAGTGGCAAAGAACTGCCTCCTAGACCAGGGTGTGGTGCGATCAGTTGCGTTGTTGCTTTGGAGCTGGGATGATTACAAAACCAGCAGTATTTAAACGGAGTTTTCTCTATACCGATATGTAACCATGGCCTTACTGCAGTGAAGGACGTTCCCGTAAGCAAACTAAGAGCAACAACACCAAGAACAATAACAACAAAAATAACAAAACAAAGGCGGTAAAACCTAGCAGAATAAGTCTCATTTCACCAAAAGCAGCAGCATTATTCACAGAGCATGCCAGCGATAACGACATCCACTTTACTAACCGAAGATGAGCTGAAGAAAACAGAAGAGTAGAAGAGAAAAATGACCACGATTATACCGCAGCATGCAACGTGAACTATAGAGAGAGCACAAGATGAGTGACTTAGAAACTTCTGCGGAAAATACTAGAACTTGCGCTGGGGGAAATAGACCTCTAGTAGAAGACAATTCGACGAAGGCATCGAACAGACGCCACCACTAATCGGGAAAGAAAGCGCACAGTGTCGAAAACCTCAGACTTGAGGACAAATAAACCTCGCTAACTACATGAAGTGAACCCAGCGAAAATCACAAAACCTCGCATTCAAAGGAAGGAACATAAATATATAAGAAACTTAGAAGACAAATGGGACTGAAAAACCCCAGAACTAGGGTAAACTGGTGCAAGAGGCGATTTTTCGGTACTCATAGATTAGCCGTCCGAAGTGGATCAAAAGAAGCAAAATAACGATTGCAGCCCTCCACGAAGCGCCAAAGCCGTCCAATGAACACTAAGAGACATGTAATCCTCGCACAAATTTGAGACTATGTACCAATGCAATTTTATACAATAAGTAGGAGGCGAACTCTGTACCTCAACGGCAACATGAACAACGCTAAGCTAAGCTGAAGCTATAAAATTGGAAATTCACCCAAATCGCTATGGGTACCATTCTGAACCAATATGGAAACAGAAAAATATTAATATTCCAAGTTTTTCACTATCATGTTGATCCTTTGGAGCCCTATATCAGAGTCTCAAATATAAGATTTTCTTAAGTCTTAAGAAAAAATACTCTTGATCAATATCATCAGCATACGCCAGCAGCTGTACACTCTTATAGAAGTTTGTACCTTCTCTATTCAGCTCTGCAGCTCGTATTATTGTCTCCAGCAATAAATTAAAGAAGTCACCTTGTTTGGTATCGGACGGCTCGGAGGAGTCCTTCCCGATCCTGACGGAACTTTTAGTGTCGCTTAACGTCCGTTTACATAGCCGTATAAGTTTTGCGAGAAGGCTGGTTTAAAAGCGACGAAGAGGTAGTGTGTGTCGATACTATTTTCACAAGTATTTTCCAAGATTTGGCGCATGGTGAATATCTGGTCAATGGTTGAGTTCCCAGGCCTAAAGCCACACTGATAAGATCCAATCAATTTGTTGACGGTAGGCTTTAGTCATTCAGACAATACGCTCGATAGAACCTTATATGTCATATTTAAGAGTCTGATCCCTTTTTTATGGGTTGGGCAAAGCAGACTTGAGTTCCAATCGTCGGGCAAGCTTTCGACCGACCATATTCTGCAAAGTAATTGTTGCATACACGTTGTCAGCTCTTGTTTCAGCACATGTGTGAATAACTCTGCCGGTAGGTCGTCAGCTCCAACCGCTTTGTTGTTCTTTAAACGGGCAATCGGTATTCAATTAAGAATTGAGCGCATCAAAAAGAGTCCGAATCGAGATAGTTTTATGTTGAATAGGAAAAAAATCCACCATTCGAAATTGAATGAGAAATCAAGTCAAAAATCAGAAGTTGGTATATAATTAATTCCTATTTTAAATCAACCCAACTTTTTACAAACGCCTCGTTGGGATACAAGGCTTAGGTTCTTAACCTCCCTACTTTTATACCAACTAACCAACCAATACTTCTTGTACGCAAAGAATTCTAAAATTTATCCACAAAACAAACAGAATTCAAACAATTAAAATCCATTTCATAGAAGAGAAAAGGCAAAACAAAAAAAATTCCATAAGAAATACGCAATTCCCACGAAACAAACCGCAAATTCTTTACCGTCATAAAGTCAAAACGATAAGATATTCCAAATGGCTAATTTTGATAACAATCAATCACAAAAATTTAGCCGCCACTACACTTATTCATAAATTCCCTTTTTGGGTTACCTGAAAACAGGCAAAAAATTACCTTTTAGATTTCAACAGCTCAGCTCAGAGGACAAGACAAAGGAACAAAGCCATGAACACGCGGCGCTTTTGTTTCAATGCCGACAAGCGAAGCGAAAAAAGGGAATATCTTATAAGTTTGCTAAAGACGTGTACATACATATGTATATATATATATGTATGTGGTATGTATATACATATATATGTATGTAGGTAGATACGTCAGCCCAAGTCTGCACCAAATGCGCACAAAGCAGCGAAGATGAGCTGGTGAGTGCGTGTGTTTGCATCTGGCTGTGTGTATGTGTATGTGTGTGTGTTTTATATGTATTTCCAAAACCTTTGTATTTATTTTCCTTTGCTCCCACATACTTAAAAATATATTTTAACGAAAAAGAATTTCTGTCGCGGATACGCGCTTAATGGATTCAGCGTCTTCTGTATGAGCAGGAATGGAGCTTTACCATCAACCGAGTACCAACTTCTACTCCGTCGCACGTTGCGCTCTTAACTCTTTTGCGCTTCAATTTTCTCATAAAACTGGATTTTTGATGCACTGTTTGTTCCGCTTTTATGTGTATGTCCGTATTTATATATATATATGTGTGCGTGCGTATGCCAACGACATTCCTTAGCGTCTTCTTCCTTTCAATGCAGCTTAAATGCAAAAAGAAGTAGTAGAAGAAGAAGAAAAATTGCAAAAAAAAATAATAAATAAACAGAAAAAATGCGTTGAGAACGTGAACAATGAAAAATTGCTTCGCATTTTGTTGCATCGAAAGCAAAGGTACAACAGAAAAGGAGGTTTATCCTTGCTTATCCTTCACATTTCATAAATACATACAAGCACACACACACACACACACAAATGATATTCTGCTCTTCTTGCAACGAAATGAGTGCAAGCGTACATACATATATATGTATGTATATAGGTATAAACATAAGTCCTTCTCAGCCGCTACCGCACCAGCTGTGCACTAATTTGCCGACTGTCGACTGTCGACTCTTTACTCCACTTGACTGTTGGGCATCGTATTCCTTGGGGGTTGCATAGCAGCCGCAATGGCAGCTGAAACTGAAGCACCAGCAGCAGGTATTGAGTTAAGTGGAACAACATATTTTTATACACCCAGTTTTTCTTGCTCTGCTTTGACTTCTTTTCCATTTTTGTTTTGTTTTTTTTTTTTTTTTGTTTCAATATTTTTTCCTTTAATTTTTTCCACCTTAAAAAAATAAGAATTTCTGTGGCTGCTGTAATTGTTTGTTGTTGTTAATTGTGGTGACAGAAGTTGTGAGTTGTTGGCTTTGACTATTATTTTTTATTTTTATTTTTTTCTATTTATGTACTTTATGGCCCCTCCAGTTTTTTCGCTCCCTATTTTAGTTGGTACTTAAAGGCGGCATAAACAAAAACGGCACGAAAGAAGCTGAGCTGAGCTGAGCTGAATGCTCGTCTGCTAGATTGGGTGGCTTGCTGGGGACGGCGTATGGCGCGCACAAAGGCTGTCTTCAATTCAAAACTCAATGCAAAAAATTTGTTCGTTTGACAGCGGTAATTGAGATTAAGCTTTGGGGAAGTCGCGCCGTGTTATTGGCGCAGGTAAAGAGAACTAAATGAGTGTATAAATGCATGTAGGAGTGGTGTATGCACATATATGGTATGTACATATACATACATATGTATAAAGGAAAATATATTTGCCAAGTAAAAATTAAATTAGAAAAAAAAATAGGGAAAAAAACCAAAAAACTTGTATTTAAAATCTTTACATAAAATGCATAACATTAACAAAATAAATAAAATAACATTAAGTAAATAAATAAAAGAGCACAAAAAAGTAGAGTATAGAATAAAATGAAATAAAATTAAATAAAAAATAAACAAAATAAAAAATATAAAAAAAAATAAAAAAAAATAAAACGAAATAAAAAATGGAATAAAAATAAAAATTAATTTTAAATAAATGAAATGAAAAATTTAATAAAACTATATTAAGTACTAAAATAAAATAGAATAAACCCAATAAAATATTGGAATAAAATAAACTAAAATAAAATGAAGGGAAATAAAATAAAATTAAACACAATAAAATGAAAAATAATTATTATATATTATTTTTAAATAAAATGAAATAAAACAAAAACAAACAAAAAATGGAATAAAATTAAAAATTAATAAAATGAAAAATTAAATAAAATAAAGTTATATTAGGTACAATTACATAAAATAAAATAAAATAGAACAATTGGAATAAATTAAACTAAAATAAAATGAAGGGAAATAAAATAAAATTAATTACAATAAAATAAAAAATAATATATAATAAATTTAAATAAAATGAAATAAAAAAAACAAATAAAAAATGGAATAAAATGAAAAATTAAATAATAAATAAACAAAATGAGAAAACAAATAAAATAAAGTGATATTAAGTACAACTACATAAAATAAAATAAACCAAATAAAATGTTAATTAAAATAAAATAAAATAAAATAGAAACAATTGGGATAAAATAAACAAAAATAAAATGAAGGGAAACTCAAATAAATTACAACAAAATCAAATATAATATAAAATGAATTTAAATAAAATGAAATAAAAAAAACTAATTAAGAATTAAAAATAAATTAAAAATTAAATAAAATAAAGTTATATTTTGTACAATTACATAAAATAAAATAAAATAAACCAAATAAAATATTAATAAAAATAAAATAAAATAGAACAATTGGGATAAAAAAAACTAAAATAAAATGAATGGAAATAAAATAAAATTAATTACAATTAAATTAATTAAATGAAATTAAATTAAATAAAGTTATATTATGTACAACTACATAAAATAAAATAAAATAAAACAAAAACAATAAGATTAAACTAAATTAAATTAAAAAAATTAAGAAAAATAAAATAAAAAAACAATAAAATATTAATTAAAATAAAATAAAATAGAACAATTGGAATAAAATAAACTAAAATGAAAAAATAACAAATAAAAAATGGAATAAAATAAAAAATTAAATAATAAATTAATAAAATGAAAAATTAAATTAAATAAATTACAATTACATAAAATAAAATAAACCAAATAAAATGTTAATTAAAATAAAATAAAATAGAAACAGTTGGGATAAAATAAACTAAAATAAAATTAAGGGAAATAAAAATAAATTACAACAAAATAAAATATAATAATTTCAATGAATTTAAATAAAATGAAAACAAATAATTACAAATTAAAAAAAATTTAAATTAAATAAGAAACAAAAAAATTTAATTACATAAAATAAAATAAATTTAAGCAAAATTAAATAAAAAAAAGCAAAAAATAAAATTAAATTAAATTAAATAAATGAATAATTAAATTAAATAAGTGAATAATTAAATTAAATAAAGTTATGTTAATTGTATTTTTATGTAAATTAAAATAACATGAAATAAATCAAATAAAAAATTTATTGAAATAAAATACATTAAATTAAAATAAAATATAGAACAATTGAGATTAAATAAGCTAAAACAAATGGAAGAGAAATAAAATAAAATATAATAATATAAAATAAATTTCAATAAAATAAAATAAAATAAAAAATAAAATAAATTTAAACAATATAAACAAATAAAATAAATAACATTAACAAAAGGAATATACAAGAAAAAATAAAATCTAGAATGATATAAATTATCTTATTTTAATTTATATCATTCTAGATTTTATTCAAAATAAATATAATGAATATAAAAACAAAATGAAACAAATTATGAAATAAAATAAATTATAATGGGTGATCCAAGTAACTCGGACTGATGTATGGAACAACTTGGCGCATTTTACGGTGAGATCTTAAATTGAAAGCATACAAAATACAGCTTGTGCAAAAACTGAAGCCGCTCGACCTTCCCAAGCGACATCGCTTCGCTCTATGGGCTCTTGAAAAGTTCCAAGAAGATCCGACGTTTTCGAGCTAAATTTTGTACAGCAATGAGGCCCATTTCTGGCTCAATGGGTAAGTAAACAAGCAAAATTGCAACCTGAAGAGATTCAAGAGCTGCCATTTCATGCAGAAATTAAAGCTCGCAATCTCGGTGACATTTAGTTTCAATAAAACGGAGCCACTTGCCACACATCGCATCAATCAAACGATGAGCAGATATATCACGTTTTGGGCCGGTCGATTGTTCACCAAGATCGTGCTACCACACACTGTTACACTTTTTCCCGTGGGGATATGTAAAGTCTAAAGTCTATGCGGACATAACGCGTGTCATTCGCCAGTTACCAGTCTTCTTCTGGTACTTATGTATATACTTGGGAGCGAAGTTAATAAACCATTACATATTCATGAAAGGTATTAAAAATAAAATAATAAATAACAAAATAAAACTTAAAAAAATAAAAAAGAGAAAATAAAATAATTATAGAAATAATAAATTAATATAAAAGGAAACAAGAACAAAATAAAAAAAAATTGTATCGGCCTTCTTTAATACATTGAGGGTTTAGTTACTGAACCAAGGAATGTGTAAACCAAGTTTCATCAAAACATCTCAATTATTACTTGAGTTACCATGTACATGGGCCGACGAACACAACTGAATCGATTCGTGTTGTCATTCCACGAAGTTTGGTAAAGGTATATTATATGTACATATGTATGTATAGTATGTTCATATCTATCTCCATTATTTTATGCCGCTATATACAACGTTAGCTATTTTTTCATAAGATTTTTTCCATAATAAAGATATATAATGTGTACAAGTAGCTCATATATAAAATGGTGCCTACTTTTAGGTGCCTTGCCTGAACCGTGAGTAAATTACAATTAATATGTATTTAAATCAAATAAGCTTTTTTTGCTCCCTTCGAACATACAAAGTTGTGTATTAATCAATTTCAGGATTATTGCGGCAATGAATGTTGCCTACAATTAGGCGCTTTTATAAAAAATGTAAAGGATTTAAAATGAAAACTAACTTGTATAAAGACTATTTTTCATAATTGGCTTTCTTATTTTCTCGTACAGAAACTGCTTTTCTAAGTTTTACCTTCTTTCAGGTGCTTTGCCTGAACCGTTATTAAATCATAATTAATATTTAAGTTCTTTAGTGTCTACCACGCTTACGACTTTGTATGATAACAAATATAATTATTTGTTGAGTTTATATGTAGTGTTTAAAAAACGTTGCCTACATTCAGGCGCTGTTACGAAAAGTCTCAACAACATGAATATAACGAAATTAGATTTGTTTTTGAAGAGCATCACAAAATTTTCAAAGAGACACCCAGACATTTATCACAGTTAGGCTACTTTTTTTTGAAGAAAATTGTTTTGTTTTTTTTTTCATTATTTACGTATAATGTTTGCTAAGCGAATTAAATAAAATTTTGAGGCATCAAAGGTGTCTAAAGAAACCACTTGAAACCCTCTGCACCTTGCAATAATCGTCTATTATGTAAGAAGCTTTTAATACTGAAATTTACCTTTCATGAAATTCTTGTTAACCGTCAATTAGCGATCGAATTTCGTTTGAAAATTTTCACCACCCACGTACATAAATAAATAAGTATGTATGTGTGTAGATTGAAAAAGCGTTTGCTTGTATCTAAGAATAAAACGACCTTTGCATGAGATTACCCACTGTGGCATGCACACATACACATACAGACACACTCATACATAATATGCAACATACATACATACATATATACTCGTACATGATTGTCACATGTGCCTTGCAGCACCCACCCACAGCACATCAGTACGCAGCTTGTTACCAACCAGCATAGAATTTTTGAAGGCCAATACGCGCTGCACTCTTGGCCCTGAATTTATTTCTTCATGCGCCTAAAATCTCACACAACGTTAACATTGAAATATTCTCTCATTGCAAGGAGACACAAAAATCAATACGCTGAGCAGTGAGCGGTAAACAGGACAAGGTAAATACGAAAAAGAAGTGCGCACATAAATAGATACGTGTACAACAATAACAACAATTTGGAGAAAAAAAAACAAAAACAAAAACAAAACAAACAAAATACCACAATAAACGAGCGAGACACAGCTGTGCGCCTAAAAGCATATTATTATCTTTGCGCATTATGCCAAAAGGAATTAAAAAAAATCCAGCTGAGCTATAAATTAATTGGTACTAAGTCTATAAGGGGTGAAGTTTTGTTCTTTTTTATAAAAAAAAAAAAAATGTACACATGTATTTATCGATTAGTTGGTCAAACTCATCACTCATGCACTAATTTGGCCTCCACTCACTCACTCGCTCGCTCGCTCGCTCACTCACTTACTCACCACTTACCTTATCTGATGGAATTGTCCTGCTCAATTTCTGCGTAATCACTGCACCGCCGCTGCTGCTTACCACAGCTGGTGTAGTAACGATGGCAGCATTCACTGTGGAGCCAGCGGCGCCCATGACTCCGACAGCCGAAACCGAACCGGTGCTAGAGCAGCAAGACGACGATGAGCCGGACGAGCAGACCGACAAATCGGTGTGATGGCGTTTCATGCTGCCCGGCGTGTTCGTCGAGATGGTGGTGACGGTCACAGCGGTTACCGTGCCGTCAGGGGTCGAGAATGACGTTGATGGCCTTGCAATGCCGCGTTGTGAATATAAAGAGTATTGTTGCTGTTGTTGTTGCTGTTGTTGTTGATGCTGCTGATGTAGCTGTTGTTGTTGCTGTTGTTGTTGTTGGTACGGATGTGAATGATGTACAGCAGCCGATGTAGAGGCCGAGGCCGATACTGAAGGCGATGAGGATGTCGACGATGACGGGGTCAGTAGTGAGTGGGTCGATTGATTGTGTATTTGGCCATCACTACCGTTACCCCTGAAACTTCCACTGCTGCTGCCGTCGTTAATGCTACCATTCGGTTTATAGTTATTGCCATTACTACCGTTAGAATTGGCGCTGCTATTGCTATTGCCATTGCCGCTGACGTTGCCGTTGCCGTTGCCATTATTAGTGTTAGCTACTGCTGTGCCAGACTTCATGGAGCTAACCCCAATGACGCCAGTGAAGGAGTTATTGGATGAAGACGATGATGAGTTGGTGCGATGACGGCTGAATTGAGTGAAATTATTAGCCGAATTGGTGTGATGATGCCCTGAACTAGAGCCAGAGCCAGGGCCAACGCCAGCGCTGACAACAATTGCTGTGGTCGTATGTTGATGCGGATGATGTTGATGCTGATGTTGTTGATATTGATATTGATGTTGTTGAGGTTGATGTTGATACCGGTGATGGTGGTTATGATGTGTTTGATGGGTTGGCAATGGAGCACTCGGAGATGTGGGTGTTTCAATGGACGAAGTTGTCGACATTTTCGCTGCTATTTTAACGCCGCGGAGAATATCACGAAGCAATTTTTAGATTTTTTTTTTTAATTTATTTCCGACGTAATTTTTTTTTTTTTTTTTTGTTTACCTTGAGCGAAAACTATAATATTGTCGTGCTGAGTTAAATACTATTTGGAGGGCAAAACACACAACTTTTTAAATTTATTTTTGCTATTAGAAAATTAAATTAAATAAATAATTATATTACGGAAAATAAGAAAAATTGCATAAATTAAAAAAAAAATTACAAATGTTGAGTCACTACTAATATTTCAGTGTACACGGGACTCAGTTCGGTTTCAAAGTTTTAGCTAATCTTCAACACCCATTAATTGACCGTGAAATTCTTTAAAATAAACTTGATCAAATGGAAAATTTAGGGTATCAACACCTCACAGTGCAATACATATAAATTTAATTTATTTTTAGCTGATTATTGTGTAATTTGTAAATCTGTATGTAATATTTATGGCAATGAGCCACAGCAACGCACCAATGACGTCTGTGTCCTCGGCACTCTGATGTGATAGGCTTTAAGAGTCTCAGTTGTAAATAAATAAAAGAATTTAGGCATAAAAAAAATAGTAAACAGTATGTGCATAAGTACACACGTATGCCAATACATACAGATACAATTTAGTATCAAAACATATAATGGGTGTGGGCGGCTAGTCTGTCCAGTAGATACATATATATTTACGAGTACATCCAAAGCAAAAATCTATTATTTCAACACTTTAATAATGTGGAAGACTCTGAGGTCTCAGCAAAATAATAAATAATTAGAAATGAATTAGCTACATATGTATGTTGATGTGAAAAAATTTTATTTGTTTTGTTAGTTGTTGCTATATTTTATTTTTATTTATTTATTTATTTTTTTTCTAAGACTTCTTCAGTTGTTTTCTAATACTGCACCATCAATAAACACTCATTCATACATATCTAGACAATTATAGCAGCAGCGAAAAAGAACTCTCTCAGCTGCTGTTGCGCGCTCTCACTGCTTTTGCTCTGCGCTTTAACTAGATATTTTTTCTTTGCTTATTTATCAAATCAATTTCACTGCACAATTTTTGTTTTTACATTTCATTTTTTCACAGCAAAGCACCAAATTGCAGATATTATAAACAACTTTGTTTAATTTCTTTGCCTTAAACAAATATAATATACATATGTAAGTAGGTATTGGACTGTTTTGTTTTGTTTTACAAATTTTCCAATTACAAACAAAAACTATACACAATTTCGGATTAGCACAGCTGTATATTACTTTTTCGATCAACTTAATTTTCCACTTATTTTTTTTTTGTTTTTTTTTTTTTTTGCTTTTCTCACCTCTTTAGCTTTTTGCCTTGAATCAGGCAGTGTAGAGAAGAATTAAAAGTTGTTGGCAAAATGTGTGTGGCAGCGAAAACAGCGATTCTGTCGCAATTGTAGCAACAACATTAGCAACACAGTGAGCAATTTGTTTTATGCCTTTTTCATAGTAGCACTCGATTCATACTTTCATTTGTGTTATTATTTATTAACTTATATTTATGCTATCGTTTGCAGTTAAACTTTTCACTTGTTTGTATTTTGCTTGTGGAAAATTTTCACGATTTGTATTTATTTAAAATCCTTTCTCTACAATTTTCTCCTATATAAATCGATTTACACGAATTTCCCGAGCTCTCGCAATCACAATGAAAAAAAAGAATCGCACACTCGACCAATAAACACTGCAGCTTTGTGCAGCATACAACAACAAAATGTTGTTCTTTTGACGTTGAACACACACGCAGCGTGAAATGTTTGAATTTAGAAGGTGGCAAAAACGCTGTTTCTTTTTAACTTTGTTGTGTGTTTTTAATTATTTAAATTTTATGCTACGCGCGGCACTTCCAATCAGACACTTTACAATAATTGTAATGCTAAAAAGTCTGGGCCCAACGTCGTTGCCTTTTCACTGCCGTCGTCAACGTTACAATACCGTAGATGCGAACCAACCGCTCACCGCAACAACAAAACGATTTGTGCTGGGTAATTTGCAGGCGTACAACCAATGTAACTAGCAGAGCAAAATATCTCAATTGGCAGGTTGCAAGAAAAGTACGAGATACATTTTGTTCGATTGTTGAACAGGGTGGCTGATGCAATTCAGTTATCGGTTGTTAAGTGATCGATTGTTGGAATGAATGAGACTCCCGGGGTTGTTCTGAAAACCGATCGGAAATGATTACGCATCGATTTGGATTACCGACTCGGCATCAAAAAGGTGCTCAGCACTCCTAGCACTCCTCTCGGAGTTGAAAAATGAGAACAAAAGGCCAATCCGATTTAAAGTTTCAAAATTCAATTGTTAGTTGTTCTGTTCAGCGAGGTGCTGGCCAGAACTCAAACCGCCAATTTAAACTTCGAGGGATTTTTCCGATCGGAATTTTCTGACAAATCGAAAACAGAGCACTAAATTCGTTGAATAATCCGATTCGGGAATAAATTCTGATAAATTGCAGAACATATTTACGTAATAACGATGGGCGAGCCCTGATTATTTTACTTAATGGGTTTGAAAGCTAGAATTAATGTTGTATACAAATTATCATTACATTAATACGGATTATTAATACAAAAAGCAGATTAATAAAATTAGGTTCACGATCTATAGACTCTTGTTTTGATTTTTATAAAATAAAATAAATATGAAAATATTGCCTTTACACATGGTTTCTAAGATATTATATTAAGGGCTGCAAAAGTTTGACACCTGATTCCAAATTTTAGCTCAAATGCCTTTGTGGCCACTGTGAAATAATTTGACTATGAAGATCGGTTATTGCTGACGGCCAGAAATATATAAGCTTATTGCTTGGCATCTATTGTCTACCATCAACTGTCACCTTCCCACCTTGACAGCTAATTTGCAGTTGCACCAAAGCTTGAATGTTTTTAAAAAAATTTCTTCGTCTTCAGCCAGTTCTTTTCATGAAGGTGCATCAATATGCCAACTTGGGGGGTAGGACTTTCATTCAAGTGACAAAATAAGAACGTATCTGCTATAGCTTCTAAGTGACATTAAATTACAATAAATAAATAAATAATTATTTTCCAAATTAGATATATTTCAGATATGTTTACAATTTCAGAAACACCCTGTGACTACTCTATCAATCTGTTAGCAGCGCCCCCTATTCTAACTAGCGACAGCTTTGGGCGACATCCTGCGTTTTATAGAATTGCTAATTAAATTTTTATACGCTCAGAGTAAATAATTTATTATTATATTTTATTTCTCTAAATATTATTTAAAAATACTTCTCAAATACTTTTCACCCCTAAAATCCACCTAAAACTAATAATCATTTATACTTGCAACCTTTACTGCACACATATTACTATCCTGCTCTGGCAATACCCTGCGGATGTCGGATCAGGGAAGAAAGTGAACAGCGAACAGTTTTCGTTGCGAAAAAGTTTGATTGTAAATAAGAAATATAGTGTTAACTTATTTAAAAACTACATAAAAAGTTAAAATATATTACAACGTTCATGTACGTAATAAATAAAGTGTGGTAAAGCGCTTTATAAATGCGTAAATTCGATGGCTGAAAAAGTCATCAATGGAGAGCTATTGAGCAAAACGCAAAAGGATCAAAAAAATTAAAAAGGAAGAAAGAAAATGAATGAGTGAATAGAAAAAGGGGAATGGTGAGTTAGGGCCTAGAAGAATATGTCAATAAAGCGCAATCGAAAAGAAGCGCTAATAAAGCGAATATGGGACAGTAAAATGTTTAAAAGATGGATAATAGAAATAATGCAAACAACGTGCAAATAGAAAAGAACAACGCGAGAATATGCCGAAGACGCGAAATGTAAAAAGGAAAATTTGATGATTTTAAAAGGGTTGTAGAAGCAGGTTAGGTTTACATGCAAAGTAGAAATGTAAAAGGTAGACTTAGAAAATATTTAGGAGCATTTTGAAAATTTTTGTAGTAGAAATTAGGAACTTGTTTTTACTCTTTTAACTCCTTTTTTTTTTGTTTATTTTTTTTATAATACTTAACCCTTTCGCTCCGACTTTTGTAAGGCGCTTGCACAAACTTTATTTTCGACATTTTGGAAACCCAATGGGACTTTAGAAGCGTACAAATCAAACGAAGCACGTAACTTATGTGGAAAGGGTGTTTTTGGGGTGGGACATTTTAGTCCCAATAGGATTTTATGGTGGGACATATTCATCCCAGCAGGGTTCAAACTACAGGAAAAACTTTTTGTATATAATATTTATTTTATACAACTTATGAATGTGCTGAAGCGAAACAATTCATACAAAATGGCAATTTACATGCTTGACAAACAATTTTTGTTCTTTTTTCAACTTTTCGCTGGGCGCATGCTGTGCATCGGCGTCTTGTAGACCCCTCTATGGGCAAATGCTCTCCAACGTTTCTCATTACTTTATACATATTCGAAGATCTTCCAAGCCGACGAGATCGTTTGTTTGCAGTAGATTCCTTACCTTCCTCAATAAGCGCCTCAGCAATTTCAACAAGGACTGTCAAAAAAGGCTTTTTCTCTCTGTTCAGCTCCGTATGTATAATCCAGGCATTCACTGCAGCCATCATCATACCACGGTAAAAAACTTTTTTCCACCATTTGTTTGACTTCCTGTTTATATCATATAATCCCGACATTTGGTCTGCTAAGTCGACACCACCCATTATAGCGCGATAAGTCTTTACGATCTCAGGACACGGAATTTCTTCCTCAGTGCCATCTTTCATTTTGCGAATAACAGTGGTCATTTCAGATGTGTGGCAGTTACTGAGCAGCATAACTTCCTTGACGTCCTGCCACTTTACGGCGATAGTACCTGGAATCAAGGAAGTTACAAATATCAAAATAAAGAAAATAAGTACAATTTAAATTAGTACAAATTACCTGCAGAATTAACTTTGAAAATGCCTTCACCTCGTTGCAATTTTTCTGGAATTTTGGGGACATTCTTGCGATTAGACATGCATGTTCCCAAAGCTGGATATTGTATATTGTCAAGGAGATGAACTGATGTAAAAAAGCGATCAAAGCAAAGTGTCACGTCCGGGTTTGAAATCGTAGCTGCGAGATCCTTCACAACTCGTTCTCCGAGTGTTCCTTCAAGTCCAGGTCCTTCTTTTCCACTGTAAATGTTCATGTCATAGGTGTATCCAGTCAAAGAATCGCAACGAAGCCACATTTTGATGCCCCGTTTTACTGGTTTTAAAGGCATATATTGTTTGAGCGAGGAACGTCCTTTGAATTTCGTCATTTGCTCATCGATGCTTTGGAAGCTGCTATCGTCGAGTCAGATTTTGAAAGTTTTTTTCAAGCAGTTAATGAAGTCGTCTATGTAATATGTTTTTCCTGCATCTGCAGGCTTGTCCACAGGAGCAAAATATAACTTAGACATTATCTGCTCAAAACGATCGCGTGATATGGCTGATTTTATAGATTGGTTGCTCAATGAAGCATGATTTGACCAATAGTGTTTCAGCGATGGCACATGGTTGTACGACATAATAAACATGCATCCAAGTATTATATCAATTTCGCCTGAGTCTGTGTGAAGAACTTTTTTTCTGTTCTGCCCCGCTACAGGTATTTTCTTGAGCCTCTCGTTGGTGCACTGAGCGATGTACATTGACATGCTTCTTGGAAATAATTTCCGAAAAATTTGATAGGGCGTCGAGCGACGTGAAATGTGTTCAGAAACTTTGCATTGCCGCTGACTTGTAACCGATTTTCTGGGAATAAACGAATTATCCGGTGTCCTCCAAATAACTGTGGCTGTAGGAGGTTCCTCAATTACGGGAGTAGGATGATCATCATCAAGACAGACAAAAGATTTTTCGCTAAATTGACTGCCTTCTGCGTCACTAGGAGAATCATCATTGGAAGTTTCGGAAGGCGGAGGTTGATAATTATCTTCACTACCTTCACTAAAATCAGTTTCCGAAGCACTGGTCTCATCTTCATCTTCATAAAGGACAGCAGTTATTTCTTCGGAATTTAGTTTAGTCATTTTTTTTGCGTCCTACAACTCAGCAAAAGGAAAACATAACTGTGTGCCACAACATACTGCTGGGACATATGTGTCCCTCTATGAAACCCTATTGGGACACATACGTCCCAGATTTGTTTTTTCTTTTAATTCTTTTATAAAGCACTTATAAAACCAAATTTATTTACTTACCGCTTTCAGTAAAGTATTTTTCTTTAGGAAAAACAACACTTCTTTGAAATAAATGCGTTTTTTTCTATAAATAATGCACAAAATTGGCCCGATCGAACTCACTTCTCAAGAACAACTGCTAAAAACAAACAACGAAAGAAACCACGTGCGTCACCGATAACGGTAAATTTTAAACATTGTTCATGGCTACTGATTGGGAAATTTTGGTTGAACTTACAATTCAAATAACGAGTTGCAGGGTCAAGCGAACATTCCGTGGGACACCAGTGTCCCCGCAGTAGCGAAAGGGTTAACACTTGCCACTTTTATACGTGTGTAAACTAGGGATTGTACATAAATCAAGTAGTCATATTTTAAACCTTTCCGAACCCCTTCCTACCGTCATGTAGTTCAACATTTCCTTATCTGTAAATTCCTCTCTACTGGCCGATGAAGCGATCTGGCCCACAATTTGTGGTGTGCGTCCTAATGATATTACTGATTGCTACTCGTTCGGCTATTGTCGTCGTCGTTTTCTAGTACATATTACAAATATTTTATTTTAAGTGGTAAATATATAGACGAGTGCCATTCGGAAGGCTCGGATTCAAATCCCGGTGTCGTACTAACATCCAAAAAAGTTATAGAAAATTAATTTAAATAAAAAATTAAGTTAAATTTTTTAGTTGCGGTTGTCCCTCGGCAGGGAATGTCAACCCACCGAGTGTATTTCTGACATGAAATAAAACTCCTCATAAAATCCGTCAGCCGTTTCGGAGGCGGCTTAGTATAAACTGTAGGTACCTCCATTTGTTGGAAAAACATCACGACGCAAAACCACAACCGTAAACCGTTAGTAACAGTAGAAATAGTTCATAAATAATATACATAAATTTCCCATAAATGATGTTATTTTGATATCAAAGAAACTTTACCCTTATAAGGTCGATATTTTCGTTTCCTGTCTGGCACGTAACGTTGTCTTTTTGAAAGTCGTTTTCAAAAAAAATAAGTCCCTATCGGCCATAAACCGCACCAAAGAGTTGTGCGTTGAGAATGAAGAGGCTTTTCTACAAAAAATCTTGGGTTATCATAACCCCAGATGGGACCTTTTGTTTATTGACGTAGGCAACAAGTGGAAAAATTGTTAGTATTTAAATAGTTTCAATATGTTCTTGAAGCTTGTATCGTTCCATTTTTAATTACTGGCGTTGCTTTAACTTGTCAAATGTCAAAAATTTACAGCTTCAAAAGTGACGTACACCGGAAAAGCAGGCTAGTCAAAATAACTTTTATTAGATAATTGTGTCATCAGAAAACAACACTTCTGCCGAGTTTCGGGAATTTAGAAAAGCATTTGAAATAACCATCCATTATTGACCGGGCTACGTGGTTTATGGACACTCCTAGACATTCCAAAATTTTATTTGGAAGTAATTGCATTATTGATAATTTTAAATAAATAATCGTAATTGATACCTTTATTAACATCATTATTAAATTTATTTTAAATGTATATTTTTTTTTATTATTTAGTTTCGTATGCTACTAAAATATTTGCATTTAATTCTGCGTGTTAGTACTTAAAAATACAAACCTGTTTCTTACGAAAAGGAACAAGCGAAATAGAATAAACGAACACAAAGAGATGACAAAAACTCGGTGAGGGGGCGCAGTGAAAATTTGAACAGAACAATGCAAGGAGGACGAAAAAAGCGCAGTGAAAATCAAAGCGCACGGAAAATTTTCAATTTATAAAAAAACTGCTCATTTAAAATAAGATAATTAAAGTGATAAAGTGTTTTAAGTGCAAACATATTGAAATGGACGTTGTGAATTAGTGGGGAATGAAAGAGTTTTATAAATTTTGTATGAAAAAAATTATTTGCTATAAATTTTCCCACACGCGCACACAATCAAACGCACACACACCCGCGGAGACCGCACAAAATCTCAAACAAAAAGGAAATCAATAAACGCAAAAGCGAGCCGTAGTAGAAGCACAAGTGGAAGTGGAATTCAAGAAGAAGCAGTAGAAAAAGGAAAAGGTGAAGGTGAATTGAGTGCGCGAAAGGCGAAAGGAAAAAACGAAACGCAATAAAATGGTGTGAAAATGCGGGACATTAAAATATTTCAGCGTGGAGGCTGAATGCTGCAAGAACACTTAACTGACCGAAGAGAAAATAAAGAGACAGACGAGAAGAAGAGTTATATTATTGGTGATATTAAAAAAAATCTACAAATTATTATAGTTACAGTTATAGTTATTACATAGGCGGCAGTAATAATTTTACATTGGACATAGGAATGGAAATGGCCAGCAGCGCCGCAAATATTACTAATAGCACAACTTCTCGTAGTGGTGTCGTGGGCAATACTTTGCCATCTCTCTTTGTCAGTGATCATAATGGCGGTAGCTCATTAGTTAGTAGCAAGGATTTAGATAATTTAATTGCCATGAATGACAGCGCACTTTCACAACAAATCGAATTTATATTACAAGAGGCTCCTATGGAGCATGACGGTGACATTATAAATGGCGATATTTCTGCAAATGTAGAAAGAATTAGTAGCGTTAACTCTAACACTACCATTAAATTGCAAAACCCACCGATAATAGTAACAAGCGCTTCCGACTTCTCAAGAGCACATGCAACCAGCGAAGGTATTGCGTCAATTGCAGGAACACAAACAATGGCGCAACATCATTTACTGAATGGTCGTCGGATCATAATACAAACTACTCCTGCTGCTAATATGATTAAGGAAGAAGAAGCGGATCCAGAATTAAACGATGAAAATCTGCAAGATATAGAAGAAGAGGAACAAGAAGCTGAAGCTGAAGAGAATCAGCTTCATCTTCAACATGCCAATATAAAAATGGAGCAAATAGATAATGGAGAACAGGAATATATAAGAACTGGTGGTATAAATTATATAAGTAC
Organism: Ceratitis rosa; assembly: GCA_037013455.1. Taxonomy (NCBI): domain Eukaryota; kingdom Metazoa; phylum Arthropoda; class Insecta; order Diptera; family Tephritidae; genus Ceratitis; species Ceratitis rosa. The sequence continues at coordinate 5,597,264 of JAWMAG010000046.1, forward strand.
GCCAACAATAACTACTCATCATACGCATTTAACAGCCGCTCAGCCACAACAAATAGTTTTGCCGGCCGGTTCAATTGTGGGTACAACAACAACCGGACGAACAGTAACTGTGCCGGTTTCAGAAGCATTGGCACAACTTCAACGTCGTCCCGTGTATATCAGTAATACAATGGGCGGCATGACCGGCGCTACATTCGTTCGCATGCCGGCTGTGATAAGTCGCAGTCCAATGACTGTCTTAAATGTCGTACAACAGGGTGTTCCTGGTAGTGGCCAAACACAGCTCATTCTTCAGGCAACACCTGTTGCAAATGCTGGTACACAAATGACTGTGGTCACGTCTAGTCCATCAGCGGTTGCCACGATGCCAACATTACCACCTTTGACAGCTAGTAACGCAGAAGTGTCTGTGGCTACAACTATGCCAGCCGTAATGCCCGCATTGGCATCCACATCAGCACAATCTACATCCCCATCGAACTCATCGTCATCTCCATTGTCGTCTTCTGGTCACGTTGCGTCTTCCACAGTGGTAGTTACAACGGCAGCCTCAGCGCCGGCTAATAGTAGCGCAATTAATGCGACAGCAAATAGTAACGGTGCTACAAATAGGACTTCCAGCGGCACCACAAATGGCACATATCAATGTGTTTCTTGCGCGGAAGAGTTCGAGTCGAAGGAACTATTTGACATACATTGCTCAGGCCATGCGAATAATATGAAATGTGCTATTTGTAATATGGTTTTGAAGTCACTCAAAAACTATGAGAAACATTGTTTACGCTGCAAGCCATACGAGTGTCAGATATGTGGACGCGTTGTTCGCTTCCGGCCGAATTTCATCAAACATATGCGTGTGCACACAGGACAACAGTCCGAGAGGCACAAATATAAATGTGATGTATGTCACAAGGAATTCATGAGTTTTGAATATTTCAAAGTGCACAAAAAGATTCATAATGAAAATGTTAATTTAACTTGTGAGATTTGCGGAAAAGTGTTCAGCGCCTTGGCATCACTGCGTGGCCATTCCAAGCTGCATTCGGGCGTGAAGTTGCACAAGTGAGTAGAACTTGACGTAAAAACTTGTTAATTTTCTTTTCATGTTTATTTTTCTTGGGTACTTTTTAGATGTGACGTTTGTGGCAAAGGTTTTGGCCAACGCTACAACTTAAAAATACACGCACGAACCCACACCGGCGAATTTCCGTTCGAGTGCACATTGTGCAAAAAGAAATTACACACCCAATCTTCCTTACAAACCCATATGCAAGTACATCAACGCGATCAAAACACACATGGCACAAGTAAAAAATCGGCTGCAAAGTCAGCAACATCGACCACGCCAGCAGCTACCATTGTCAAACTGGCGCCACAAGCAAAGGATGATGTGCCCAGCACCAGTGGGCTGCAACGTCATATACAAAATCGAAGAATGGAAGATATGGAAGATGACAACTCGGGCCTGAGCGACAATATACAAGGCGTCAGTAATACAAGTCGCATAGTGTCCACATCTTCATTAGCCACTGGTATACGTAGTGTGCAAACAACCACCACGGGCGACGATTCATCCAATGCATCTTCCAACGCATCGCATGAGCTAATGCAACAACAAATGAGACAACAACCACTACTGGTGACACCCACCCGTACAATTGTCATCAAAAATTATATGCAAAATGATCAAAGCGTTGGCTTATCCCAATCACAAACGCAGCATCAGACTAATGTTATACAGAGCAGTAACCAAAGTACGCTGCAACAACAGCTGTTACGTAAAACGCCAATAATACATTCTACAGGTGGTGCTGCAGGTACACTCTCCACCACTTTGGCGAGCGTAGTCCAGCAAATCGGTAAGAGAAAATTCTTGTGTTGATATCAAAAAATTATTAGCAATTAAAAAAATTTAATTGTGCAGCCATTTATATATATATATATATATAAATCAATTATATTTATTCTATGTATTTTATCTATTGCAGGCACCTCACCCTCGCCATCGCCCTCATCCTCGTCGACATCATGTTCCTCGTCAGTGGTTGTGTCCAAATCTGGTGCTCCGTTGTCGCTCGCATCCGCCGCCATCGGCACCTCAACTATACGCAGTACGCGCAATCATCATTTGTCTCAATTCAATACGTCACTGAACACATCTGCATCAACGAGTAGCAACCACCGTGCGTTACAACGCAATAATAACCACCGAAACCACAACAACAACAACCACCGACGTCGACATACAACAAATTTGGACGATGATGATGATGATGACGATTTAGATGATTTTGTCGATTCGTCACGTTCACGTCATCATCATCGTTCACTACGTGTGAATGGTCAACATTTTGACGATGACGACGACGATGAGAAATCCTCCCCGTCCTTGGCCACCGCGGCCATTATCAAAGTTGAACCGAATCTGTACTCATCAGGTTCGGGTGATAATTCAAATGAAATGCTCATTAAAGAAGAGGTTATGTTCGAGGATTCCACCCACCATTCCCCACATTCGCCGCCAAGTTCGAAATTTCGTATATCAAATTTTGATAACGATTTGGTTGATCATCATGTCGTTTTGAATCATTCGCTACAACCATATGGAAATCTCTTTGACCCGCATAACATGCCCGATGCAATACCAGTGCAATTGTATCCTGACGATGATGATGATTTTCATTTGGATCACAGCTCATTGGGACCGCTACATCAGACCTCATCGTCCACCACCGATGGTGATTTCATTAAAAAAGAATGGGTTTATGGTGCGAGTTCGAGCTATACAATGAATGGCAAGTTCGGTGAGGATAGCGATGCACTCTGTGATTCGGGTAATTTCATTTACGACTGAGCAGTGGAGCGGCAAAAGGTATTTTGAGCAGTGTGATTGTCGTGTATTGAGAAACGAATAATAATTGTGGTGATTAATGGTTATGCATATACATACATACAAATTCATACAAAATTCATAGCTGAAAATCGAAAAATTATACATAAATACTTACTTGTATTGACGAGTACCGACTAAATGGAAGCAATGAACAAGTTGCGTACAACAAATGCCAATAAAAAAAGTATTTTTTTGTCTGTATTGTTAAACAAACTTAAGCTAACAATTTTCAGAAAGAAAACAAAACTCATGAAACACTCAATATAGTGGATAATATTGTTATTTTAGTGTTTAGAGAAAAAAAAATTCACCACATACAAATTGGATGTCAAATTCGGAAAACCAAAAAAAAAAAAAACTATTACGTAAATTACAAAAACAAAAAAGGCAAAGTAGTAAATATGCGCAATGTAGGCAATGCAATCAATAATTATTAATAATAATAATAATAATTATTCAACAAACATACTTACTTACTGGCGTATGAGTCGTTGTACTTCCATATGCATATGTATGTATGTGTGCAAATTGCTCATTAGCGCAATTTTGACTGACCGCGAACAAAACTGGTTGCAGGAAGTGTAGCTTCTTGCATTAAACTCAATTCAAAATCTCACAAACACACACATACACACATGTTATCTATTTCACTCTCCTCTATCGCTCACGCACTATCTATCGCTCCTCTGTTTTTTTTTGTCTAGCACAAATTAATTTAAGTTTCAATAATAATTATATACAAGCATAATAAAATAATATTAATATAGTAAATAAGTGTGTAAGTAATTAATAATTCTCTCTAACATATTATAAAATTTAAATGAGTGAAACTAATTATTGCCTCTTAACTAAAAGTAAAGTTTTTTTTTCTTCTTTTTTTTTTTTTTTGTTTTTGATTCGACATTTTTTTTTTTTTTTTTTTTTTTCCTCCTTTCTACGATTTTATTATTGTTGTGTGTTGTGCATAATAAGTGTTAGCGCAAAATCTTAAGTTAAAGAAATATCCAATTTAAAATATAAAAAAAAATACTTTTTATTTTAATTTGTTTCTCCATGTTGTTGCTTATGAATGCCATCTTCATTCGCTAATGCATTGTCTGTTAAAATTGTTTATTTAATAAGTATATTTGGAATGTAATAAAGTAACAGTGCTTCAGTTACAGAGTCCTAAATATATTTAGTACATAAAACTTACTTTTTTTGTATTTGAAGCTCACCCCTAAAAGTTCCCCGTCATTTTAAGACATCATGTCTGACAGAAGAAGAACTATATTTTGCAACCCGTCTGCAGAGATTGCATCTTTATTTCTTAGAACTCTGTCAAAGCTGCTCACATTCGTAATTTTGTAATGAAAAATACTCTTAAAACAATAACGATCTCGAAAAGTTTCTGTTTTTTCAACATATGCAACATATATTTCACGAAATGTTCTCTTCACTGCATTTTTGTGGCGAATTTCTTACAAAAGTTAGATTTTTAGTATTTGATAATCGAAACTTTCGCTAAAAAATTAATGCTGGCTACATTTTGGCAAATTTTTCATGAATTGTCAGTATTCGGTGTTGACGACAAATCTGTTTTTGTCTTTTAAATATTTTTCTTAATTTAAAAATTAAATTTTTGTGCACGCTAAATTCAAATTTGATATTTTTATTATATTTTTATTAAATTAATATTCATTATTGTTTGGTAAAATAAATTCTAATATGATTTCGCTTGGAAAAAGTAATATTTAAAATGTAATTTTTGGTCGTAAAACTTTTCGTTTAATTTTACTTTACTTTCTCTCTCTATGCATTCTGCATGCAGTAGTTAAAAAAAAAAATATATATATAGTTAAATTAACTGCATGTTAATACAAATAAAAGTGATGTGCATTTTCAAACTTAAAAACAAAAATGAAATGAAAAAAAAAAACGAAACTTGAGTGTTGTTACTCTTGCCCTCCTCCATTAAAGAAATTAATTAGTAGTTATTGGATTAAGTAAGATCATAAAGTAAACTAGTTACATACATATAACTTAGTAAAATTTGTGTGCAACATTTGCATAGCGATATTTTAAATTTTTCTCAAAACCAATGTTACCCATGCGGCGTATAAACTATTATAATAAAATCAGAAAAAATGTAGCGAAATTAGTGAAAATGAAAAATTATACTAGTATAGCGATGAACCCTCAATCGGACGCAGCAAACCGATTAATCATGTTAATATACATACATATAAAATACTTTTGAAAGTAGTCAGCATGTATTAAAACAAAAATATTTTTAAATTGTCTCTTAACATTACAAAATTTAAACAATTTTAATTGAACAAATTTTTTGTCTTCTATCAATTAAATTTCTCTTGCCCGCGCATTTTCCATTAAACGGTAATTTTATTTTTTTTTTTTTTAGATTTAAAAATTTTAGATTTAGTGTTACTTGCAAAATATGTGGTGCAAAATTATTAGTAGCTCAGCGTTTTCGTTTTACATCCTCCTTTTTCTTCATTCATTTAGCAACAATATGGACGGAAAAAAATGTTTAATATAATTTTCTAACAAATTATAATTTTATTTACTCGAAATGATGCTTTTTTGTGAAAATATTTTCTAATGCATTTTTTTTTCTTAAATATAAAAACTTACATCATAAATTGCTTTTAATAGTGAAAGATATTTGTTTGTATTTATTTTACTATGCATTTGCAAAACAAATTATTTTTACTAAAAATTGTAAACAAATTTTATATATATTTATATATCATTATTAATATAACAAAATTAATAGCTAAGCAACACAACACTCTCATATACTACGTGTACATATGGACAAACAAATATCATGCAATTGTTTGCCTTTTTTTTATTGATAAAATAAGTTTTTTTTTATATTTTGCACAACCGATTTCTCAACTGTATTGTCCACACCTAAAACCAAAGATACGAACTACTCGTAAAAATACACGTCTACTTTCATATGTATATACATATATATGCATTTATGCTGTAATATTAATTAATATTTTGTTTTTTTTTAAGTTCATTTTTCATGCTTCAAAATTATTGTATTTTAAATTTATTCACCTCACACATTTGAAATAACGCATGCATCATGTATGCATTAATGCTATTTCTTTTTTTTTTTTAAATATATGTATATTTCTTGCAAAAAAATATCAAAACTTAACTTTAAACACAACCACCCATCATGTATTATTAACAAATCAAAAATATATATAATAATATATAATAAAGTTACATATATTCATTAATATATTTTATTTAAGCATTTTTTTATACACACATACATACATACAATTATTACATGTAATTTTTTTCTTATAACAAAGGTCTTTTGAAAACATATATGCAGTGTATTTTATTATATAATTTAAAGAAAAGTCGTAAAACTAGGCAAAATTTACGTGACGTTATAATCAATATGGCAAAGTTTAGGCACTTTGAATTTTGTTTTACTTGGGAATTGAATTTTTTTCTAAACGGCGGACAGCCGTTTCTACGCATTTCGGACAGCTTATTATAAAAAAAAATATTATAAAACTAATATGTAATATGTAGAAAATAATATTAAAAAACAACATAAAAAATAATATAAAAGAAAAAGAAAGTAATAAGCAAACAATAAAAGCAAAAATAATAATAAACAAGTAATAAAAGAAAAAAAGAATATATAATAGAAGAAAAAAAAATTATAATAAAAGTAAAAAAATATATAATAAAGGAAAAAAATGAAAACAAATAATCAAAGAAAAAAATGGCACTCAAATGATAATGAAAAAAATTAATAAACAAATAATACAAGAAAAAAATAATGAAAAAATAATACAAGAAAAAAAATTAACAAATAATAAAAGAAAAAAAGAAAAAAAGAAAAATATAATAAAATAAATAAAATTAAAATAAAAGAAAAAATATAATAAAAGAAAAAAATATAATAAAAGAAAAAATTATATACAAATAATAAAAGAAAACATAATAAACAAATAATAAAAGAAAAAATAAACAAATAATAAAAGAAAAAATAATAAACAAATAATGAAAAAACTAATAATAATAATTATAAAAATAATTATAAAAATAAAAAAATTAAAATAAAAGAAAAAAAATTAAAATAAATGAAAAATTTAATAAAAAGAAATAGCAAACAAATAATATAAAAAATACTCAACAAATAATTAAAGAAAAAATTATATACAAATAATAAAAGAAAAAATAATAAACAAATAATGAAAAAACTAATAATAATAATTATAAAAAATAGTAATAAAATAAAAAAAAAATGAAAGAAATAAAAAAAAAATAAAAAATAAAAAAAATAATACAAAAATACTAAAAGATAATACTAAAAAAAAATAATAAAAAAGTAAAAAACATAATAAAAAATAAAAGAGAATAACAAAAAAATGTTTAAAAAGATAAAAGAAAATAAAAGAAACAAAAAAAATAAAAAACATTAAAACAAACAATAAAAGAAACAAAAACAAAAAACGAATAAAAAAAAAAAAAAAAAATAAAAAAATAATAAAAAATAAAAAAATAATAAAAAATAAAAAAATAATAAAAAATAAAAAAATAATAAAAAATAAAAAAATAATAAAAAATAAAAAAATAATAAAAAATAAAAAAATAATAAAAAATAAAAAAATAATAAAAAATAAAAAAAATAATAAAAAATAAAAAAATAATAAAAAATAAAAAAATAATAAAAAATAAAAAAATAATAAAAAATAATAAAAAATAAAAAAATAATAAAAAATAATAAAAAATAAAAAAATAATAAAAAATAAAAAAATAATAAAAAATAAAAAAATAATAAAAAATAAAAAATAATAAAAATAAAAAAATAATAAAAATTAAAAAAAATAATAAAAAATAAAAAAATAATAAAAATTAAAAAAATAATAAAAATTAAAAAAAAATTATAAAAAATAAAAAAATAATAAAAATAAAAAACATAACAAAAAAAAAAATAAAAATAAAAAAATAATAACAGTAAAAATTAAAAATAAAAATATAAAATAATTAAAAAAAATAATAAGAATTTAAAATAAAAATAATAGGAATTAAAAAAAAAAATAATAATAAAAATATATTAAAGAAATATAAAAGAATGTAAAAACTAATATGAAAAATAAAAATTATATAAAAAAATATTAAACAATAATATTAAAAAAATAAGAAAAAAAAATTTAAACAAATTGAAAAAAAAACAATAAAAATTGAAAAAATAAACAAAAATAATGAAAATAATGAAAATAAAAAATACAAAATAAAAAACAAATAAGAAATAAAAAAACGAATAAAAAAATAAAAATAAAAAAACGAATAAAAAAATAAAAATAATAGTAAAAAATAAAAAAATAATAATAGTAACAAATAAAAAAATGGTAAAATAATTAAAAAAATAATAAGAATTTAAAATAAAAATAATAAGAATTAAAAAAAATAATAAGAAATAATAAAAAATGAAAAAATATTAAAGAATATTAAAAAATGTATTAAAAAATATTATGAAAGAATATAAAAAACAATATAAAAAATAATATAGAAAATAATACAAAATACATACCTACAAAATAATACACATAATAAAAATTATATAAAAAAAAATTAAAAAAATAATATAAAAAGTAATATGAAAAATTAACAAATAAAATTATCAAGCATTTACAAAATTGATTTATTCTCGAAATTCTTTTTACTCACGTTCAAAAGGAACGTACTTTTGTATCTGTCGTTAGAGCTTCAAGCAAAGCTTGCGCCTAAATATATGCAATGGTTTTATATTTATTATTCTGCAATTTTCAAGTGAAGAATTTGATTATATTTCGCTTTGTAACGAAAAAAAAGTATACTCGATGTAAATGATTGTTTTTAATTCTCAAAGACTCTTCAGTGCAAAAATTAATAAGGCCTGTTTGAAGAATAGCTCAGCGCTTTGAAAGCTTTTAGACTATTCAGACAGCTTTTAGGCAGGTATTTTCGACGACTGATCGAATTCTTTAGCATCAGAAGTTTTAAAAGCTTTAAGAAATTCGCTTAATACCCGCTCCTTTAAAGTTAAAAAAAAAATTGTAAAAATTGTTGACGAAGTTCAATATATATACATACATATATAAATATTTGTGCAATACTGAACATTTTGAAAAATATTTCGTTGTCAAAAGTTTGTCAAAGCAAAAGCTTATATGTTTGCGAAAAAAATTAATGCTTTCATTTATGAGCCTTTTTAGAAAGGAGCATTTTCTTTGACATTGCTACAAATTACGAATTAACATCAGTGAATACAAGATTTTGCTAATCAAATGTTAAAAGCGCGTTGTCGTTGGATAGTTGAAAGATGCCTGAAAATTTAGCTCACTTAAACGTGTAACAAAAATATTTTTTCCCATTTGCCGAAGTAATTTTAAATTTTTTATAGTGAATATGCATGCAGGCACCTGTTTGTAGGCAACGTTTTAGCAATAATTTGTGCAGCTGCGTACGCCAAGCAAAGACGTTGCCTACATTTAGGCTGATTATCATAATACATTATTATTAGCAAACGCTATGAAATCACCGTTGAGAGGTTTTTTAATTTAAAATTAAATATTTTGTTTCTTAATACATAAATATTTCAATATTAATTTGTGAAGCGAAAAAATGTGAAATGTTGTTTACAATTAAGCATAAATAAAATATAAAAATAATATTCCAAATCAACAATAGCATTAGAACCCACTTGCCAACGTCCAATTCTCTCTTCTTCACCAACGAATATAAATTAAAAATGAAATAAATAAATATTTAAAAATAAACAAAACAATTTCTAGCTTCACTGTATGAAGCCTACACTTTTTAACACGACTATGCTTTTAAAATTTAATTTACAATTTTTTTACAACTATTTTATAACTAACTATTAACTGTATAAAAAATAGTAGTGATAGCAAAAAAAAACCTAACGACTAGAGGCGAACGACTCTAAAACTTTATGTACTAAAAATGAAATTTTGTATTTATTTTCAAATTTTACACTGTTTAATAAGAGAAAAAAATATTTAAAAAATATGATGATAAAAATTTAAATATATATACATATATATTTATAAATGTCTGCTATTTCTACTACTAAAAAATATCGTGCAAAAATGTAAAAAAAACGTAGTATATAACGCAATTAATACTAAAATATTAAAAAAAGTTAAAAAAAAACCGAAACTAAAAAGTAATTATCAAATTTTTTAGTAACTTTTATAACAACAAAGCGTAATATAAAATACATAAGAAAACTAACACACAGACGTACACAGAATTTTGTGCGTTTTTTAGTGATGAACAATGTGTGGAGCATTAAGAGGAGCAAAAATGAATACATACATACGTGTACAATATCTATTTATTATGCATAGTGAATGAGTTAATACAATATATATATATATATATAATATATATGTATGTAAAAGCGACAAATATGTAGTAGTTGAATAACTGGACATTTCTAACAACAAACAATTACTTGTAATAATCTTTTTTAAATGTACCTAATTCTGCAAATATAAATAATATATATAAATGAAAAATATATATATATACCTACACATATGTATGTATAGTATGAATATTATTAGCGCGCAAAAGCTACAAAAAGGTTAATAGAAATAATTGTTTAAAATATAATAATAATTGAGAGAAAATATAAATGCATTTGTATGCATAAAGTGTATATTAAAATATATTATATAAATAATATGTATGTATATGAATGATTTTTTTTTTTTCAATTTATACTTCAATCTAAGCATACATACATTTAAATGAAAAATTTCATAAAAATAAATAATAATTAAAAATTAAAAAATTAAAAAAAAAACTGTAGATTTCTTGTACTTGTGTGGTGCATGTGTGTGTCGATAGTTGTTGGTGTATATGTAGTTGTAATAACTCAATGTGTATATGTAAATCGAATATTTCATATAATTATATACATACATACATACATACATACTACTTATATACAGTATTTATAAAATCTATATGAAAATGCTAACTGTTGCATTTAAAACTGTTTGTATGTGTAACGTAGCGATATAAATATGTATAAATATACATGAATACAGAGCAATAAAAGAAAATTTGAAGAAATGTTAGAAAAAAAGAATTTAAAATCTATTAACGGTACTACTACATGATATGTATGTTAGCAGATGAGCTGCAAAAAGCACAAAGTAAAGCCGGAGCGTAGTTACATACATACAAACAAATGTATTTATATATGGTGAATGAAATTTTTATTTATTTATTTATGCACATACAAATATATACAAATATTTGTTTATGAATAGTTTATACCTACATATACATAGATACATTTTACTGCACAAAAAAAGAATTAATTTGTATGTGCGTAGTAAACTATCATAAAGTTTGTGCATAGTTGTTGTTAAGCATATACTAGTATAATTGTTAGTTGCGATTTTAAAAATGAGCGTAAATTTTATTGTGTATTGTATTAAAAAAAAGTTGTATTTTTTCTGAAAAAACAAAGTTTTGTATTTGCATAAAATAACAAAATAAAATAATTTTTTTGCATTAGTTTCACGTAAAATATTATATGCAAACAAAATATATATGTATATATAATTTGCAAAAATTGTAAGTATTAAGTTGAATTATGCATTTATACATGAATATATGTATATATATAATCCAACAAACAAAAATATATTTACAAAATTCGGTTGTTTGCAATTTTGAGTTCACTAAATTGCAAAAAAAAAAATTATAGAAAGAAATGAGAAAAAATGAAAGTAATTACTTTAACTAAAACTAGAGCAAGAGAAAATAAATCAAGTATGCCAAAATCTCAAACATTATGTATGTATCTAGAGTAAACGAATGTGTGCACTATGCATAAGAATTTTGTTTTTTTTTTTCGAAAACAAAAAAGAAAAAAATATTTTAAAATACTAATATCATTTATAAAGCCACATGCATTTGTGTTTTCACTTCAGTTCAAATTGCGTACAAACCAGTGGTGTTTACATTTATTTATTGTGTATGTACACATATACATACATATACATATATATTTAATTTAAATATTATTACTTTTTATTGTATTTAAAATTGTATATTAACAAAATAACAAATGTAGCTACGAATTTGTTAACAATATTACAATACATATATACAACTACATATGTACATATATATTTTATGAATCAGCTGCTTTCCTTAATTTGCATAATTTTTTTTTTATGTTAACTTACATATATATTTACATTAATATGAACATGCTTATACATACTTATATATACATACCTATATATATATATTTTTTAAGTTTAATTAACACTTTTTGTAATTATACATTTTTTTCACATTATTTTGTTTATTATTCAGCTAAACATTTTTATTATTACTATTATTATCAATATTTTTCTTTTTATTATTGTAACTGTGTAACAAGCTGTAGTAGAAATATTAAGCTACAATAGCAATATGTAATAACAATAATTGTAGATCAAAATGTAAGCCATAAAAAAAATAATTTTGAAAATTTAAAGTTACAAAAACAAAAAAAAAATATTCGAAAAAATATTAGCAAACTTAAATATGTAGTAAAGTAAAAGAAAAAAAGAAAAACTGTAAGCAAAAGATATTCGAGAATATATACCATATATGACGTGGAGATTTCAATATTTTTAAGTAGACGAAAATGTGTTTCAAGCATATAAGCTTTAAAACATGAAAATCGAATTGTGCGCTTAAGTGTATTATAGCAATTCGCTAACCTGGAATAAATTCCATTATATTTCTTTGTGCAAAATTCTATTTTTAAATTGTGCTCTTAAGCGGTTATGTAATTAAGTGCATATGCACTTAAGCGGAGTGATTAAAAATACATCAATGTCCAAAAATTTAAAGCATTGACATATTTCATACAGCTACGTGTATATAGCTAATTGTGCGCTTAAGCGTATTGGCCTGGAATAAATTCCATTATAAAATATTTTTTGTTCAAAGAATTTTTTTTTAACTTATGTTTTTTATACCAAATCGCTAACCTGGAATAAATTCTAATATATTTTTTGTTAAAATTTATACATTTTAAGAGTGTTCCTAAGCGGTTATGCAATTAAGTGCAAATGCACTTATGTGGAGTACTTCAAAATTCCTCCATATCCAAAGAAAAGTACATCAATTTGAAAAAAAATTACTTCCAACAAAATATTTGAAAATTTCACTTGTGAAAATCTTGTTAATTCAAATGGTTAAAATCGTGCATTTAAGTGGGCAGGCAATTAAGCGGAGTGCTTTAAAATGTTTATTTTAAAATTCGCTCTAATTTAATGTTCAATAAAGTACATTCATTGAAAAAATAAATCCATAAAATCTTTAAAATCAAATTTGTATGTTTTTTAAATTTTGTAAAAATTGAATTAAAATTGTCTTTTGACAATAAATTGTGCAATTAAGTTAACATTCAATTAAGGCATGCTATTAAATACTTTGATTTGAATTAAACTGAATTTTTTGTCCAAAAAGTATGTTTCTTAAAAAAATATTTAAAATCAATTAACACTCAACACAACATTTGACGTGTCGCTGGCATAAAAGAATTTGTTTGAAAATTTCCACTTTTCTTTAAATGGATATTGTGGTAATTTTTGAAAATTTTATCGCAATTCTCTAACAAGAACACACTTTAAAAATGTGCACTTAAGCGGAGTGCAATTAAGTTGAGTGCATAAAAATCATCTCTTAAAAATCATCATTTTATTAAAACTAACTATAATTATTTTTAAAACAAGTATATTTATTAAAGAGAATATCAAAAAAGTCAACAAAGCATTGAAATATGTCCATATTTTTGAGTGCCGCTTGCAAAACGAATTTTCGCTGTTAATTTACTATATTAAAATCTGAAATTCTGTAAACTGAAATTTCTATAATTGTCTTTCGAGACTTTCGTGTGCTTTCTAAAATCTGTTTTGTGATTGAACACGTTTTGTAAAATTGTGCAATTAAGCGGATCTATTGCGGCAGTCTTTTTAAGCAACGTGGAGTTTTTTTCAACTTGAATTTCTGAAATTAAACGCTTGACAATGCAAAAAAGTGCTATTTTACTTGGGCAATTAAGCGGACTTAGCGTAGTTTCGGTTGTTATATCAATCGTTCTTCCTTATTACATTTGGTGACAACTTGCGACTCTTAAATAATATATTTTTTTTAAATCTTCCTGATTCGAGTACAATTTAAAACAAATAAATTTGCTTCCACATTTTTGAAAAATTAAAAATATTGAAATTTCTACCAGTAAAAAAAATAAAAATAAATTAAAAAATACAACTTAAGAGAATCCAAATTCTCATTAGCAAATACGAAAATATTCAATGTGAAAATAAAGTAATTGAAAAGAAATGAAGTGTAAACACTAACCACCCGGTAATTAATAAATAAAGTAATAAAACAAATTTAAGAGAAATTATTTATACACACATACATACAATATATTGGTATATACATAGTTATAATTATTATATATGCATATATACATACATATAAATGTCTAGTCGTATTTTCAGTATTATGAAAATGTATAAAAAAAAACTAAATAAAAACAACAAAAATATCAAAAAACGAACAAATAATTAAAAAGCAAATATGTGAAGTAAAAAAGAAAAAAATTAAAAAAAAAACAACAAACAAAGGCAAGTCTCGTACATTGCAGTCGAAAAACAAAAACAAAAACAAAAAGAAAACAAGAAACACGTGTCAACTGCATAAATCAATAAACAATATTATTATACATAGTATATAAAACTAACCAATCAAGCCAGTCAAATAATATAAAATAAAAATTCTACAAACAACAAAAAAGCAAAATACAAAAAAAAAACAAGAACAAATAAATATAAAACCTTTTTAGAAGCATTTTTTAACACAAAAACTTTATCTATAAAACTTGAAAAGAATAGATTTTTCAAAAACATAAACAAAAAACACAATACAAAATCGTAAAATAAAAACTCAACTTATTAACAACAAAAGAAAAATCTTACAAAAAAGTATGTGAATAAAAAAAATGAATGTCTGTATGTTTTTAGCTTTTAAGTTTCTCGCATTAACATTAAATTAATAATATATATATAAATCATAAATACATATATAAATAAAAATAAATAAAAAAAATTAATAAAAACAAAATGCATTCGTACATTCTTATTGCGTTTGAAATATTGAAGTGTTGAGGAGTGCAAAGAAGAATGTGAAGCGCAGTCATGGAGAACAAAGAAACAATTAAAGAAGTCCTTTATTGTGACAAGCAGTACACAAACTGCACCTCAGAATGCTAATATATATAAATATGCACATGTGTATGTGCGTGAACATACTTAATTATGTATTTTTATTGTATATAGAGCTTATATTTTTTATTTAGTGTTTTTTTCCAATTTTCTCTGCCTTATTATTTAGTTATATGAGTTTTTATAAACATACATACAATATGTTTTTATTATAATTTCATTTGTATTAGTTTGTGAGTTGAATGTTGATTAAAGTTTTATAAGTTTTCAATGGAAAAGTTGTTTTCTTCTATAATATTATTAAAAATAAATTAGATCACTTTTCTTTATTATTATTTAATAATTCATATTTAGTTTTTTCATGTTTTCCTTTTTTATTTTTAATTTTCTTTTTTATTTTTTTATTTTTAGTTCCCTTTTTTTATTGATTTTTATTCCTTATTTTCAACTTTGTTGAAATTTTTAAATTTTTAATTATTTTTTAATTCTTTTTTAGCATTTTATTGAAATATTTCTATTATAATTATTTATTTTTTATTGATTTTTTCTTCATCTTTTTATTATTTTTTAATTTTTTAGTGGAACTTTTCTTCAATCTTTTTTCTAGTTTATTTTTAGCTGTTTTATTGATGGTTTTTTAATCTGTTCTTTTATTATTCTCTTTTATTTAATTTTCAGTTTTTATATAAATTTATTAATTTATTTAATGTTTTAATATTTTCAATGTTTAGTTTTTATTATTTTTTTTTTTATTTTTTGATTTATATTCGTGTGTGAACTCTTATATTTTTATATTTTTTATTGATTTTTTGAATGTTATAATTGTTTTTTAATTTTAGCTTTTTTGTTAATTTTTTTTTGTTTTATTTCTTATTTATTTATTTATTTTTTAATATTTTTTTTTAACTTGTAGCTTTTTCAATGGGACTTGCTTTTAATTTTTTTAAGTTTTTTGTGTATTTTAACTCTTAAATTTTAGCCGTTTTATTGATTTTTTAATTTTTATTTTTATTTTTTTTTGAATAGTTTTCTTTTTTTGTTTTTACTGATTTTCTTTTATTAATCTTTCTTCTTTTTAATTTTGGTTTTTTTATTGATTTCTTTAATCCTTTTTTACTTAAGAATTCATTAATTTTGTTTTTTAAATTTATTTCATAATTATAATTTTATTTATAGTTTTAATTGGCGTTTTTAATTTTTTTATTTGATAATTCCTTATTATTTTTAGCTGTTTTATTTAAAGGTATTTAATTTTTTATTTTTTAATATTTTTTAATTTTAGCCTTCTTATCGAACTTTTTTTTTAATTTTATATGAAGTTTTTTATTTTATATATATTTTTTTTTGTTTTTAGCTGCTTTATTAAATTTTTCCTTTTTTCTAATTTTTATTTTAATTTTTCAATTGTTTTTTATTTAAGCCTTTGTATTTTTTTTGTGAAATTTTTTATTAATTTTTATATTTTTCGATTAATCTTTTGTATTTAATATGGTTTGGTTTTTAGCTTTTTCATTTACTTTTTTATAATTTTTTTGCTTAGCCTTTTTATTGACTTTTCCTTCAATTTCTACAGAATTCTTCATTAATATTTACTTTATACGTGTATATATTAATTAATTTTAATTTTGTTCTACTACTTTTTATTTTTAACTTTTCAATGAAATATTTTTTCAATATTTTATCTTGCATAATTTTTTTTTTTTTGCTTTTTGTTTCACTTTATTTACTTTTTATTAATTTCTTTTATTTTTAACCTTTTTATTGTTTTTTTCTATCTTTTTGTTATTTTTAGATTACGTTATTGATTTTTTTACATTTATTTTATTTTTAGCTTTCCATTGATTTATTTAAATTTACTTTATTATTTTTTTAGTTTTAACTTTTTTTATTGTTTTTTTTTTATTATTGATTTTTTTATTATAATTTTATCTAGCATTCTCAGAGAAAAGCCACAGGACGATACGTATAGTGAATCGTTCGCAGAAATGTATCGGCATAATTATTTCTGGAAATGTTTTTACCAAAATGATACTTCATTGCTGCGGGACTCAGCAGGGGTCTACTTCTTACCATTTCTGCATATGACTAAGAAATGAGAAAACTTAATTTTCTCGACACCTTATGAAGGGATTGATTTAAATTCGAGTTTTTTAGGGGATAAAAGTAGTTTCTAGGAAACAAAGTCACTTAAAAATTTAGGTCTTTGCATACAAATTTATCGCTTAAGTGCCTCAAAGGCAGGAGTAATTTTCAATTTATCATACTATCGTCGTCGGTCGTTCGTTACCATCGTTATTTTATAAAGGTTAACAAAACTTTTGCTGAATCTATGTCACTCTTAAAACTATCTTATTTGAACAGTTGGAACGGGTTACTCGGAATGGAAGATAATTCCTTTTTAATTCTGCCACATATGTTAGGTTAGGTTAGATTGACTGCAGCCTTTCGACGTAGAGCCTTACTTCTGTTTATTGACGGGCGTTCTTTGTTGCATAGGAGAGGATGCCTATATTGGCTGGAACAAGTTAGTGATTCAAGTCGATGGTAAATATGTCCTCGGAAGGCACGCACATCTAGCTTGGTGAATTTTTCTGTGCTGGAATTTAGTCGCCTCGGCGAAGTCGATCAACCTCTGCCCATTCGGTGTTGTCTCGCCATGGAGGCTAAATTTCCAGTCTGCCAAAAATACCTTCACTGCCCACCCTGGCTTTAAAGTCGCCAAGTACAATTTTAACATTTTGGAGGGGGTAGTGCGTCTTTGATTACAACGTCCTTCTCTTCCGTCGGGGCGTGGATTCAAATCAGCGTTGTGCTGAAATACTTCCCTTTCATGTGCATTGTAATGAGTCGTTCTTCTGCCGAAGTGAATGTCACTACTCAACGACCGAATTTTCGATTCTTTATATGGCCGCGGTAGATTTCACAAGGACCCACATTCTTCTGTTCTAGTATTGTCCATCGCTCTTCTTAGACGACAGTTATATCAGCCGTTAATTTTACAGCCACACTTTCCCAATTGAGGGACCGGACATATCAGATGCCTGCCTGCAAATTATAATCCTTAACACATTTGTAGATATGGTCATCAAAAGGGGATCTCTCAACCGAGGCTTAGTTAAATAATTATTCATTGCACCCAAAGATACTTCGTCTAAAACCGAAATAGTGCGGTGCTTGAACCATATGCAAAATAATCGTCTCTGGCCACTTCCAGTGAAATGGCAGTAAAAAACTTTCCTCACTTACGTCAACTTCTACAATGGTCCTATGTTGCGAAAACTACACTTTTACAGCACTTAAAACTACTTTGTCGATGTAATAGACATCCCAGAGCTATAAGAGCACTGAGATGAGAGAACGTTCCTGCTCATCCGAGGTTTGCTCTCAGACAGTTGAGCTTCCCAGTGTGTGTTAGACGAATTCTAGGTGCCTTCCTGTAATTTTATACTAAAAGGGCAAAGGACTTAAGTTTACAGCGGAAAAGTGTTCCACGAAGATCATTCGTTATTCCAAGTGGAGGATCGGTAATTGTGAGCTTCTAGTGTATAGGGTACATCACCGAATTTTCATTCATGGTGTGTCGTTTAGAATATTCGAAAAGAAAGAAGCATGATCATGAAGAACTTGAAGAGATGGCCTCCAAAGCTCGAAAAATCTATCAGCAGAATCACTATTGCTACTTTGGACTACAGACGATTAAAAAGTAAAGTTGTCCCTCGAAGCATGACGATAAATCTGCTTTCCTAGATGTTGCAGAAGTTTTGGCGATGTCAATATACGATGATTCGGTTTTGGGAGTCTTCGAGAGAAGAGATTTCTGGTATCCTGCAAATACCCCAGATGCAGATGTCGTAAAACATAGACATAGTAGTTCAGCGACTACGCTGCCTAGCTCATGTCGTTCGAATGGATGAGAGCCCTCCAGTTCGAAAATCATCAGGTGACGGAAGTAAAGAAGTGAAAGGCATATACGTCTCTGGAAGAATCCGGTAGAGAGCAAACAGGTTTCACAAGGTGTCTCCGATTGGATCCAGACAGCGAAAAGAATATACGACTTTTGTGCTATTGTGCTAAAATATATCTAAGCGAAGAATTAAAAAGAAGAGGAACCAGTGTGAAGTTGATTCAATATATCGAATCCAAAGATCTTTCTCTAAGTCTCCTGTCTAGAATCCGCTTCCGGAAAGAGTTTGGAAGCTCTTCAAGTAAAGAATACTGTTGAGGTGGAAGGGGTTTATTGAGTAATAGAGCAAGTAGACGTCGCCTACAGTAACACTAACCTAGAACCGGGTTGGTAGAACTGCCAAAAACGTTAGACACTATCCGGATTCCTGTTACTGTTGTTGTTGTAGCGACTACGTCAACCCCGCTTAGGGCAGGTATTATTCATCTAAGTCGCCGAGGTCATTTAACGGTAGGTCCAGGAAACGTGCTGTTTCACCGGGATCGGACCAGAGGGAAAGGGGGGTTAGATGTGTCAGCTTAAGAGGGCATATGAAGAGGTGCTTAGTGTCGTGCGGAGATTTTCCACATGCAGGGCATACGTTGGAATTGTTGGGGTCAAGTCTGGAAAGGTATGAGTTTAACTAGCTACAATATCCATACCTAAGTTGCGCCAATGTCACGATATGTGCTGACTAACTCTTGGTGAATGGCGTTGAGTGCCTGTCTGTACGCCGCCCTGTCCAGCGGTTGTTGCACATGTTGTTGGATGGTGTTCTTCAAGTCTAGTACCCCTTTTACAATGTGCCTAGGTGGAGGTTTAGCTTCTATAAGCTGCCTATTGGGGTGCTCCCTACGGTATACCTTAAGATGACTCTAACTATTGCTATTATAGTGGTGGAGTCTTTTTTGGCACACGCAGCAGAAATAATCTATGGGACCAGAATTGGATTCGATGACAGCCCTGATGAGAAGGATTTGGAGCAACCCAGGTGCGAGATGCACTTAAATTAGTGAAACCTGTTGACCTAAACGGAGTTAGGTCGCCGAAAGGGTTACAGCTCTTGGCTGGATAAAATTCGGCTCAACTCCGGTGCGTAGAACCGGCCATCTCAGCACCCTAACTTGAATGAGTTGTGTTCTGCATTCTCTGATTGCATTAAGTTGGGCAATAAAGGTTGAATTGAGGATTCCTCAATTCCGCCGGTGTGGAAGAGGTGGACTCTGGGCTACCTGAGTGGTTGACAGTCATCGGTAGCGCTTCGAGGTCAAACTTCCAAAGTCCGTAAAATTAAACAATGGGTTCCGCCGGGTGGTATCCGCTCCCCGCTTCTGTTTCATTTTTACATTTCCTTTACTTAAGCTTTCTACTTCACCAGAGTGCTTTTCATTGATCTTATATGCCAATAAACTCTTGATATTGGCATTGATAACATGCGTTTGAAAGTAAACTGCTAACTCACCTCCCGCTCCCACTTCTTTACTGTACGACACCTGTACTTACATCCTCGTCTAACTTTTACAACAATCGGCTCGAACTCGGCATGAAAGTCAATGGCTAAATTTTTCCGACAATTATATATAATTGGCACTTTGTAACCGCTGAAGCGATTTTCGGCCGAGCTCCTCCTCCAATTTGTGGTTTTGCGTCTTGATGTTTTTTCAACAAATGGAGGGACCTACAGTTTATACTAAGCCGCCTCCGAACGGCTGAAGGTTTTTTTTACGAGGAGCCTTTTTATTTCATGTCCGAGATACACTCGTGTGGGTGGACATACCCTGCCGAGGGGCGACCGCAATTAGAAAATTTAACTTAATTTTTTATTTAAATTAATTTTCTATAACTTTTGGATGTTGCTGGCACTGGGATATGAACCCGACAATTAACAACGCAAAATTACTGAGAGTCTCTTTCGACGGTCTTCACTCCGCATACGACTGCAAATGCCAAAAAAGTACAAAACCGCTACAATATCCTCAAGGTGTTAGACTGCAGCTCTTGGCGTAAAGACAAAGAAACGTTACTCGCAACATACGAGTACGTGTTATGAAATATCCTGATATCATCAGGGCATCACTTGCACAGTGAAACATCTATTATTAAATGCCATTTACCAAGACTCTCTCAGCACTTTTATAAACTCTCTTTCTGTGAATGCTATTCTCGGAATCCAAGCACCACCAATTGCAGGGTTGAGACACCCAGCCTCTTCTCAAACCTCAAACGTACAGTTTTCAGTCGAAAAATTAATTCACTTGAAACAAATTATTTTTTATTAAATGAATATTCTTTATTTTTATATTCCAATAAAATACAATAGATTTAATATGTATACATATATATGGTACAATAAATGCGAACATTTGTATATAAACATAGTACATACACGTACATACATAATTTCGTACATATGATACAGACTCTAAATATACATACATACATAATAATATTTATTTTGTGCATAAAATGCATTTATACATATTGTATATATAAGTACATACAAACGCTTGCCATTACTAAAATTCTTCAATGGCATTTAAGTATACAAATTAAATTTAAAATAACTCAAGCTTCTCAAAAGCTATAAATATACATACTATATACTACAAATACATATAAATATTTACTGGTACATCAAGAACGAAAAAAACACTTACGTTGTAAATTACGAGTTTGAACTAAAACTCCTACAGACCGGCGGTACTACGTATATAATAAAAAAAAATCAAAATATTTTATACAAACATTTATGTGTACATATACGCGGGGGTTGCCTTTAATGTTTCGGGATTTGGCAACCGTAGTATTGCAATCTATCAACTGACAACTTTTACGTAAAGTTTGATATTTTTGTTGTCATGCATAATATTCAGAACATTTTTACATACGATCGCTATTTGCGTTGCTTACAGTAGATTAAAATAGCCATCGTAACGATAAATTTCACGTCAATCAAAAAATTTCTTTCGATTTTGTTCAAACATTTGAAAATGTAGTTAAAGCAGTTATCAAAATAAATTTTATTTCGTTTCTACCCGAAGCGAAAAGCTGTCGTTAATGTTAAATCATTAACAGATAATGCTAAATCATTAACAGTTAATGTAAAATTGGTAACAGATAATGCTAAATCATTAACAGATAATGTTAAACGTTAACGTTGCAGTGTGCTGTTGAATCATAGCAAGCAGTTAATGATGAGTTTGTGCGGTTTCAACATTAATAATTTCATTTCGTTTCGATTAGATGGCGTGGAAACGAAACAAAATCATTTTGGTAAATTTATTTTTCATATTAACCATAGGAAATGGCATTTTTGAACTCAACTAATAAAATATAAGATAAAAAGATGGCGAAAGGTCATCCAACTAAATGGAAATTACATAATTGATTAAAGTTCATTATAAAATTAAAAAAAAAATGTATTTACTTTCTTTTGAAAAACGTCGGAAACTATTGATACGTGAGATTGAGACAATTATATAAGGCATTAGTGGGATTGCCCTACATTAAATATTGCATGTACATTTGAGTGTAAAAAAATTTTATTGGCAAGGTTCGTATCGTTTTGTCGAAAAGAGAAATGTTAGGTTAGGAGTTCGAGAATTGAAACTTGGTAAGGCATGCCTGTCGTAAGAGGCGACAAAAATCCTATAGTTCAAGCGATAGTCGGGTCTTTATACCGAAACGACCCGAATTTTTGTCCGGCCAATGACTGTCACTTCCGCAATATTCCCCGAAAATTAATTTGAGGAATATTTTTAAGATTAATACAACAACAACAAAGCAACACAGAACAGAAATCTTAGTGGTACACAAGTATTTGTTTGCAAATTGTCTTTCAAGAACGAAAGACGAATCACTCTTCACAACAACAATACGAGCTCTCACACATAGACCGAAACAACAGCATTTTTGAGGATTCGAAACATCGATTTGACGAGTCATTCGACCGGATAGCCTAAACTTGGTACCGAATGACTTCCCGTACTTAAAAAATACACAGAGAAGTCAACGTTTTTCGATTGGTGCCTTCACAAGTCATGTTTTGGCCATAATTCAATCAAAGTGGGAAAAGTGCTTCCACAATTGGTTCGAACGCATGCCAAAGTGTACAAATCTTAGTGGAGAATATTTTGGGATAACAGTAAAGTAATTTTCAATGATTAATATTTATTATTGTTCTCTAATTCCGAAATATAAAAGGCAATCCTCTTATGTATAATTTATGGTTCATTATTATTATTACATACCTACGTTAAAACGTCCGTACGTTTGGTCTGGAAGCGCTTTACGGTAATTAACTATTATTATTTTCTTGAAATACATATGTATAATCATAAATACATATTTATTTATATTATTTATAGTAAAAAAAAATTAAAAAAATATTATAATTCACCCTTTACATACATACATATGTATAAATTTTGCACATAATTTACATTCAACAAATATTTTCCATAATCGAGAAAATAAACGAAATTATTGCAGACCAAAAAAAAACGGAAATTTATAAAAAATTTTCAATAAAATTTTAACTTAAAATTCTTTCGTTTCCTTTTGGACAATAAAAGAAAAACAAAGAAATAAATATATATATATATAAAAAACCAACATATCTATACATATACAATACATAAACTATTCTTAAGTGTTTACCTAATTGAAATGAATCGGAAATGAATGCGGAAGGACTCTTACGCCACAAACGCGCACAAAATGGCCACAAATGGAATTGTTTTGTATTTTATTTTCACTTATTTTCCTTTTTACAAGTTTTTCAAAAAATTTTCGCCAAACTTGGCGTACGTCTAAACGGATTCCATGAACTTGATGACAGACTGCCCAGGCGGCTTTTCGGCGATGTGGTTTTGAAACGTGGCTTGGGTTTTGTTGTTGTGCCCGTGGGACTGGAAGAGCCAGAAGAGACGCCGGAAGAGCTGGCAGCGGAGAGTGTGGAAATGGAGCCTTTCGATGATAGGGGCTGAAAGAATATAAAAAAATTTTTTTTAATAATTTTTAAATTAACTAATGTTTTTTATTATCTTATTGGGAGTAAAAATCAATATTCAAAGAGTTGATCGTCGCTAGCCATTACTATTTCCCCATTCTCTCTAAATTTTCTCATAACTTCTCTGTCCTCGATCCAACCATTTTTCAATTTCTTCAAATATCCAAAGCGGTGACCACAAAATTGTTTTGCGTCCGTCGAAGACCTCCCATTTCAGCAATTCCGGGTACAGGGACACATCCACTTCGGGCTTTGTCATGCCTCTCGGTCGTTTTCTCTCAAACACATTAGTTGTAGTCGAAAATGTTTCACATCAATGGTTTCGCCTGGTTAAAGCAGCTCATAACACTCCAAATCCATCTGATTCGAGTACTATGGATGTGTACCATGAATGTGTTTCTTTGGCGTCGGTTTTACCAGGCTTGGTATAGTATTTTTTCTGCTTGGCGTTATGGTAGTTTATCTATCCACTTTTCAACGGTGTAAAAATCTCTTCCTCTGAGGTCTTGCAAAAATAGTTCTGAGGTGAAAAATCATCTTTTGACATCTCTCGACTTCAACTCAACTCCTTGCTTATGAACGAATTCAAATTTCTTTAATCGAACGGAAATTGTTTGTTTTGCTAGTCCCAACGATTCTCCGAGTTCAGGTTGCGTTTGGCATGAATCTTGATTCAGTTAAGCCATCTTCAAACCCAGACCGAAAAACTTCGTTCGGCGCAGATTCACCATAAATTTCGACAAGCATTCGATGGGCTTCAACTAGCATTTTACTCCGATTAAAGTATAAAATCAAAACTTCCCTCTTACTTTTACATTTTTTTTTAACACAAGCCCGGAGATATTCGAAGAGCCAAAAAACAATATACTCATAGTTGTCAGAAACAGAAATTATTGTTGACGTTTCCAAGATCGACCATAACTTGCAGTTGGAGCCATCTTTTGAGAACGGACCGTATGAATTTGTACCCCCCAAAATTATTACTTTTTATTATGCTTTTATATATTATTTTCTTATTATAGAAGTTTTCGCTCCATACCTTCAAATAATTCCTATCCATTGGCGTAATGACTTTCAACTCCAGCGTACTGCCGCACGACTGTATTAAGCGCACCACCTGTTGGTGAGAGTACCATTTTACATCGATGCCAGCAATTTCCACAATAAAATCGCCTTCCTTAATGCCGCCCAACTACAAGAATGTTCAAAAAAAAAAATTATTTATAACATAATATAAATAACGGTATTTTTTAACTTACATCCGCCAAAGAATTAATTTCCACATGGGCTATAATTACCGGCGCATCGCCACGCACATGAAAACCGAAACTCTCCAATTCCTCTTTGTATTGACTGCAGCCAACTTCGTGTCCTTCATTTGGTGTGGGACAATGACAACGATAATGTGCGTGAGCATTCTCATGATATATGGAAGAACCTTTCTGTAAGCGTACACAACGCGGCGCAGTCCAATGACGACGTGCGGAGAAAATCGCTATGGGGCCGAGGCGTTTGAAGGGATCCTCCACTTTGTGTGATGTAAAGTCGGGGCCGGTTAGGGTGAGGGTGAATTTTGAACAGGCTGTGTGAAAGTAAAGCAACAAATGAGTATAAAATCTCAATATATTCATATAGATTTTTATAAAATTTTTTGTGTAAAAGATTTACTTAATATAATTCAGAGATCTTATTCAAAAAAAATTATCTTCATTCTTCCTCTTACCTTCATTGACAACTTCTATCACATGAAAATCCTCCTGTATATCGTTTTCTGGCGCTTCTTCGAGAAATTTCTCATACTCATCTTGTGTTTTATAATGGGCTTCCTTCAAAACTTGCGTCAGACTTAATTTGTTCTGGAGGAAAAAAATTAAAAATTTATTAAAAAATTAACATTTTCGACACAAAATCTATCATAGTATCATTTAAATATATAAACTAAAGTTCCCAAGTATGTGCTGGTTCTAATAAAATCTTATGGAAGACACTCAAATCCTTGTTAAGAATCTTTCAGTGAAGCAGTCATATCAGAGGACGCTGAAAGATCACTTTATAGGCCACACACTCTGTCCAATTATTTCGAAACTTTGGTCATGGAAGTATAAAAACCCGTATCAATTTAACTACTGTTGATTGAACGTATAAAAATGTAGTCAAGATAATTTCCCTCCAGCTGAATAGAGAAGGTACAATGTTCTATAAGAGAGAGCTTCTGGCGTATGCCGATGATATCGACATTATTGGCCTCAACAACCGCGCCGTAGGTTTGCTCCCTTCAGACTTTATAAGGAAGAAAGGATATGGGTCTGGTAGTGAACGAGGGCAAGACGAAATATCTCCTGTCCAAACTCTACCAGTCCCTCATCATTCCCGTCCTGCTATATGGTGCAGAAGCATGGACGATGACAACATCTGATGAGTCGGCTCTAGGAGTCTTCGCGAGAAAAGTTTTGCGAACGATTTATGGTGCCTTACACATTGACAACGACGAATATCGCAGACGATGGAACGATGAGCTGTACGAGTTATACGTATTTTCCAAATTGCACCAGACAGCGAAAAGAAGACAGGAATGGCGCAATGTTGTTAACTCAGCTATAATCGAACCCAGTGTTAACAACTTTCCGTTCAACTGATCGAAGGGCGCGTCTGAACGATAAGCTTCAAGATGAACAGAACGGTGACTGGAAGCGAGGTAAAATCCGAACTGTCACGTACCCGAGACGCTGATAAAACTCACGATCAGGTAATAATCAATTTAGGTACATCCATCCTTAATGGGGATCCTAGTCAAGCAAGTCAAAGAAATCGAAGTATCTTTGTACCCGCCTCTAGGGACTGCATTCTACTCTTCCAAAGTGGGTAGAATTCGCAATTGAAATGGCTTAAGTTTCAGGTGCTTCTCCCTCTGTACAACTTTCTACAGAAATCGTTTGACGGTATGCCGAGCCTCTCTGCGCATCTGCTAAGTAGATATGCTTGTATATATTTCCTTTCTTTTAAGCTTTTGTGGCCTCCTACATTATTATAGTCACATTGGCATAACTGAGACTAATCCATTTTAAGTTAGCATCAGAGATGATTAATTCTCTTTCTTATATATAATTTGTAACCGATAAAATAGTTTTTGGCCGATCTCCGATTTGTGTTTCTGTTCACAGGGACATAGAGGGGTTATTGTTAGGCAGACGAACTTGCTAAGCGAGGCACAAGCAGATTCTTCCCGACAAAGGACGCCTTTTGCAACATTCAAACTGCTACTCAAAGAAATTGCTGATGAGCAGTCCGAATTCAGATGGAATTTCTACTACTACTACTTGCTACTTTCAGAACATTTATATAAATTTAGGCGAAATAGGATCGGAAAGGGTCTTTAATTATTGTAGCCTCAGCGGGCCATTGTTTGATAGAACGAAATGGAGCGAACATGGAATTTCCTTTTAGAAGATATTGCAGTGGGTGCAAGAACGGATGAGGGAGAATGAACGGTCTGCCATCTCTTATGTGTCTGCCTAGCGACGGGCAAAGGTTCCAATGTCGGATGTAGGATAGCAGAAATCAAGATAAATTATTTAATGAATATTAAAGCTTGTGGATGTGCTAAAAATCGTGGCATCACCTACTCTGGTTTAAATATATTGATGCTTCCACGGCTATAGACACTTCAACCAAACCTAATCTAATAAGATTTTCTTCTGGGCTCTTTATAAGCTCTTACAATATTTTTGAAACTGTCTCGGGAAATTTTTAGAAGGACGATTTATTTGTCAACTCTCTTAGGATCAGTAACTTTAGACATAATCGCCCAGCAGCATCTACCGATTCGAGAATCATAAGTTTCACACCACGTTTCGTCTAGTGGATAATGCGCATTCTCACAGAGGCCGTTCAGTGCGCACCGAAGACGCGACTGCTGCTGTGGAGAAACAGTATCAATGAAAACCCGAATGAGTCCGCCGTCGTACGCAACAATCGGAGCTGTGCCCATCGACTTTATGGAAGAGTGTGCGGGATTACAAAATTCAACTCATTCAAAAATTGAAACCGAACGATCAGGCAGCGCTTCACCAAACGTGGAATGTGCAGAATCATTCAAAATATGAAACCGGGCTATAATGTTACAATCAATGGGAAACACTATAGATGTCACCGAGCGTTGGTTCCAACAAAGCAATTTATTACAGAGCGTATTTTCTCGTGTCGTGAGCATGTGTCGTGGCCTTCAAGATCATGCGATTTAATACTCGCTGGACTATTTTGAATTGAATTTTGAAAAGTATATTAGACACATTATTGCTGACCTACCGCTCAATTGCTGGAACAAGTGGTAGGAAATTGGGCCTAACACTTTCCCGACATCATTTTTAAAACATTATGGCATACCCTCATCTTTAAAATAAGGCTAAATTATTGGCCGTTACATTAAATTTAAAGCCTGTTATATCTTCTTAAAGACCATATGGTTGAAAAGACAACCCTTCGGAATTATTATTATATTAGAAATAAATTCAAATAATTTTAGGTTCTAAGTCTGGACTAATTTTTGACGCGCTTGAGATCATCTTAAAGGCATTCAGAGATCTACACGTATACCAGATATATCTGCACCTAAAAATAGTTTCGGAACAATTTAGGAAGAGTTCGAGCTTGATTCTGGATCACTTATTGAGTCCTGTACTAACAGTTTCAATCGTTTCAGAGCCTAAGCACAATTGATGACTAACCAATCAATTTGTTATTTTTGAAAACCAATAAAATTTTATTTAAAACATCAAATAAATTAATCATTGCAATCGCATATTTCCATAAATAGCCTGCGCTAATTCACAAATGGTAATGCATACCACTCATAGCTGCGGTCTGTGGGCGTTCTGTTGAGTGCCATCCATCCACCGATAGACATGTGATTATCTAATGTCAAATGTCAAACAGCAAAATGTTGAATGACAACAATTTATGCTGGTATTGAAAGCAAGAGCAGCTGCAATTAGCAGCATATATACATATATGGTATTTATAAATGTGAACTCACCTTCAAAAAGCGGCACATACGCTGCAGGCGTTGCGTCTCTTCATGACTAGCGAGCGACTCCTTCAAATGGGCGCGTTTCAGTGCCGTCGCACTCGCTGCATCCTCTTCACTCTCCTCAAAGGCAGCGGCTGCAGCACGTAGCGCCTCCCGCGCATTACCAATAAATGACTCGTTGGCGGTGCCACCGTGTGAGGTGGCTTGACTTTTTTTGGTGCTGAGCGATGACTTGTCGGCGGCAATATCAACGCTACACGCCTCATAATGGTGGGCAAGTGCTGTAAGTAGTAGACAAAGAAGAAGAAGAAGAAGCATAATAATAAGAATTAGAAGACGTGTAGTGCGCAGCGGCAGAAATGAACAAGTTGATGAGCGTTTAGTTAAACTTAAGTTTATTAACAATTATTGAATTATGCAGCGGCAGCGAGTGAGAGAGCACGTGCGCAATAAATTTGTTTGGACAAGGTAATCCAGTCGCATTCCATGCGCGCCGCCATTACAAGCTAGATGACATTCTCAGCCAGCTGCAAGTGCGGCACACAAACAAACAAGCCATGCGGCATGAAGTGTGCAGTGCTTACCTTTATAGAACTCAGCTTTCAGCGGCACCAGACCGGCCCAACACTCCGGCAAGTATGTGTGTGTGTCGTTCATTTGTATATTTTTGTGCATTTCATTATATTCGAGTGTCAGCTGCGCCGCTTCGCCGGACAAGTCTTTGAAAAGCTATTGGTTGATGATAAAAAAAAAAACACAAAATATTTGTTTAAGTTTTATAAAAATTTATAATCACATTAGATTTTAATACTTACATGACTGGACTCGGTGAGGCCAAGTGCCTCGATTTGCAGCTGCAACTTCTCGAAGAGACATTCACGTGCCTGCGATAGCATTAGCGAGACGAGTACATCGAGCACTTGTGGTTTCAGATCCATCGAGGGCGCATTGGTGAATGTATCGTAGATGTGTCGGAATATGCCGGCGGCACGTAGGAAACTATCTACGGCAGCATCTAAACCCTTTTCGGTGGTGCGATCGTGACGTGCGCCAATTTGTGTGTAAATAGCGCCCAGATTGAAGAGCGTGCAGGCCTTCTCGAAGGCTATGGTGCGTTGACAGGAAGGTACGCCTGAGGAGGAATAATAGAGATTTTAGGTTACTTAAGTTAAATATATGTAGGTATATGGGGACAACCTTTGACAGTACTACAATTAGAGGATGCAGAACACAAAAAATTCAAATGGAAGTTAGCAAATAAGTCTATATACATCTTCATTTGCAATGTTGTTGTGGGTTCTGCTATCAGACTGATGGAGCGTGGTTAGTCGCACCGAAGAGATTTCGGATATAGCGATAAAAAAACTTTGCTCACGACACCTTGGATCTAAGAATATCCTCTAGACATTGATAGAGAAGCGGTTTTCACAGTGAGGAGAACACCGTCTCAATCTACACCGACGGGTCCAATTTGGACTGCAGTGTGGGGCCGAGTTTTATACTCCGAATATTTTTAAATCTCCATTCTTTGTGTCCAACAAATTCAGTTAGCATCTTCCAAGTGGAACATTTTCAGTATTGAAAATGCTGTGGAGTTGGCCACGTAGGGAGCATCTCCCTACGGTGAGGAGAGAGTTTCACTTACAATTTGAAAAAAATGGCACTAAACACATAGAAAGCCAAATTCAACTGTATGATAACGAAGCAGGCAGGAAAGAATCTACAAATCAAGTTAAAAAAAGCGTGAATAATCTACAGGGAAAAGGATGAAGGGAAAATGATGAAGGCTTCCCAGTTGCTAGAAACACATTTAACTGCAATCTCTTGGACTTAGTAAATGTTTAACGTCAGATTAATAAGTTTAGGAAAATTCCCATGGTCTCAATAACCTCAAAAAGTTCGTGTTGATATTGCAACTGTTTTAGTCGCTATCAAATTAAAGTAAGCTGGTCGGCTGGGCAATCGGAAAGAACTGTATTGTAAGTCGAAATTACAGAGAGACGATTTGGACAAAAAAAATTCGGTCGTTGTTTTGGGGCCGCCTCTCAAAGTTAAAAAAAAAAGTATTCTTTGAAACAAATTACTCACCAGTTAACGAATCATACCACTCAAAGTAAACGCCCAAATTTCGATCTGGAGGAAAGAATCTCCGTTCAACATAGTACAATAAATTGTAATAACGGAAAAGCAAAGCCACGCCCTGGGCATCACGTGAGGGTGTTTTAGAAGCCTATAAGTAGAAGAAGAAAATATTAGTAAGAATCAGCTTAAGTTTTCGCAAAGCATTTCTCTATAAAAACTTCATTTGATGATTTAAATACAAAAATTTGTTTCTATTAAATGCTTTAGAATATTTACCTGTCTGGTATCTGTTATATCAGCAATGGCGTCCACATATAAGGACGGCTCTTCGCTATAATGTTCCAATATTAAATCAGAAAATGGTTCCATGAAACTAATTTCCTTTGTCTCCTTCAAGCCAAGTGGTATCATTGGCATAACACTTTCATGACTGTAAAGATAATAATAAAAAAAACATAAATATTAAATTTAAAATATAATCAAGATTAGAATTAGTTTATTGAAAACAACGTGAAACGAAATAAAGTAAGATAGAATTAAATAAAACAACAAACAATTATATATAATCAAAAAATTAATTACAATAAAATAAAATAAAAAAAAATAAAATAAAATAAAATAAATAAAATAAAATAAAATAAAAAAAAAATAAAAAAATGTTTAAAAAAAAATTACAAATAAGCTTAAAAAATTATATAGAATGAAAGAAAGCTATTAAAATTATATAAATTAAAATAAAAAAATTAAAAAATAAGTAAAAAATAAACGAAACGAAAGAAAATAAAATTAATTAACAAAATGAAATAAAACAAAACCAAATAAAAGGAAAGTAAATTTAATAAAACAATATCAAGTAAAATATAATAAAATTAATTAAAATAAATTAAAACAAATTAAATTAAATTAAAATCAGATAAAAATATATTAAATTTAATTTAAAAAGACAAACTAAAAATAAAATAAAAGAAAATAAAATAAGTTAAAATAAAT
This sequence comes from Ceratitis rosa, assembly GCA_037013455.1. NCBI lineage: Eukaryota > Metazoa > Arthropoda > Insecta > Diptera > Tephritidae > Ceratitis > Ceratitis rosa. The sequence goes on from JAWMAG010000046.1 coordinate 5,629,511, forward strand.
AAAATAGGAGAAAAACAAAAAAATTAAATTAAATAAAATAAAAAATTAAAAAATAAATAAAAAAAATTCGAAATCATATAAAACGAAACAAAGTAAAATAAAATAAAATAAACTTAAAATAAATCTTATAAAATAAAATATTGTAACATTATGTCAAATTAAATTTTATGGTAAATAATGAAACAAACTAAAAAATCTTAAATTAAAGAAAATAGAATAATTTAAAATTAAATAATATTAATTAAAATAAAAAATTAAGAGACATAAGAAAAATAAAATAATGAAAATTAAAAAAAAATATTTAAAGTAAAATTAAATTATTGTAAATAAATAAAAGAATTTCAATTAAATTTTATAAAATAACTAAAAATAAAATATAATACAGAACATAAACTTTTGTATGTAGCATCATCGCAATCATTTTATCTGCTTCTTCTTTTCTACCGCTTTGTGCTCATCATTACGTTTTTATTCTCAATCTTTTCACAGCAATCATGTGCCATTTGGCACTTTAACCTCAATCGCCTACAGGTATTTGGGACACAGTCTTTACCTAGTTAATGTTCTAAAGGCATTAGCGATATGCTTTAAAGTATACAATCAGCACCCAAATAATAAATGGTAAAATAAAAGGTATAAAAATCGTAATGCCATAACACGAAACATAATGCGGATTTAATCCGTCAGATCTTCGTTCAATGCGCAATGTGGCATGACGATGGCGAAACGGACGGAGTTTGCGAAATTCGCGAAGCAGTTTATTGTTGATTTTTGGACACCAGCATACTCGTGACACGCTTTTTTTTTGTCAACAATAAAAGTTTATAGTAAAATATAACATAAAAGTTATTTAAAAAAAAAAATAAAAAATAACTACACTAAATTCCAGTCGACACTGTTCTACTCCACATATGCGCATGCGCAAAAAAAGATCAACAACAACAGCAGCAGCCTATTGTAAAAAGTCACAAATCACTAATTTTGCGGATGACACAAATTCATTCATTCATTCATTCGCTCATTCATTTGTTCTGGGTGTGCAAGGTGAGATTTTTTCATCTTTTGTAAAATAAAAACCGAAGAAACTTCATTAAATTCTTTGATGTGACACAAAGCCATATTAAAGAAATTGTTTTCGCCTGCGCTGTAGCTTACCGCACCTCACTGTCGCTGTTGAAATATTTCCTGTAGGTGTTTGATTTAAAGCTGATGTTTTGATGAAGATGTAATTAATTATTGTGTGTCAACCGGCGTTCGGGAGAGTGAAGTGTGAACACACCTTAAAATTACATGGAATTGAATTGATTTGAATATTATGATAATTAAGAAGATGTACGATCATTAATATTATGTTAGTACATAACTTAGACTTGTAAGTAGTGATCGAAGTGGGATTTTTAAAAAAATGTGAATCACTTTTTCCTATAAGCAAACATACATCGGCACAATATGCTCAGAATAAGCTTCTCACCTCAAGCAAGGGGAAAATATTCTGTTTCAAAGAAAAAGAAATAGGGGAAATATAAATATTGTAAGCCACCAAAGCAGGTATACTTAACAACTTCTTCCTGTTTGAGTACACACAGATATCACCTGTTCATTTTTGTTCCTTATTTCTCTTGTCATTCGTAGGTTCATTCTAATTTCAACAGTTTTGACAACCGATAAAAACGAAAGTAAAATAGAGACAAAGTTTTGCGTTTTTATAGTTTCTACAATGGTTCGAGCACAACTCGAAAGGGTTAGGTTAGGTTACGTTGAAGTGATTGATGAGTTCCAACCCACTGTGATACTCCTGAGGCCTTCACGAGATAGTAAAACCAATGTGTATAGTTGGCAAATTTGAGCTTTCAACGCTTTTTTTCTTTAGCTAGAGACTACCTCCCAAAGTGCAGGACATTCGCAAGGAAAGTCCCTTAAAGTGTGTGCCAAATTCTTCTATGATGATACCAAGTTCAAACAGAATTGCTTATACAGAATTTAATTGAATACCCTTAATTATAAGACCGTCAGTTCCGCTTGAAAACCCCGATAACGATCTGGCAGGCGAAGCTCGACTTATTTTAGAAGATTCTCCCACCGATTAAACCACACTTTTTAAATTATTGTTATTACCATAGTTGATCATGTTTTACCGCGCGCTTCGTCCAATATTCGCTCGAAATAATCGCCCAGCAGAGTCGGTAATTCGAACAATCACATACCGGTTTCGCACCAAGTTGAGTGCGGGAAGACCCTAATACTGTTGACCCGAATGAGTTTACGGAAACATTTTAATTTTCCCGCTTACAAAATCCAACTCGTTTAAGAATTGAATTCGAACGACCGGTGAATCGGACCAAAACGAGATGGCCACTGATACTGATTTTCACAAGAAAATTTTGTTCTTGTGGCATTTGGAGATGATGATAATCGACAAACAATAGTTGAGACGCCTTTTCATCCTCAAAAAAGCACTGTGACCACAATATCTTCAAAAATGAAATCGGCCAAAATATTATAGTCAATGGGGAACGCTATAGAGTCTTGATTAATTTATTTTTCGTGCCTGAAATGGAGGATGTTGATGTGAACGACCTTTAGTTCCAACAAGACGGCGCTACGTGCCATACAACCAACGAAACAGTAAATTATTTTAAGGAAACTTTATTGTGGAGTGATGTGAAGTCGCTTGTCTGCGCAGGTAAGCTCGGCCCCAATAGCTGCTAAAATGATCGAAAATTGAGAAGCTCGCCTGGATTTAATTCGAGCCAACCGCGGCGGTTACTTGCCCGGAGCAATTTTAAAAAATAATGACAAATCCTTATCTTTATAATAAACGAAAATTCTTGGCCATGATATAACATTATATGCGTTTAAATATTTCTTGAAAATCACATGTCTAAAAAACACCCTTTTTATTAATATAATTTGGATTTTATGTCAGATCCAAATAAGTACATACAAAATATGAGAAACGACATTTAAAGTTTGTGGTAAATGGAATTAGAGTAGATCGATTACGCATTTATCGATTATTCACGACTTTTAATTCCAAGTTATGTCTTGTTTAGACTAAACGACTAATAAATTTATTTATTTTTACATACGTTTGTATAGGTGACATATAACAACAAAATATTACTGAAAGAATAATAAACAAAAATACATACTTGTGGCCAACTCTTTACTTTTTCCCCTCAAAATGTCTGCCCAACATAAAATTCATTCGGTTCATTGGAAAAATAATTTTAAATGCATTCAAAGAAAAATGTAAACAATTATGAAAATAATTAGACAGCTTGTGCGGTAAAATACTTTGTTAAGTTTCCAACTATAATTTTATTACAGCTTGTTCAACGTCAATACTGATTTTCTAAAAAATTTCTTGGCTGCTATTTTATTGTATAATGAGAAAAAAATATAAAAAAATAAAGAAAAAATAAATAAATAAAACTAATACTGCAAAAAAATACCGTAATAAAAATGCGAAAATAATATAAACAAACAAATAAATTTGAAAAGTTATAAAAAAAGAAAAATATTTGTGGTTACATGCATATGTACATACATACATATACATTAATTATAATTGCAAATGTGCGATTGTTGTTATACCATTATAACTTAGCAGTTGTAGTTGTAATTGTAATTGCTGTTAAATAATTACTGGCTGCAGCGCGAAACTACTAAATGCACAACAACAACAAGAATAAAGCAAAATTGAAAAAAACTCAAAAATAAAATAAGTGCAAAAATGTGAAAAATACTAGTTGCCATTAAAAGAGCACTAAAGAAAAGCATGAAAACTGCGAAGAGCACAAAATAAAACGCTGGAAAAGACAAACACAAGCAAATAAATAATAAAACCAAAATGCGAAAAATGCCGATAAAAAAGATAAAAAGATAAATAAAACATCGGCGCGTGTCAAACGGTTTGCAAGTCAAGCGTATAAAAACAACAATAATAAATAAGTGACTGCAAAAACAAAAATAACTATGAGCGAGTTGATAAGTAAACAGTAAGCACCTAAAACAATAACAAATAACGCCTAGGCCGTTAAAATTATATGTTATGAGATTTGTAGAAGAAGACAAAAAAAAACAAAACACACACACGAAACGAAACGAAAAACTTTTGTAGATTTGCTATAAAAACACAAAATGCAACACGTTCGCAGGAATCCGCAGAAAACACGCGAGCTTTGCACACTATTGTGGTTAAAAAATAAAAAAAAGACGCAGCATAAAAATGTTAATTTAAAAAAAAAAAAATAATAATAATAAAATAAAAGATTCGTAAAAAAAAACATTAAAAATGCATCATTAAAAGAGAAAAATAAATTATAGATAACAATTGGCATTTACAGCAAAAGCTATTGTATATATTTATTTAGGAGATTATGAAAAACAATAGTCAAACAAAATAAGAGCGGAAATTAATTTTCGGAAATTGTTTTGAATATATTGAATTAAGGTAGATGATACTGGTTCTGAAACTATTCGATAAAATGATTTTTAGTCTACACAAATTATAATTCAAAAAAAAGAAAGAAAAGCTGTCATTATACCTTTCTAAACCATATGAGATGTATTACATTTAATTTTTAGATAAAAAATTAATTCTAATATCGGAACAAATCGCCCATATGTATATAATATTATCTCCTGATTTCGAAATTTCATGCCCTTAGATACTTTTTTGACTCAAACCTCATATCTGAACAAATCGGTTGTATGGCAGTCGTCCGATTTCAATAATTTTCAGCACCAATATCAAAATCTAAAAATTCGGTCGTATATAGTAGTCCCATCCGATCGGTAGCAGTACAAGTTTGGTTGATCTCAAAAGTGTAGCTACTTTGCATACAAATAAACGGACATGGCATAATCAACTTAGCTCACCATTCTGACCCGGTCGGTATAAATTTCGATGGATCTATCTCTTCTCCTTCTGGTACTTACATACTTCGGACCAAAGTCGATATATGTATGGAATGGCACGTGAAAGGTATAAAAAAACTTGTTACTTTCCTGTGTTTATTTCTGAAATATATGACTTGTAAATCTCAAGAGGTGGATTTCATTATTTAGCTGCTGCATTACAGAACAGTGACCGAGAGCTTTTTAGGATCTCCGGTATGCAGATATGTCAATACACACCTCAGGCAGGTGCCCTAGAATTTCACGTAGAACTAAGCTATTAATGGAACCTAATGGGCGATAGCTTGATTATTGCCTATCCCCGCTTTCTAACCGCTGAGCTCCTCCTCCAATTTGTGATGGGCGTCTTGAGTTTTTTCCACGAATGGAGGGATCTATTGGAGGTAACACTCTTTGAGATATAGTAGTGGCTCTACCCTTGTAGACTCTGTGTTAGCTCAAAAAAGGTGGAATTGTTCTTTTCAACAAAAAATACGAATTTATTTAATTGGTCTACCGGTTCTAGACTGAGTTCCCTTAAGTCTGGGAAATAAAGCGAAGTTTTTAAAACAGAAACCAGTGCAGGTCTCCACCGCACACTATGCCTGTTAAAGAACTATCGTCGAAAAATGTCATTAAACTCCTAGAATCCACCGCAAAGTTTTGTATCCGTGGTGAGGTCAATATCCTTATGTGTGGTATAAGACTATGGTAGTCTGCAGTGTATCGTGAAGAAAACAAACATATACCCTATTATTATTAGTTAAAGGACTGCGTTGATATGTATTAGTGGCGTGCTTAGAATCGCTCCAGATGAAGCTCTAAATGTAACTCTTGACAATCTCTCTACGTCAAAATATACAGCGACAGTGGAGCTGTCAACCATCATGCCATTTAACAGTCCTAAAGAGTTAAACTTTTCTACCAAGCACCACAGACTGCTGGGGTTCTAATTTACAGGGAAGAATGGGGAAACAAATATGGGACTGATGTAGAATGGGAGGAGGAGTTTCTCTTTACTACAACCCTCATTCAAGCTACCAGATCGATAGAATCATCGATAGATCAAAATGTCCCCCTTATGGTGAGCTGAAATAAACAAACATTGTAAACCGTTTACGCAGGAAGAGACATCGTACTATACTGTCGCAGATCTCTTCAGGAGGAGGCTGAAGGAATAGTCTCTTCTATTCCTCGTTTGGGTCTCTGGCCACTGAGATATAGATGATAACTGCAGGGCAGAGGAGCTTGTCGGACAACGTGCGATTTGTATGACTATAACCAACTGTAAGCTGACACTAGTGGAAAACTTTCACAGATACCCCGCGTTAAGGTGGGAACAAAACTACACCTATCGCAAGACGATGCTAGCTTGACCTAAATAGGATCGGAGGAGATCGAATGGCTTGATTCACTGAAAAAATAGGTAATTTCATAGGAAATTAATATCCTACAATTGGACATTGGCTTATACGATGGCATGCATATAGGTTTGGGTCTCCTTTTGAAAGATCCTGCATGTCGCAGGCAAAAGTAGGTTTCGATATTCTACAGTCACTTTTATAAATAGCTAGTAGAAAAAAAGTAATCGACATAATAAAACTCATACCAAGTGGACGGAAACTGAAACAGCCAGAGTAACTTTTCTTGATACGACAATATGCCTAGTTTGAAATTAGTGCGCCAATGTTAGCATATCGGCAACAACTCATACTGCCTACCTGTGTTTATATCGCCATTTGTTTGCGTTATCTGTTTCCGTATCTCTGTTAGGTATACCGAATCCCGCTAACGGCTTCCAAAACCCAATATCCAGTTGTAGTACCTCATTTTCTTGTAGTCTACATCCAGCTTTCTCCATTAGATATTTTTGGTTTCTTGTATTAAATTTATCATTTCCTTGGTTCCATAAGACTTTTAGATTGTTTCATACCTCGGTTTCGTATAACTACTATATGTTCATATTTGATATCTGTTTTACGGCTACTTTCCATACAACGTGTTTTTTAGCTTTCTGTATCCAACATCTGGTACGATAGATTCTCTCTATTCAAAATCCGCCTTTTGAAAACCTCTTTCCGGTGTATGATACCTTACTTACGCCTTCAGTACTTTATGCTTCCGGTTTGTGATCATCTGTATTCTTTTGAATATCTTAACCGTTTGCTGATATCCTGCTTAAGATATTTGGTTTACTTTTCTTTTTATTTTATTTCGATCGGCTCTATCGAGTCTCCATCCGAACATCTGTATTACATATTCGGTCTTCCATATTTTATATTCAGCGACAGTTTTCCTCTCCTGCATCCTGCGCTCAGTGGAGAGTACTGTTTCCAGTTTTTCGTGTAAATCCGATAACCCCGTGTCTAATTAGAAGCATTTAACATCCGTTTTCTTGTCCCCAGCCTCCGTATTCGAATTTTTGTACCATCATATTCGCGTTACCAGGTATCTTCATCTCTCCCTCGGGATAGATGTTCGGCGGAAAATAACAACAATTAAAAATCTGTTTGCTATAATAACATCAACTACAAAGTTATGTACGACAATGTAAATATTAGCAGTCGCAATAAAAAAAAAATTAAAAGGAAAATACAAACCGACACACACTCCCACAAAGTAAATATCAACAGTCGGTTAGTACGAGTATTTTGGGTGTTCCGCTTGGCCGGGTAAAAATGCGCTTGACCAGAAATTGCGACGCAGAGTAGGGAAAATATACAACACATCAGTATGTATAGTCGTATGTACATACATACGAGTATATGTAAAATAACGCAATTTAAACACGCGCAAACATTTAAATATATGATAACTAGCAATTAACAGAATTGTTCTGTTTTGAAGTGAGCATGCTGAGGTAACATTAATTTTGGTGATGCTAAGTTTAGGTTAAATTGGACTGGCCGGCTGATGCGCCTTATATAGAGCCGTTGGTTCTTTGTAGTGCCAGATGGAGGTCCATTTTGTTGAGATCTGAAGTGCTCCTTATGTAAGACGTCAACACTTTTCGGTAAATTAAATAGAGTATTAATATCCAATTCTTAAGCTTCCCCTAGTCCTTTGACCTGCGAAGCTTCAAGACATATGATACGAGTTTTAACTAATGCTGAACAGAAATATAGTAGGTGTTCTAACGTCACGCTCATACCCCTCTGCACTTCCTACATACATATGTCACTACAACTAATGTCCATTGCATGGGATGCCAGTGGGTTGTGGCGCCAAACTAGGCCAGCAGTTGACCTTGGAATGAAGCAATGAGTGTTTCCTTTGTTGCTATTGCTAATGATCTTAGTGGTTTTTGCATATTTCTAATGTGTTTTATTTTCACCCTGACCCGGCAACCAGCTCTTTTGGAAATTTCAGTACAGATAATTTTCAGCGATTTTTGTATATCATGTACTGGTTCGCTAGCAAAACTGTTGGCACTTTTGGCAATATCATGAACTACATATTTCGTTTCCTTAATGCCCTTGTGACCTGGAACCCAGTTTTTATGCAGCCTTTTAATCTCGGCTGCCTTGTCTACTGCTCCGCTGCTTCTGAGGACATTTTCAGAAGCAATATGATGTGAGATTATTACCTTATCTACATATATATTGATATTTTTCATATAATTTCCTGCGTTATTAACTCTCTCAATAGCTTTTCCTATAGCGAAGACCCCCGCCTGGAAAATACTGCAGTACTCCAGAAGATTATAGGGTTGTCCGAGGTCTAGCTCAAGGCGTAGACTTCGGCGCCCACTCTATCTCCATCCATGTAGATTTATAATATTCACTGGCCAGTCCGTGCCATACGTCTTTCTTAAACGTAGCATTTTACATCAACAATTTGACTTTCTTCCCAGAACTGCTTTCTATAGTTTTAATTTTATTTATGGAAAGTGTAAAGCTCATTGGAATAAAAAAGAAATTTTGCCAAACAAAATTGAAACTTGAAAAATTTCAGACCATTATTTGAGCAACGAATGAGTATCGAGCGAGTATCGTGCCGCGCACAGTGTTCGCTACCCGGGTATCTAGAGCTCTAATACATACACTTTCGGAATAGTTATAATAAACCTGCAACTAATAGAAGCGAATAAGTGTAATAATTAAATGAAATTATAATTACAACAATATATAAGTTAATTGGAGCAATCATTAAAGTGAACACATATTTCACTGAAAGATATTACTTAGGGGTTTCACAAGTCATTGTAATATGTTGTAAAGTCATAAAAACTAAAAATTTTATTAAAAAATAGAATTCTGTTTTTGAATTTCTTGCATTCCATTAAAAAGATTTAGTTAAATTCAAGTTTACACTTTTTTATTTCAAATTTTAGTGCAATACGTTACAGAAGATCATCCTGTACCCTTAATCATACTCTAGAATTTTTGTAAAGAATTCTAACATTTTTAGCAGTGAACTATTCCCGTAAAAATTTAAATTTTAATAAATAATTTTTTTTGAGTAAAAATAAGTGTATGAATCCTTTGCTGTATTAAATAGTTTTTGCTAATTGAATTCCGCGGGGTTAGCATTGCGTACTGCCATTCTAAAGCCAGGGTTCAAATCTTGGTATCCAAAAGTTATAGAAAATTAATATAAATAAAAAATTTAATTAAATTTTCTAATCACCGTCGCCCCTCAGCAGGGATTGTCAACCTCTCCGAGTGTATTTCAGACATAAAATAAAGGCTCCTCATTAAAAAAAGAATAGCCGTTCGAAGGCGGCTTAGAATAAACTGTAGGTCCCTCCATTTGTTGGAAAGAACATCAAGACGCAAAACCCCAAAGAGCCAATTATTATTATAATTGAATTTTCCAACAAAAAAATATTACATATTTACTCTATATTGTGAAAAACATTTGTTCACATTTAACTAAGCCAAACAATTTGAGCGGAGAAAAATAATGAGTATATAATGAGTCATTTTTATTTACGGTACTTAAAAAATATACTCATTAAGCACGCTCGGTGTATTAAGAGAATTAAAAATAAAAATAACAGTAACAAATAACAGAAAATACATAGAAGTTTTGTGTAATTTTTTTTTTTTTTGGAAAATTCCCAGTTTTTTCTTCGTTGTAAACAACCAAGTATTTGGCTCGAACTTTGTGGTTAATCGTTTTAGCTGCAATATTACCGCATTTCAACACGTTTTCACTACTTTTAAGATAACTAAAAAACATAATAATTTAAATAATTTTAAAAGCATAAGTTTTAAATAAAAAATTTTACGATTTCATATATGTTCTTATCTAATTTCGTATAAAAAACCCTTTTTAAATTGCTTAAAATCTACAATAAATCACCGTGAATAACATAAAATAAAATAACATAACATAAAATTAAATTAAATTAAACTAAATTAATAAAATAAAATTAATAAAAAAATAAAAAAAAACTAAAAAATAAAATTTAATTAAGTTAAAATAAAATAAAATAAGATAGAATAAAATAAAAAAAAAATAAAAATAAATTAATAAAAATAAAATAAAATGAAATAAAATGAAATGAAATAAAATTAAGTAAAATAAAATAAAATAAAAATAAAATAAAGCAAAACAAAATAAATTAATTAAAATAAAATAAAATGAAATGAAATGAAAAAAAATAAAATTAAATACAATATGTCTCTTTCCACTATGACCTCGCTTATTTGCAATTAATATATATATAAATTTCCATTTATAGACGAAAAACAAAAATTGCTAAAGTCATAAATGCAGTAGTTCCTGGAGCTTCAGCCAGAACAAAGCGATTATAAATAAAACGCTTTGCGTGATTCAATGTAAATTTATATAAGAATAATAAATGTGCAAATATATATGTATTATACATTACATACAAACTCATGTGATGCGTGATATGTTACAGTATTTTATCAACTTGTATAGCTTCTGCTCAAATATAAACGAGACTTTATCCATAACTTGACAAGGACAAGACATATGGCCATACTTTTTTTTTGCTTAGGTTGGCAGGACTGTTATATGTTTACATGTCAAATTTGAGCGCGATCTGTCACATAGTTTTTTTTACGGCACTATAAACAAGTCAACCTCGAGTGTGTTTTTCAAATTTTACTATGGAAATTAACGTTGAGCAAAGAGTTTGTTTGAAATTTCCAATGGAATAAGTGCGACGGACGCATTGAAAATTTTGCAGGAGGAATATGGGGAGTCTTGCCCATGATCGTCGTCCAGCAACGTCAATAAACGAAGAAAACGTCGAAAAAGTAAAGAAAATTGTGTTGGAAAATCGTCGTGTGACTGAAAGAGAGATAGCTATTGAGCTCAACATATCAAATGGATCCGCTCATAGCATTATTCACGATGTTTTGGGCATGAGACGTGTGTCTGCTCGACTTGTTCCAAAATTGTTGCACATTCGTCTCGTCTTGAACGCGATTATTTGACCAAAAACAACGTAAATATTGTTCCGCAAGCACCGTATTCACCCGACATGGCACCGTGTGACATTTTTCTTTTCCCTAAACTGAAATTGCCGCTTCGTGGAAAGCATTTTCAGTCGATTGAAGTCATAAAAGAGAATTCGAGGAAGGAACTGAAAGCCATACCTAAAGCGGCCTACCAGAAGTGTTATGATGATTGGAAAAAAAGGTGGTATATGTGTATCGCCTCTAATGGTGACTATTTTGAAGCGGATAAAATAAATATTGAAGAATAATTAACTGTTTTTGTTTTATTGAGCCTGTCTCGTTTATATTTGAGCAGAAGGTATATAAATAATTGTACATAATTTCCTACTCACCTATCACTCTGATAGATTTCCACCGATGAATTCAACTCAGCCAATTGTTCTTTCAATAGTTGAAGATTTGAATTAACAAAACTCAATTCTAGAGCAACTGTGTCGCGTAGCTTACGATTTGTGGTGGCCTACAAAAAAATTAAAATTAAAATTAATTTTAATTAAATTAAATATTTAATTAATTGCTGTGCAAATTTATTTTAGGTTAATTTTATTTACATATTTCTGGCATACATTTTTTATTATTATTGTTTTGATTTCGCTATAGAATGTCTTTTAAGTTTTATGATTTAAAACAAATTAATTTAATTTTTCCTCTTAAATTTTTTTTATAAATATTTTTTTTTGTTTTTTAAGATTTTTTTTTATTTATTTTATTTTATTTTATTATTTTTTAGTATACTGATTTTTCAATACATTTTTATTGTTATTTTAAAAAGATTTGTTATTGTATTTTATTTAGGTTTTAGTTTATTGACTTCATTTGTTCATTTTTATTTCTTTGATTTCATTTTACAATGAAATTGATGTTTTAATTTTATTTTTTTTAATTTTTTAATAACATTTTAAAGAGACATTTTAACTTTTTTATTTAGTGAAATATATTTTAATGTATATATTTATTTTCATATTTTCAATTTTCATTTTAAAATGTATTTGAGTTTTATTATTTATAAGAATAATTTAACGTTGTTTCATCTAAAAATTTATTCTTCGCAGTTAGTTTTAAAATAGTTTTTTATATAATTAAGTTTCATTAATTATTATAGTTTAACTTAACTTTAGAATAAATAAAATACATTTCTTTATTCTAAATTTAAAAAATTTAATTTAATTTTAATTTCATTCGATTTTAAATTCTGTTTATAATTGAAATAGCAAATTAATAAAATTTATTTATTCATTTTTATTTTGGTTTTTAAGATTTTTTATTATAATTTATTGAAATGTTTTTTCCATTTTTTAATTTTATTATTATTTTTTTTTAATTTTATTTAAAACTAGCATTATTATAAATTTTTCTTGAATCATTAAATACATACTAATATACGGTTAATATAGAATATATTTATTTTCTAATTTTATAGTTATTTTTCTTTTAGTATCCTTTTAAAGTAATTTTTAATTTTTTATTGTAAACAAAATTAATTTTCTTATTTCCTTTAAAAATAATTTTTCTTATTACAAAAAAAAATATTTTCAAAAACAATTAAATTTCATTTAAATTTAAATAAATTAAATTTTATATCACTTAAAGTATCTTTTATTTTTTATTATTTTAATATATAATTTAATTTGTCATTTTTAAATGTTTTTTTTTTCATTTTCTTTATTATTTAAATTAAAGATTAAAAAGCCATTTAAAAATGACATTTAGGCATTTTTAAATGGCTTTTTAATGTTTTCTTTAAGAAATAAATTCATTACATTTATTTGTTTTTATTTTTTTAAATTCATTTTAAAATAGTTTTTTATTATATTTTAATTAATTTTTATTTATTTGTCATTTAAATGATTTCTTTAAATGTCATTTTTAAATGTCTTTTTAATTTTCTTAAAGAAATAAATTCATTACATTTATATATTTTTATTTTTTAATTTAATTTTAAATTATTTTTTTATTGTATTTTAATTAATTTTTAAATTAATATTTTTTATTTTCATTTTAGCATGAATTGTGCATTTTTTTAAAGAAATATTAAATTTACTTATTTATTTGTATTTTAAAATATAATATTATTAATTAATTTTTTTATTTTGCTTTAAGACATCTTTTAGTTTTTATCATTTTAAAAGATAAGTTTATTAAATTATTATTTTTTTTTAATTTGCTTTCAAAAATAATTTTTATTTTTTAAAAATTTATTTAATTTAATTTTTTCTCCTTCGAATTATTTTTTACTCGATTTAATTTATTAGTATATACTATTTTAAATAAATTAACTTTAAATAATTTTTATATTATCTACAATAATAATATAATAATATATTTTTACTTCCTTCAAAATGAGTTTTCTTTATATTTTTCAATAATTTTGAAATATAATTTAATTTCATTATTTTTATTAAATAATTTTTTGTTATTGAAAAACGATAATTTATTTAATTTTTTTATTGTTATTTTAAATTAATGTTTTATTTTCTATTAAAATTTTTACTATAATTTAAATTTAATTTTTTATTTCCTTTAATAGCAAAATTATGAAAAAAAAAAATTTATTTAGTTTCCTTTTTTTGAATATCATGTGATATAATTTCTTATTTTTTAAAACTTTTTTTATGGTGTTCAAAAATAATATAATTTAATTTTATTGTAATTATAATATCACTTTAAAATTTTTTTTAAAGTATATTTTAGATGTTTTTATTTCAACATTTTTTATTTACAAAAAAACTTTTAAATAAATTTTTTTTATTTAGTTTTATATTTGTTATTATTTTTTATTTTAAAATATTTTATTTTATTAAATTCTTAATTGTTTTATTTTTTTTTTAATATTTTCAAAATCATATATTAAATTATTTTTATAACATTATTTTAATAATAAAATGTACAACACTTCCACTTACTTTAAATAGATTTTCAGCACCAGCGCGCAAACGTAATTCCTTATTAATTTCCTGATTCAATTTGCAGCGACGACTCTGCAACTTGCCACGACATGTGGCCGCACGTGGATCGGAACCCTGCAAAATAAAGAACATAGATATTGTATAACTTAGTCAGCAGTCGAGCATTTTTTCAATTAAAGTAAATAGAACAAATATTTCGCTATTTTTTACGAGCATGTGGAAAATTGGAACGATGAGTCACAGCAATGAGTTTTTTTTTTCGAAAGGCATGTGCCAAAAAACAAAAAAAAAAAGAGCTAACATCAAAGTCATAAGAATGTAGACGCTAGATAAGTAATTTTGTTTCATAGATTAATTTTTTATTACTTCCAAACTATACTTCCTGTATTTGATTTGTTTTTATTTGCCAGGTAATAAGGTGTATCATACCAATTAAAAGTAGATTTATATGTTTAATCACTTAAAAGGGATGACTCAGTTGAAGGAGATATACTATATGGAATGTGTATTGAAGAATAGAACTAATTAGTGAAATTTTTGAGCATATTCAGGTGTCTCATTATGCAGCCAAGGTAAAGCTCAGTTTTTCTTGCTCGAGTAAATTATCAAGTGATTATCAGGTGCTTCTCTCTTCTCCTGCTTTCATCAGCGAGTACTAAGTCGACATTTTTCAGAAGACAGCATGAGTTAGTTCCAAGCGACAACTCTTTAAATTTCGTCATCGTCTACGCTTCTGCATCATGAGCTGCTTGTGGGGTTTGGTTTTTGTTCGCCGAGATAGGACTTTACAATTCAATTGCCTACTCAGTTCAAAGTAACACGCGTTGGCAAGAGTGATTCTGTGTTGAATTTCCAGGCTGATATTATTATTGGTGTTAATACTGATCCCTAGATAGACGAAATTAGCTACGACCTTAAAGTTATGACTGTGAACAGTGCCAGATTTTAATAATTATATGAAATCAAAGTTTCATTAAGCACAAAAATGTTGGTGCTTTCCATTAGCCAACCTCTCCTGGAGAATCTATGGTGGAACATAGAAGTGGATGTGGGTCGCAACAACAGAATTGTTCAGTTCAAAATAGAATTTGCCCAAGCCAAAGTAAACTTTTGGCCCACTTAATAAATTCTAAACGGCATAGCCAAATAAGAATATGCATTTATTTGTATTTGCATGTACATAGGTATGTATGTAAGTCGTTCTACTTGCGGATGACCACAAATATCAACTGCCAAAAATGATGGACAGCCGCTGCTGATAAAAATAGTACTAGGTGCATGCGCCGTTCGAAATAATAAACAATGGCAAAAGCAGCAATAATAGTTACAACAGAAAAAAAAACATACTCGTATACAAACAATAAAAAAATCACTTATACAAACCATTGTGCCTTACAACAAGTAAACCAACAAAAGAACATAAAGTGGGAGCCACTGTATGTCTGTCTGTCTGTCTGTCTGTTTGTCTGA
This sequence comes from Ceratitis rosa, assembly GCA_037013455.1. Taxonomy (NCBI): domain Eukaryota; kingdom Metazoa; phylum Arthropoda; class Insecta; order Diptera; family Tephritidae; genus Ceratitis; species Ceratitis rosa. The sequence goes on from JAWMAG010000046.1 coordinate 5,645,226, forward strand.
CTGAGTGACGAATGTCAACGCATGCAAATGGAAAACGACCAAACAAACGTTAACGGAGGTGACACTGAAAGCAAATGTGGCGGCGGCCAATAACAACAACAACAACAGTAGCACTACCAACCGCCAACCGCCAACAGCTAAAAAAGCAAGTAAGTGGAAGGCAACAAGCAACAAGCAACAAGCCGACATTTGTTTATGGTAAGCCATGAAAATCACAATGACGATTGTTTAAAGAGTAAAATGTGTAAATAGAACAACAATAGCAACAACTACAAGTATTTACATGTGTAGTTGGAGAGCAAGTCAAATAAAATGTAACTCTATTTGTACATACATATATTTTTCCACTCTTCTTCTTCTTCTTCTTCTTTTCTCTATGTATTTATGTATATTTATTTGTGTGTTATTGGTGGCATGGCTGGTTAAAAATTGGCGGCAAGACAACAGAAACACAGTTAAGAACACAAAAAAGGTTGTTGACATTGTGAATATGTATGTATGTATGTATGTATGTATGTATGTATAAATGTACAATGTAAATATTGTTAGCGAAAAATATTGTAAAAGTGGCGATCATACATAGAAATAAAAAATAGCTGCGGTTAAATATTTATTTATTCATAAATACATATAAACATACATATAACTATATTGCATATTGTTTTACATCTATCTAAGTGTTCAACATACTTTTCTGTGTTCAAAGAAGCGACTTTATATTGGCTGAAAGCTTTGGGTCGCGTAAGTTCTATGATAATTTCTTTAACAAATAAAATGGCAAAAGCTAACAAGGCATTGAGAAGAAGAAGAAGAAAAATAGTAATAATAAGGAGAAGAAAAGGCAATTGACGCTCATTTAAAAAAAAAAAAAGTTTCATTATCTTTAGACATAATTATGATTTTGTAATAAAAATCTCAAGCAAACATTTGCACTTCAGATCATTGACTCGCCCACATTGTTGTAGAAAGAATAATAAGATTTTTCATATAATATAATTCATGTTTTGCTGCATGCATGTATATGTATATAGCTTCATTGAATGAGTTTCTACAAGTAGCTATTAAAACTCTACCTGGCCTTACATAGATAACACAAAACTTTTGAGAGCAGTCGATTGATTCCACCGAAGAATTCAACTCAGTCAATTGTTCTTTCAATAGTTTTGAGTGTGAATTAAGAAAACTCTATTCTAAAGCAGTGTTGCGTAGCTTGCGATATTTTTATTCAAATTAAATACGTAATTAAATTAGTTTTCAAAAATAAATGTGTTTTTACTGAAATAAGTAACTTCTAATATTTTTTTAATTTCATATTAAAATTATTTGTTTATTATTTTAAAAAATATTATTTTAATTTATTTTATATTTTACTGATAAACAATTTTTATTATTATTTTTAAAGTATACATATTTTAACATTTTTGTCGCCCTTAAAATATCTTTTATTTTTCCCCCCTTTAAAAAAATAAATTCATTAAATTTTTCGTTTTCTTTTTTAAATTTTTTAATTACAATTGATTTCAAATTTAACTGCTTTTAGATATTTTTTATTTAGGGAAACATGTTTACTAATTATTTAATTTATTTTAAATTGATATTTAATTTTAAATATTTTTGGAATTTCATTTTAAAATGATTTTTGATCATTCCAAATTATTTTTTTATTATAATTTTTTTTAATTAAAAAAATTAATTTAATTTCTCTTTTCTTTTTTTCATTTTAAAATGATTTAGTGAAACAAATTGGTTAATTATCGTTATAGGTTTAATTTAATTTTAAATTGATATTTAATTTTTGAATTTTTTTGAGTTAAATTTTAAAATTATTTTTTTTTATTATAATTTTTTGTTAAATTAAAAATTAATTAATTTAATTTTTCCTTTCTTTTTACATTTTAAAATTATTTCTTTATTATATTTCATTTAATTTGTAATTTTTTATTTTATTTAGGGAACCAACTTATTAATTATTTTTATTTATTTCATTTTAATTTTTAATTTTCTTTTTAATTTTTTCTTCCTAATTTCATTTTAAAATGATTTTTGATCAGATGATCTTTTTTAATTTTTTCGAATTTAATTTCAATAACATTTCTGTTATATTTAATTATTTTTCTAAATGTTTTTGAGTTTCAGATTAAAATTATTATTGATTCAATTTAAATCTTCTTTTCTGAACTTCGTTTCAAAATTATTTTTTATTATTTTTGTTTAAGTTTCAAGCATTTTTGAAGTTCATCTCAAAACGATGTATTATTATATTATATTTTATTTAGTTTCTATTTTCTTTTTAATTTCGTTTTACAATGATTTTTTACTGCATTTTATTTTGAAATTTTTGTTTGAATTTCATTTTAAAATGATTTTTGTTTAGTATATTTAAAGCAATGAATTTATTAAATTTATTTATTAACTTTTAAATCTTAATGTAATTTTATAATATTTTTTTTTTCATTTAAATAATAATTTAATTTAGTTTCATTTGTTTATTTTTTCTTCGCATTTATTTTAAAAGAAATTTATTTATTTTAGTTTCAATATTATATATTTTCATTTAAGAACATAAACACCTATTTATATAGATTTTATCACCTTGAAATGAATTCTATTTTTATTTATTTTAAAAAATAACCTAGTTCAAATATTTTGTTTTTTAACTTTCTTTTATAATGTTTTTTAATTTTTTTCAATATTTTGATATTTTTGATATTTTTTACTATTTTAAAATACATATTAATTATATTTAATTTTTCCTTTGCTGTAGCATTTTATAATAATATCTTAGACATTTTTGAATATATTTTTTTCCTTTAAACCAACCTATTTATTAATTTTTATTTCTTAAATTTAGTTTAGTAACGATTTTTTTATTATTTTACAAAGTAAAAGGGTCTGTAATTACATTTATCTATTTTTTTTTCAAACTAAATTTTTAAATTTTAAGCACTTTATTTTAGCATTAAACAAAAAATAATATACGGACTTCAGAATCGAAATACGATGGTATATTTACTACAATTCTCCAACCTCTTATGCTGTAGGGATTGGGTTGCGACATTAACAAAATTAAAATGTTTTTAATTTTTTTGTGAAAATTAGGTTTCAAGGGAAAGCTTAGTGAAACATTTTTTACCATAAATTAATTAAATGTCTATTGTTGCCTTTAATTATTCTGCCCCTTTAATTTCACTGCGTTGTAGCGTATTTTTATTTATGCAATCTTCAGGAAAAAATCGAACCCGAATATGTAAGGTAGGTGAATATTAAAAGTTTAGTTTCTCAATTTCGCATCAAAACTTCTTCAGAGGAATAGTTTTATTCAAGTATGCTTTTCAGGAAAGCTTTAAAGCTTTTGCTGGCAGGGAGCTTTCACCAACTCTACTATTTTGTAGAGATTTCAGGTCAGACAGCCTGTTGGGTATTCTTAAAAGTTATGAAGTTTAAGATGAAATAATTAATCAATATATAGGTATATACCTAAATAGTCTTTTTATAAATGGCAGTTGAAGAAAGGTGTTTGCACCATTTTTTCCTGTATTAAAGTGTACCGATTTTCATGTTACCTATATTATATGAAAGGTAAACGGAAGAAGGAATGTAGTTGAGATTCCAATTTATTCATCTCAGCACAGGTAAAACTCGGAAAGTGTTTAATTTATCTCCCTTAATAGTTGAAAAGTTTTTTGTCTTTATTTTTGTTTGATTCCTAGGATCTCCGAGGCTAGCCGGCAGCTTATGTCGAAAACTTGTCAGTTTGTTTCCGGGAAGGGTTGTAAGAATAGATATCCGGAAAGTGTTCCAGGAACCGACAAAAATAACCATAAATTGTTTTCAGTAGTTTAAATGAATACCCGCACAAGTGCTTTCAAAAATGTTTCGTGGGCAACAGTTTCGACTTTGAGCGACTAATTTCTTGAGGCTACGCTATATTATTCAGAGCCGCAAGTCGGTTGTACTTAATTATATTAATATTTGAATATACATACATACACACAGCGAAACCAACTGAGGTATTGACCTAGGAGTTTTCGGAAATAAGGAAAACGCGAAACGAAAAGCCAGCCATAATAAGCAGCAGCGAGGCAAACAAAATGGGTAAGAAGTCAAAAAGCGAGGCCAGTTGCCGCCACATTTGCTTGCTATGGTGCAATGTGATATTGGTGATGGTGGTGATGGTGGTGGTGGTGGTGTCACTCAGTGGCTTGAATGAAGTTGGCGGCCCGGCGTCGTCTCGTTGTTGTTACTTTTAAAGTTACGTGCTTACCGCAAATGTCACGTACCCAGAACCAGAACTCATTCGTAGTTACTTATGTATTGTTGCAAGCCATTGCGCTTACTTGCCGCCAACATCATGATGGCCAACAGTGTCATCACCGCAACAACAACAACGCCAACCTACATCACCAACTGCTCCCCACATTGTGTTTTGTTGTGTGTCAGAGCTGTCAATGCACTCACTATGGAGTTTACACAATGTATTGAGGTGACCAAGAACCCAATGAGTTGGATTGTTGGACAGACGGACGGTCATCTATTGTGTTGATCTCTCGCTCTATTGCCATATACTCGTATGTATGTATGTATGTATGTATGAGTGTGTTACAAGCGAAAATGCGAGTCTATGCTTTTGTCTGCCTTTTAAGCTGCATTTGTTTACTATCCGCAAATGTATATGTGTTACATACATACATATATACATATGAAGTTTATAGTTTAACTAGTGCTTATTGTGGCAACCCATGCGATCGCAGCAGAGCCAACTTTTTGTATCGTTTTTATTTTTTTCCATTTTTATTCTAATTTTTTTAGAATGCTTGTCTGTAGGCAGAAGCGCGTAGCTTCTTTCTTTCTATTGCGCCCCCAACAACGTGTCAATGTAAAGGGTATTGTTTCTAGACATGCGATCTTCAAGTAGAAATTAACGCATGCCATTTTACGTTATTAAAGATAAAGTTTTACCATTATGTATTAAAAATGCTTTCACATAACCTCAAAAAAATATTCCAGCGGTGTTAAATCGCACGATCTTGGAGGCCACGTCACAGGCCCCCACGACGCGAAATAATACGCTCACCAAATATTTGCTCCAATAATGCATGTAGCGTCTTCTTTTTGGAACCAAATATCGTCCACATCAACATCCACCAATTTAGGCACGAAAAAGTCATTAATCATTCCTCTATAGCGTTCCCTATTGACTGTAACATTATGCCCGACCTCATTTCCGAAGAAATGTGAACCAATGATTCCCTCTGGACCATAATTCACACCAAGTACTTTTATTTTCAGAATGCAACTGTGTCTTAACAATGGATTATGGATTATGATCACTTCAAATGCGATATTTTTGTTGATAAATATAACCACTCAACAAAAAGTGATCTTCAGCGTTGAACAAAATTTTCTTGTGAAAATGGAGATCAATTCATGTACGAGTTGGATTTGGTAAGCCCACAAACCAAGATCCTTCCACAAAAACTTTCATAAAGTGGATGGACACAGCTCAATTTATTTCACGCGATGACGAATGGGTTCATTCGGGTCGTCTGCTCTACTACACGCCTGAAAAAACACCCTTTATATATGTACTATAGAATTATAGAAAATAAATGGTAGCGCTTGGGAGTCTTTTTCTATTTATTAAATTTTATGCGCTCACGATAAGCTTTTCCCATTTTTATAACATTGTCAGTTGCATTTAATTGCGGAAATAGTTAGATTTAATTAATGTTTGGTGTGAACATATGTGTACTCGTATGTATGTACATTTGCCCTCCTTCCTGTTTGTGGCGTGAGCAAAACGTTTAGAATATTGACAAGATTTGTGTAGAAATTGTTGTTGTAAAAAGAAGGAAGTTGGTATAGTCTTTGACTGAGGTGATGATTCGTGATGTCTGCGTTCGTAGAAATGACTCATAATTAAGTTAAAAGTCTTAAGTCTTCTTCTTTTGCTCAAACTGTAAACAATTTAACACTTCATGATTTCAATTTATTTTCAAAGTGATAAAATTTTATTTGTAGGTACAGACTTGCGTATAATCAATTAGTGAAGCTCGTGCATAAATTGAAAACGAATTAAAAACCTTTTTTAAATTACTTTTTACTATATTTAGAATATTTCTTCTTGACGACTGCGTGATTATAGTCGATTAATCAATAGAATGACGATGACAGTAGCAGTTACCCAGTTGAAAAATCGGTTTTTGCAGAATATAGTCCGATGAAAGCATGCCCGCCGATGGGAAACTAAGTATGGCCTGCCCAATTCACAAAAAGGCGGATCCAAAAGTATGCCCCAATTACCGTCGGATAAGCCTCCACAATATCGCATATAACCCACTTTGTGAAAGACTAAAACCCAACGTCAACAAGCTGATTGAACCCTCTCAGTGTGGCTTTAGACCTGGTAAATTCACTTTTAACCAGATATTCAGAATATGCCAAGTCTTGAAAAGGACCTCAACAAAGTGACCGTCTCGCAAATTTTTGCATTCCTCAATCCATTTGAAGTAATTTTCGACCATTTTTCGGCACATATTGAGCGGTATCTCAGCCATAACCTGAAGAATGTTGGTTTTCAAGTGTTCAAGAGTTAAAAATTTAAACACAAAAACACAGTCTTTCGCATGTCCCCAAAAAAGTCCAACGGCGTCAAATCGCATTTGACACCGCCCAGGTGAGAGCTTACGCGGCCGGGAAGTTTCTCTAGGAATGAAGCCATATTCTACTACTACTTATTTTCAAATCGTGTTTTTCAAATGGAAGTCAAAAGAGTCGGTTATCATCCGACCATAACGCGCCAAATTGATAGTGACAGTCTCGCTGTTGCCTTTTTCAAAGAAGTTAAGTCCAATCACATCTCCGTACTAAAGCGAGCAGAACAGACAATACGTTTTTTTTAATGTAAAGGCCTCTCAAAAGCAATAATTTTGCACATTTACCTATCTCCCGCGTGAGAAATGTGCTTCGTCGCTGAAGAAAATTTCGTTCGAAAAATCGACGTATCGTCCGTCGTTGTGAATGTCCAGCTGACTTCATTTGTTATATGAGCTGGACTTTATATGGATGTAGATGTGAGTACAAGTGCAAAATACGCCACGATGTGCCGTAAGAAAGTCCCAGCTCTTGGCAATGGGTCTTATAGCTACACACAGTAGCGATTTTGGAGGTAAAACGAGCAAAACGATGATACACAGTCTTTACAGTATCAGTTAACAATCTAGTATTTTAAAATTTCTTTACAATTTTACCAATTGTTAGGTAGTTGGACGACTATGTGGACCATAATCTCCTCTTAAAGCACGAAACGTGGTCCCGTTTCAAACACCATTTTTGTAGCAGATTTTGTCAATTTTAACGCGTTCTGCGGTTGTTAATCGATTCATTTTCAGAAATGCCTGACCTTTAACTAAAACAAAACATGTTTGTTTCGGACAGTTAAGTTTGACAGATATGAAAAGACAGCGCTGTACTTTTGAAACTATGAAATGGATAACCGTATATACATACATACACGTATATTGATTATTTAATGAACACTTGTCAGCGCAATTCAACCTTTATTTATCCTGTAATTATTTGTCTAGTATAAAAATGTACTTCTAATAGTAGTAATTTTCCTAAGTACTCGAACGATAATAAATTCACAATCTATTCACATCTATACATACATACATATATACTAAGTACTTAAACTACACTTGTATTGTATATTTCCACTTAGCATTGTGCTTTCAAATATGATTTCAAAAATGAGTAGCAGTTCTCTGAGTGCAGCTAGTTTGTGACTAATAATACTAATTATTAGCGAATTTTCACACATTAATTTAATACAATACTAATGATAACCTTGAGGAGAATATGGATTGATATTCATAAAAAAGTTAATTTTCCATTGAGATATTCGAAAGTGTTTCATTATTTTTTGATTGCCCTAAATACTTTGCACACAAATCGTAATTATTATAAATTAAAAAAATATTAATAACAATTTAATATTTATTTATTGATTTTAATATCTTACTTCATGATTTATAGCTGTCTGTTTCCTTAGTTGATAATAATTATTTTTCAAGTTTTTCTTAAAACCTCAAACAATAATTAGTTTTATAGCGTAATTTTATCGCTCAAAATATCGATGATCGGTTTACACTTTTTCAACGATTCACTTTACAATGCCATATTATTCATGAAATATGATATCACTTCAAATCTGGTCGCAAGTGGTGGGCCTATGATGAAGTCCAATTTTCTAAGTGAGTGATTTTTATACATTTGAATATTTTATTCTCGCAATTGGTTAGAATTTTCGTCATTTTCCCACATAACCAAGTTTTTATCTTCCATCACTCGCTTGAGTTAAGATCGAATACTCAAAGTTTTAAACAACAGAACTCAACTCAACTTGGTAGATTTGCTATTTTTAATGGCGGCCGCGATAGTCGAGTGGTCAGCGTTGCGCACTGCCAGTTGGTAGGTCAGGGTTCGAAGCCTGGTGCGATCAACATATAAAAATTGTAGACATTTAATTTAAATAAAAAATTAAGTTAAATTCTCTAATTGCGGTCGTCACTCGGCAGGGATTGACCCAGTGTATTTCTGATATGAAATTAAAAGCTGCTCATTAAAAGGCATCAGCCATTTGGGGGCGGCTTGGTATAATCTGTAGGTCCCCCGAGTTGTTGGAAAACAATAAGACGCACACCACAAATTGGAGGAGGAGCTCAGCCGGAATCTATTAACTTGAACTAGATCTCAACTTACACTACAATCTGCAGCAATTGTTATAGTGTTTTTCAGGCAGATCTCTTCACAATAAGAAAAGCCACCCACTGAGCTCACTAAGGGCACATGAAACCACATGAAAAGCATCAAGATGTATTTACGTTGACAGAATTAGAAAGGGAGGCAGTGATTACAGTTGTTACAGTGAAACAATTTCTATAAAAGCATCAGGGAACACGAAATAGTTGTTGAGATAACCAAAAATGACATCCGTCTCAGACTCTAGGCAATTAAATTTCAAAAGAAGGTGGGAAGCTTTAATGACATGGAATACCGCCAAGATTATGTGCAATGACAGCGGAACAAAGCGGATCCACCTTTTACTGCGATTAGTTGCACCACAAGCGAAAATTTCACTCGATTTTATGTACCATTTAAATTTCTTCCAAACTTCCGTGTTCAACTCTGTTAAGTTGGAGCCGGGCACTGGCTAAAATGCGCAGTGTTAAAAAAAAAGTATCTATTGGTTTATGTAAGTCATATCAGCCAGACCGTGTAGCGTAATCAAAACTAGTTTTAATTGGAACGAAATCGAAAACCTTTTTGTTAAAATATTAGGAAAGTAAATAATAAACGACTGATTCTCATTTCAGTGGTCACAAAACACCAGTTATTTATTTCAAATTACAACGGGCGACCGCAATAGCCGATGTGGACTTCCGTCAGGGTTCGTATAAAAAATTCAAAATTATAGTAAATTAATTTATCTAATTGCGATCGCCCCTGGGCAGGCAATGTCAAGTCGTCCGAGTGTATTTCTGACAGGATATGAACGCTGCTCATAAAAATTCATCGGACGTTCGGTGATAGCTTAGAATAAAACAAAACTTGGAGTCGTTTCAGCAATTATAAAGCGTCAATTATCGATGTCACTAGATGGTGTTCATGCTCCTATTTCGGGCAAGAAAATCGAAGTGCATTTGAAGCAACTAGCAGGAGCGATGAAAAATGGGTTGAATAAGAGCATATAAAACGAGAAAAACTTCGTAAAAGATCTGTGCTCCTCTACAAACTGCTTCAAAAATCTTACTGACGGCACAAAAGTTGTTGCTGAGTGCATAGTGGGATTGAAAGGGAATTATGCGTTATGATTTGCTGCAACCAATCCCTGCGGCTAAGGGGTTCCAGAATTTACCCGCGGTAAGGCATGACTGTAGTAAGAGGCGACTAAAATCCAATAGTTCCCACGACAGTCGAGTATTTATACCAGAACGACACGGATTTTTTATCCGGCCAAGGACTGTCACTCCCGCAACATTCCCCAAAAACTATTTTGGGGAATATTTTTGCGGTTACAACAACAACAACAACATTTGCTACAACCTAGCGAAACGGTCAAACGGTCTAAGCTCTATTGTTCACAATTAATCAGCTTACAAGGAGCTACAGAATTGATCAAATCAAACAGATGTGGTCTTTCATCAAGGCAAGGTAAATACATATTCGATGACCAGGCAAAAATTGATGACACAGTTGAGCGAAGTTTTGAAGGCCCCACCATATAGCCCGAGCCTTGCACCAATCGTCTACTATTTGCTTCGTTCTCTGCAAAACTCTGTTGTTGGAAAAAAATGGCCGACCAACGAGCTGTTGAAAATTAACTTTCGCCGTAAAATGAACTTGGCAAAATGATTTTCAGCGGCTCGTCGGTCGGCCATTTTCCGCAGAAGGTCTGCACTGGTGGAGTTATGAAGCTATGCAAAAAATGGCAATGATAGATAATAATAATCGAATTAAAATATTTAAATATAATTAATATGATTAAAATTAATTTTCAACATTTTTCTTTTTCAAAAATATACAAAAAGGCTGAGCTTTTTTTTAATTATTCCATATTATAAATATTTGGATTTGAGTACCTGGAAGTTGATAAAAAAATTAAAAAAAAAAATTACTACAACTGTACTTAAATGTAGCTGCCAAGCTATCTGGTGTATTGTAGGTCACTCTGTAAGAATGCTTAACTGCGATTACTTTAAGTTCAAAATAAATATGGAACAACTGCATTGCAAAAATATTTACCTTACTGTAAGTACTGTAAGTAAGTAAAATAAGAAATAAAGTGTCTGCCCGTACAGACTCGAGTACTCGCCGTTTATTAAAAAGCGAATGCTGATAGGCGTATCTTAATCTCTTGCAAATACTTCAACTTATCGCTGAGGCTTTAGGCGAAATGCGGACGCGATAGCGACCAATAAACGGCTACACACGGTTGCTACACATTCTATTGCTTCATATCTAGCAGCGTCTAAAACAACAACACACCACAAAAGCAACAACAAATAATTGCAGTGGCATTACAATGCAAAAGGGAAGAAGAAGCAAATCTTAAGTAAATTTGCAACAATTGCAAACAATGCGATAAGCTAAAAAAAATAAGAAGAAGATGAAGAAGAAACAGTAGCATTACATACCTACATACAAATATTGGCTGCTGGGCGCTGTCCGTTAGCTACTACATACAACGCTGGCGGTGCAACAATGCAGCTGAAGCGGAAACAATTCGCTCAGGCACGTGATTGTGGTAGAATTTTTAAGATAGACCAAAGGTAGCGTAATTACATATAAGGTTGTATGCATATATTATATGTATATATTTCGTATTGCTTGCAAAAGTGAGTGTGTGTGCTTACATTGAAGATCGTTGTTGTTGCACAAGCCCACCAGTGCCACATTGTCCATACAAAGCCAGTGAATTGCATACTCAACAGCAACGATTGTGCCGCTTGTCATACAAAATTATTATTTTCTGCCTCGCCTATTGGTGTATGAGTATGTATGCGTATGTTGGTTCTTTTCTTCAAAGTTGGATTTCAAAAAAATTATACCACACATCCCTTGAAGTTTTAGGTTGGAAGTTACTGTTGTTGTCGTTGTATTTCCTGGGGAATGTTGCGGGAGTGACAGTCCTTAGACGAATAAAAATCCGGGTCGTTCCGGTATAAAGGCCCGACTGTAGCGGGAACATTGGGATTTTAGTCGTCTCTTAACGACAGGCATGGCTTACCGCGGGAAAACTCTTGAACCCCTAACCCGCAGGGGGATGTTAGAAGTTATTCCTAAGAGTCGATTATCTCTAACAGCATGTCTACAGAGCTGTCGACAGTCTCGCACACTGACATTTTAGGTCAAGAACGAACAATAAAAAGACCTCTAATTAAGCAACATCAAAGGTCAAATATTAAGTTTTTAATTAATTTATTAATCTAACTACTTATTTGTATGCGTGAGTGACTTCTTCGCTGCTCAAAATCTTTCACGAAAATATCCATATGACTGACTGCAAGGAAACCACCCACACCATTCGGAACTATGCTTATTTACACTCAAGTGGATGCTTTACCAAAAAATGGAAGAACCTATAATATATTCTATGCCGCTTTCGAATGGTCGATGAAATTTTATAATGGCCGACCGCAAATTAAGTACACAGTGTGTAGAAAAAAAATCGTCTCCCTCTTCATATGACGTCATAAGGCGTCATCGCAAACAGTTGTTATAAAAAATTTGTGAAAAATTATAAAAGATGAGATAGAACTATTTTGCAAGATATTTGGTTCTTCTCAGACTCACAGGAGTCTCTGAATATTCGAACAGTGTTCATGAACTTTTGAACGAAAATTTTAACCTCAACTTATACGACAGTTCTTTGAGAATAATTGAATAGAAGCAGCAGAGACAACTTTTAGAGAGAAATACGGTTTTTGCGGAGGCTTTTAGAATATGCCCGTAACTAAGGATCTACATATTGAAACCCTTCAGAGAAGATAAATTGACAACCCTTGAATCTCTGGAACATCAGCTACTTGGAACAATTATTAAGTGGGACTTAAGGTTAACAATTCTGGTTCTATACAATAGGGCATACAAAACTGCAGCTTTGTTTAAACTAAAGCTGGGAGAGGTCATTTTATAGCAGAAATTTTGCACTAAGTAATTGCTAACTGTGCTGGACAATGTTGAGAAATGACCGAAGAAGGCATCAGCGTAAAATGATGTTGAGTTGGAACTGGGCATTTTCACCTGCTCTCTAGCACTGGATCTTTGGTATGGTGCTTTAATATGGTGGAAGACTATGGGCAAAATATCATATCTGGAAAGGTTGGAGAGTATCTTCAGACATTCAATAACATCATCGGAGCACTTAAAAGATCAACAACAGCGCTTCATACGATTTTGAGTACACTATCAATAAAACTAGTAACTAAAAAACCGTAATCGTGATCGGTAGGTTGCAGTTTATTGTGCCTTATCAGAGATTGCAGCATCTTTCGAAGGTAACAAGCCTACATAGAAGCAGAATATATATTTATGTTGATAGCCAGTGGTCTTTATAGGTCTTATCCTCCCGCAGCATGAACTCGATCGATGGTTTCACTATATAATGAGTAGCTTAAAAAACTGTCTGAGAATAGAAGAGTTCACATTTAGTGGTTCCCAGGGTATATGGGACAGTGGGAAGCTGTAGTGTGTCTGTTAATACCATGGACGAGGTATCGACTATATGAGACTCGTTACCACGCAAGTCAAACAGAGTTCCCATTAACATTTTTACCTATTTCTATAAGAATCTCTACAAAAATAATACTATAAATAAATATTTATATATTTACGAAAATTTTTGTTGGATCACTAGCAACTGTTGAGGGTATTTAAAATACAACAAAGTGGAGTCATTTCTTCGTTAGATGTTCTTCTAATTCCCTTAATGCACTTATTTGCCACTAGCAATGCCTTGGTGGTCTGACGCTCAGTTTTACTACTATCGAAGGCTTGGAAAGAGCAGCAGCAGCACGACGTCATTAAATTGACACACTCACCACTCAGCAGGCACTAGAAGGCGCCTGTCGATGGCACTTTGTTGATGGTGCAGAATAAAAAGGATAGCTAAGGAATTGAGGTATGTGCAATATATATATTGTATATATATATAGATATTTATTATGTATAAATACCCATAAATTAATATAAAATATTTATATAGATGCGTTGCATATTAATTAATATTCTGAAGCAATTTTACGTTCATGGATGTGTTTGTTAGTGGAAGCATGTCAATATATACACATGTGCGTGCCTCTTTTACTTTGGCTTATGTGGCTAATTGCATAGACTTAATATACATACATTAATTGTTTTATTATTGCCGGTAACATTGTAGGAGGCTAGCCTAAAGGAAGAAGGTAGACTAGTAAGCAAAGGCTTTGAAGATGAAATCATAACAGTTGGTTATATGTACACGCACCTATAGCAGTTCAAAAGTAGCGGGTATCATAATTATATTCACCACTGTATGTTGTTGTTATATCTAGAACCCCACCGCTGAGTAACATTCTCTGTTACGCTGAAGTGTCTGAAATGATGTCGGCCGCTACATCGTCACGATAGCCGAGTGGTTAGAGGCTATCACCGTTGTCATTGTGAACCTTAACAGTTCGAGTCTCGTTGCAGGCAAACTCATTTTTATCTTTATTATTTTACTTATTTTTATGGATAAGTTATTGTTGCTGTTGAATAGAGTATCGAAGAAGACCGAATGGATTCATTCGCCATCGCGCGCAATAACTTCACGGAAGCTTTTAAGGAAGGATCTTGGTTTGCGGACTTACAAAATCCAACTCGTGCAAGAATTGAGGTCGAACGATCATCAAACGCGTCGCACGTTCGGTGAATGGTGCCAAAAATAGGTATGCTCTATGGGTAGAGGGAATCATTGGTCCATATTTAATGTAATAATTAATGTATTTTCGTGCCTAAATTAGAGGATTTTGAGGTGGATGACCTTTGGTTCCAACAATCAGTTTGTTGAAGGAGACTTTTGGTGAGCGTATCATCTCGTTTCGTTGGACTGTTGACCATTTTCTTGTGGGATTGTGTGAAGTCGCTTGTTTACGCAGATAAGGCCGGGACAATTGACACCTGGGAAGATAATATTCGCTGCGTTATTGCAGACGTACGACTTCAATTGCTACAAAAAGTGGTCGAAAATTGGGTCACTCGGCTGGAATTTTTTGGAGGGAGCGTTTTTATGTTCGCAGAATAAAAAGAGGGTTGTAAGGAGGGAATGAGTCTTAGAGATTTATAAATAGAATGACTTATGTAAGCAAGGGAGGGAATCCCTGGAAGGCGACCCGAGAGGCATCGAGGTGACCACGCCAGAACTCATCGAAAAAGTTGAAAAAAATATTCCTACCTCAACTAAGGAAGAAACAACTCAAATAAATAGTTGGAGAATCTAAAGCAAACATTTTTAAAATCCTGCACGATCATCTTGCTATGACTAAGGTCAGCACAAGATGATTGCTGAGGATGTTCATGCGCATTTTTTGACCTCTGTGATGATAATATGGTGTACTGTCTTTTGGGACTCGGAAGGAATATTATTTATCGATTATAAAGATTAATGTGTTTCTAAATATAACTGTAGAATACTATGCTTCAATATTGGAGTGAGTAAAATAAGCCAAAAACTTTCGGAACCACCCCATAGCGCAGATTTGAAGCTGGGAACTCAAAAAAGAAAATATTATACATATTTACACCACTGTGCACAGTTACTGATGAGCTTTGTTGCGGGTGTTAATAAGAAAAAGTTTATGTAAATTTTGTTATTTATCATTTATTTTATTATTTGAATGATAAAAAAACTCAAACCGAACAGGAACTAAACACAGACGGTTGTAGTAATTACCGAGTACTTGAAGTGAATGAAATGAAATATCATTAAAAACCATAAAAAAGCATATAAAATGTTAATTATATAGGAATTAATTAAAATTGTTTATATTTTTCAATTCTATTCTATTGCTGCTTTTCTTGACCAACAAAAAAAAATGTTAAATTCAACTCTTCCACAAAATTAATTATTAATAGAATAAGAATTACGCAGACATAGGAAAATAAGCAATGGAATGAAACAATAAAGCGTATTTAATTACAAAATTAATTTTAATGTAGCTAATAAATAATTGTGTAAGGATGAGCTTTAAGGTACTTTGGCGAAAAGGTTAAATGCGCATTTGCCACACTAAAAGTAGAAAAAGACTTAGAAAAACATAAAATATTAAAATAAACAAAAAATTTAAGAAAGAAATAAAAATGATGATAAACAAATTAATCAATTTGTCTAAAAAAAAAAACATCTTAAAAGTAGCTTTAGGCCAGATTTATTTTAGAGCTCAACAGTTCACAATTATTCGCATTTATATGGTTTTTGGGCTCGGACTAGAAGCATTTAAATCATTTCGTTGTCATTAAAATGAAATTAAAAAATCGCTTATTATTAAATAATATTTTACTGAGGTTGGAAATTTTTTCCAAAAAGCTCAATTTGTGTTCAGTAAAAATAAAATACCCAAGTAACCGCTTCGTTAAAAATTCCAATCAGCCATATTTGGCTAACTTAGCTCGTGCAATGAGTTATGAAATCGTTACAAATCAGCTACTTAGCATTCCATACTAAGCGTGATCAATATGTATGTATATTTTTTGTGGCCCTGCGGTTGAAATTCCATTGAAAATGAAATTGATTTCGGAAGGCGCTTCTTTTCTGCTTTTCTGTCTGTATAACATAAAATTGACGTTGAATTACAAATCAATATGGACGCTTAGACTACATACATTTTTGGCATTCATTGCGGAGAAAATTACATAAATTTTAGTGATAAAGTTATAGCAATATAACGGAGATATGTATAAGTTTTGGTAGTCTACTTTACGTTTGGGCAGGTATTGCCAACCTTTCATTGCAACTCATGAGCTGTTCGAAGACGACTCAAAACTTTTTGTGCTTAAATTTTTTTAAATCATTAATTACATTAAATATTCACATAAATGTCAAATTTTGGTATAACATAAAATATTTAAATTTTTTTAATATTTTTAAAATTATTTTGAGGAAAAAAAGTCTTTGATTGAATCAGTTATTCATTTGAATTTCAATTTCGTTATAAAGTTAAGTTTTTTTACTTATTTTTATTGGTATTATGTATTGCGTTATCGAATCGACAAGTATGTTTTCTTTAACAATTTTTTATAGCATAATTTTAGGCGCTTATAAAATTGTTTTAAAAATGAATAAATTTTAGCCGAAAGCACTACTTTCGACAACTTTTTGCAGCAATTGGATCTTTAACGTTACCCACTGTCTGCAACGTTATAGCCAGCTTCATTTTTCAAAAAATATGGACCAGTGACTTCCCCTGCCACGGAGCGCAATAAACTGTGACGTTTTGAGGATGCACAATGTGTCTCCACAATCTTTTGCGAATTATTTTTACTCAAAATGTTATGATTTTCAGTGCTGAACAAAATTTTCTTATAAACCTCAGAATCGAGGCCATCTTATTTTGTGCCCATTCGCCGAGCCGTTTGATGGTCGTTCGGCTTTAATTCTTACACGAGTTGGATTTTGTAAGTCCATAAACCGAGATCCTTTCGCAAAATCTTTCATAAAGTAGATGGGCACTGCTTCAATTGAAGCACCCTATGCCAAGCAAGTTACAGCAGTCGGAACGATCATCCCCCCGAAAAAACTATTGCCTCATTGAAAACCACACGTCTAGAAAAACACCCTTTATATATTTCTAATAATATTTTTACTGAATTCAAACAGACCAAGTTTTATTTATATCGCACTACACAAATAATAGCCAACCTAATATGTTTTTACACCTACATATATAATATTTGTACACAAATATCTACTCCTCCAACCGCTTTCATAAACAGTCACATCTATATACACAACACGCTCGGCAAATGTGATTTAACTGTGGCAGATACTGAAATTTAGTTGATAAGATATGCAAGAGTATCAACTAAAATAGCAATGACGCTACAACAACAACAACAACAACTAAAATTGCAATGCAAGTCACCAGCTGCGATTGTGGCGAGCAATACTGATTAGTTGCGCTAAAGTTTGTGAAGACAAACACAAAATATAACTAAAAAATAAAAGTAAACCAAAAAATAATAAAAGCAAAAGCCAAAAACTGAAAGTAAAAATTATAAAAAAATAAAGAGATTAAAATTGAAATTAACAAAAGTAATGTTCGGTTTGCTAGCAAGGAAAATTACAATATCTCAGTTGTATATGTAACTGTGTATATATGTAGTACATAGGTAATTGTCAAGCTTGAATGAACTCTGCAGAAAGTTTGAAAAAAGTAGAGGAAAATTGTCAAGCTCACTTTGATTGATTTCACAAAATTTTCATTAATTTTTATCGTGACTTTCACTGTGGCTAACCGCCCTCACTGGACGGCTGCACTTGGAGACTTAGATGTAACTATGTATGCGCAACAAAGTTTGTGGATATATTTAAGAAATAAGGAAAAATTAATTTTCATTCGTTGTTATATCTTTTTCGCATTTGTATGTATAGCATTATAGATTGTGAAAGCTGATGCCATAAAAAAAAGTACAAGGTCAAGGCTAAAGTTTTTGTGGGAAACATTTTCAATCCAAATAAATAAAAAAAATAAAATAAATTGAATAATAGAAGTATGATAGCATATAGTTGACTTTTTTGATTTTATGGTACGAGGTGAATAAGTTTATTTTGTTAACTCAGAAACGCCGAGTCAAAAGGTTAAATGCTCGAGCAGCATTAAAATACCTCGAAATATTCAGTACTAGAGGTTGCTTGGGACTTCATCCGCGTTGAATTCTCAGATGGTTCTAATAAGAGTTTTATTAGGTTTTTACGTTGCTGCTTTTATATAAATTATGTTAAAATATATGGAAAAGAAGGAAAAGTTTTCCACATATTAGTCTAGGCAAAAAGATATCAATGTATGTAAATGGAACTATGAATACGAGTTTTCCGAACAGACCGCCTTGACTTTGGCAAAGAAAAACCTGTTCCACATATTAAGCAAAATCGAGCCATCGAATCGACCCCAGGGCCAGTTCCCGGAAGAAAAGAGTTTAACCAAGTTAATTTAGGCAAAAAGTTACCTGTGTACCAAATTTCATGTCAATCAAAGGATTTAAAACTAAACTCAATTTTGTAATACCAAATCCTTTTCAATTACTTTACTAGGCTTCATTTCAAAATTTAGAACGTTCGGCTAAAATGCAGATGAGAAAGCACATGATAGCTGAGGATAGGTCAGACGAAATTCCACCACCAACGCAAACAGAAATTTGCCATGTGATTCTCTTCGAGTTTCGGCGTAATTTACAGTCAATACAAATATTCAGTGAATGCCAAATTGCATATGGAGCGGTTGCACCGTCTTTAGAGACTTTTTCTAAGTGGTTCTGAAGATTCCAGACCGGACATTTTTCCATGGAGGATAAGACCCGAGAATTTCGATCAAAATCTTCCACTGATGACGTCACTGTAGCTCTGGTGAAGTTTAAAATTGATTGACCCAAGAAATGATTATTAAGTAATCATCTGGGATACACGAAGAAATCTGCTCGATGGGTACCACGAATTTTAAATGAGGCCCAAAAAGAGGTTCGAGTGCATTTTGCTCAATTTTTCGTAAGCATATTTGAAAATGGTCAGTCTAGCAACTTTAGTAAAGTCGTTACTGTTAACGACTCTTAGTTCTATAAGTACGATCCAGAAAACAAACAGCAAACCATTGTATTAATAGCATAGATCTTATATCTCATTTTGAACAGCACTCGTTCTACCTTACTTGAGTTGGCAGAGTTCGCTATGGGCAGACCAGGACGATACCATTCGATGTGTCCCCATCAAAGAGTCATGTTGGGATTGAGGAAACTGGCCTCAATGGAAGGATCGCATGATATACAAAGACTTGTCCATGAGTTCCCTTCATGCCGAAAGCGTCCCTGGTATTGGTAGGGTGGGAAGAGGATAACCGTTGTTGTTCTTATTATTATAAAAAAAAAATGTAATCTTCTCTCTTGCCTGGAGGCCGCTTAAAGCCATAGTTACATGAAGTTTATGGAAAAGATGAGAGATTCTATTACTTATTATAAGATTGCCTTTAGGATGATACTCGAGTATTGAGTATTGAGGTGAATCATTGAAGAACTGCAACGACTTCAGGGCAAATTAATCTGCCCATTAAAGGGAATATTGAATATTCATGATTAACCAAACTGCAATAAAGGGATGGCAGCCCCATAAAAGAGATGCTCCACACTCCCGATAGCTAATATTACAAATCTTGTGGCATCTATATGTATATAGACGATGAAAATTACAAAACCTTCGTTTCAATTGACTAAGATAAGTCCAATAAATGCATAATACAACTCGCTATATAAATATTTGTTACACAAAATTAATTTTTTATCACCTAACTAAATGAAGCATGAAAACACATGCATACATACATACATATGCAAAAGTCCAACGACTCTTAAAAGCTTTACTTTCATGGGAGTGGCAACGCTACTAATACAAAGCTCATTGGCAGGGCGAAAACAAAAAAAAATTGGCATTAAATCAATGATAATAGCAATTTTTTGGACCAACACTTACATACATATATTGTACACACTCGCATACATACTATGTATATGTACAAATGAACTTGCTAATTTAGTGCACTTTCTTTCACAGTTTAGCCAACACGAAATGTAAATTTTCGCAACGCCACCAATTAGTTAGCGAAAATAACGAGAAAATTCATATTTGTGGCGCATAAAAAAGTGGAAAAAAAGAAATGTGAAATGCAAAATGAAAATTTAAATATTTATGGCTCGTTTGCTTTGTTAAATGGACCCTTGCGGCCGAGCACTTGCAGCTGCAATATTTTCCCGCTTGCATGGTGAGATGCTGCTTGGTAGTGAACAAGCAAGCGTAAATTAAAAAAAAATGATAGAAAACTAAATAAATTTTAGAAGTTATTAAAAACGTAAAAAATAAAAATAAACGCAGGCGAGCGTGACAAAAATAAAATACTGATAATTCACTGAAAAATTTATGAAAATTTTTGTGACGAAACAAATTTAGAGAAAAATCAACCACCACAAGTACAATGACTACTCGCTGTCTCTTTTGGCAATAGTTTTCCATTTTTAGCCGGATGTCTACAGGGAATTATGGTCATGTTAAGTAATTATGGTCAGTAAAGGCAAAAAATCCTGAAAGCTATGTTTTTTTTAGTTTATAAATATATATTATATTCCAATATTTAAAATATTGCAAAAAATTAGAAATAATTATAAAAAATTCTAAAACATAAAAAGATATATATTATATAAGGAAATTTTTATTTTAAAATTTTTTAGTAAAAAAAGAAGTAATTTAAAGTAAATTTGTGACAATTGCAAATACATAAAAATATTAAAAAGAAGTAATTTTAAATCACTAAGAAATATTGAAAACTGTTATTGACATTTAAATTTATCGTGCATAAATAAATAAAGAAAACAATTACAAAAATTAGAAATACACAAAATCAATTTTTTTAATAAACAAAATTACAGAAATTTAAATATATTATAAAAAAAAATAGTTTCAAAAAAAGAAGAAATTTTAAAGATCTAAAAAATTTTGAAAATTTAGTTCATCGGAAATAATTTAAAAAAAATTCAAGAAAAGCTCGTTTCAAATCAACTAAAATTTTTAACAACAATATTAAAAATGGTTAATGATAATTAGAAAAATAAAAACCCAGAAAATTAAATTTTAGTTTTTTAGTAAAAAAAGAAATAAAGTTGCTTTTAAATAGAAAATATATGCAAATATTAAAAAAAAAATTAAAAACATTAGCCACAAATTTAAAATAAATATTAAGAAAATTATATATTATTTTTTTACCAAACAAATAAATATTTATTTGGTTTTTTTTAATTTCAAAAAACGAAAAATTATTTAAACATATGTATATAAATAATATTAAAGTAAATTAATTACACTCAAAATTATATATATTTTTTTTAGAAAAAAAAAATATTTTCATATTTAAGTTATTTTTAAATTGCCAAAAAAAATAATAATAAAAAAAATTATATAATTATATGTACGCAAAATTAAATTTTAATTTCTTTTTGCAAAACAAAGAAATATCTAAGTTTTAAAAATTTTCTTAAATTGCAACAAAAAAATAGAAATTTTCATAGAAAAAAAAATTTAAGTTACTGAATAATATTGAAACTTAAATTCATCACAAATACTTAAAAAAACGTAAAAAAAATAAAAATACACAAAACTAAACTTAAGTTTTCTTTAGTAAACAATGAAATATTTAAATTTTTCAAATTTTTAAAATAAAAAAATTACAGGCAATTAAAAAAAATATTAAAAAAAAATTTGAATATATTTATACCTATACGCAAAACTAAATTTCAATTTAAATATTTAATATTTTTTATATTGCAAAAGAAAACATGTATGTGAAGAAAATTATTTACAAAAAGGTAATTTTAAATTAATTAGCAATATTTAAAGCAATTAATGAATATTTAACTCATCCCAAGCACTTGAAACAAAAATCTAAAGAAAAAAGTTCAAAAATTAAAAATACACAAAATTAAACTTTAATTTTTTATTAAAAAATAAATATTTAAATATATAAGTTAGTTTTAAGCTGCAAAAAAATTAAATATGCTAAGAAAATTATTCTCAAAATTTTAATTTAAGTTACTAAAGAACATTAAAAACTGTTAATAAAAATTTAATTTATCGCCAATACCTAAAAAGAAAATTTAAAGAAAAATTATAAAAAAAAATTAACAAAAAACAAAAAATTAAGTACAGATTAATAAATTTAAAATATATTATTATTTTATTTTTTATTTATTATATATTATCTTATTTATTATTTATTATATTAATATTTAATTTTTCGGTAGACAAAGAAATACTTAATATTTGAGCTGTTTTTAAATTGAAAAAATAAAATAAAATAAAAATTGCCTAAAATCCATCAATACCAGCGCAGTAGAGCTCACCATTCGAGCGTGGCTTATTAAAATGCGTAAAACATTAACCCACTTGCCCGATTATTTAACTTGAATATTTAGTTATTCAAACAATTTGCATAGACCAATTTTCAAAGAGTTTAAAATTTCAAAATATTTACTGCCAAATAATACACAATTTCGTTTGTACATATACGTGTATATTTAAACGTACATTTGTCACACAATAATTGTTGGTGTTGCACGCGTTGCTGCAATTTGTCTCATTCACTTAGGTAGTGATGAAGTAGTGTGAAGTGATGATATTGTCAAATCAAGCCTTTGGGCACTTACAATCTATTTATTTCTCAAAAAATAAAAATAAAAATAAAAAATAAAAGAAGAAGCTACTACAAGCATTACAAATTCAGCGCGCTAACTCCACTCAAACGGTAGCAGCGGCAAGCGTTTGCAAAATATTTTTTGTCGGCAACTTTTGCGAAAGAAAATTTTAGTTTTTTTTCACTAATTTTTTCAGTGCTTTGTGTATTTTTAAATTTTCAATATTTTTTTTTTATAATTGTTATCTTTTTCCTTCACCGTTACCATTTTTTAATGCAACAACTTGGTATTTACCTGCATATTAAATTCACGGGAAAAAACACTTAAAAAGGGCAGTAAGTGTGTAAGTAGTTAAATGAAAGCAAGCAAGGCATTTGGCAGGTTTCCAAATCCGCTTTGGAAAATTAAAAAACAAATACAAAAACATTCACTCCATATTCACCATCCATCACTTAGCTGGCGAACAATACAAAATATGCTCCATTTACTATGGTTTTCTTTCGACCATTGTTAATAATAATGCTCTGGGAAAGAAATTATTGCAGCTTATACCCGCTTACATACACATAAATTATATAAGCGGATTTCTATATTTACAAGAAATTGCAAATTTTTGCATTCAAATGGGTTAAACTTTGTTTGTAAAGTTACTTTTTATTCATTTTCCTCGTTGCAAAGTTCAGTGACCGAGAAAAGTTTTATTTTGTGCGTTAAAAACTTCCCTAGGCGCCCATTATTTATAAGTAAATTTGCCTTTTTTGTTTTAAATTTTAAAAACACTATCACTAGCTAGATCAGTAAGTTGCCATAATAAAGAAACACATTAACCCTTGAAGCGAGCCTTGATACATGAAATTTTATAACGTAGGGTCACAACCAAAATTGAGAAAATTGGCAACATTGTCAAAATTTAAAATTTAATAAAAAAATAGTAAATTAAATAAATAAAAAATTTAAAATTTAATTTAATTTAATTTAATAAAATAAATTAATTGTATTTATAAATAAAAAAAGATAAAGTAATTAATTAATGAAGCAAAATGAAATAAAATAAAATTAAATAAATAATAGAAACTAAAATAAAATAAAAATAAACTAAATTAAAGTATTGTAAGTTAAAATGAAATAAAATAAAATAAAATATAATGTTATAAAACAAACTTAAAAATAAGAAAATTTAATTCTTAAGGTTCATATATAATAAATTGAAAAATAAAAAATTCAAATTTGAATAAAGAACTTTCTACTGCCGCTTAGCAAAGAAGAGGCAATCTTTTTTCTGTTTTCAAAGCCATTTTTGTAAATTTTACGACAACAAAGCTACGATAAAGAACTAAAAATGTGAACACTACACATTTGATACCAAGTACAATGCCTAGAAAAACATAAAGACACATAAAAGTCATTAAAATCGCATTAGTTGGCAATTATTGACGCGACTAACACCAACTGAAAGAAATGCTTTGCGTGCATTGAAACCAATATGTAAAGATAGAATACAAAAGAGCAAAAACATTAGAATATCAAAGTGAAGCACAAGAGAAAGTATTGAAATGATTTTCAAGCCACTTAGAATAAAAAAGACACAACCAGCGGTGCTGAATTAGAATTTTTCGCAGAAATAAATATTTCAAACTTAATTAAAATATTTGTAAGTTACATATGCCCATATGTATATATGCCTTCAATACATTATTATCAAATTTTTATATTTTATAAAAATGAAAAATTTTATTTGTATATATAATATATAGATATATTGCTTAAACATTCCTTAATTCTATTTTCAATGTCAAAGAAGAAATTTTCGCTTTACTAAAATTCTAAAATTTTTTATTGTGCTAAAAAAATATATCATTAATTGCCACTTGTCGCTTTTGTTTTGCAAACACAACAATGAGTGGCATTCGCACATGCTCACACAGATTTACATATGTTAGTGTTTTATATGTGAAATTATTATGGGTGAAAGTAATTTTTTTATTAAAAAAAAAAAACAAAACAAAATATGAAAATTATTGCGAATTTAGCATATTCACAGCATCAATAGGTCGCTTTTGTTGTCTGCTTTAACAAACAAAGTGCCATAAAACTTCTTGTAATGCGTTTTGTTGTTTTGTGTTTAAATTTTTGTTTCATTTTTCTTCGTTGTATTGTCTTTGAGTGTGTGCCCATTAATTTTTGTTTAATACATTTAAGAAAAGTAGCTTTATTAACTATTTTTTGTAACTCAGTCTCAGAGCCTCGATTTAAGTTCTTTTGACTCTAAAAACAGTAGAAAGTGTTGTGCGTAACACATATATTATATACATATGACATGTATTAGCACAAAAATCATTAGCCTCGAAGTGAAGTGAAATTCAAACCAAAAAGTTAAGTTGACCTATTGCCTGGATATTTGTTGGTCTGAGGGGAAACAAAGAAACAATTTTACAAAAGAAAGAAATATGTCAAATATGTAGAAGAATGACTTAAATTGTATTTAATATTCTACTAATAAATAGCTATTGTATATATTAGAAATTCTTTTGATGCCAACAGCACACAAACGATAACATAGGAGTAATAATACTACAAAAACACATATATAAAATATAAATAAAATAAAATTTATAAAATGAAAAAAATATATAATAATAAACCAAAATAAAATACAAATAAATTGACAAAAAACTTAAAATAAACTAAAAAATATATATAACTGAAACAAAATATTAAATGAAATTAAAATAAAATACAAAATATAAAAAAAATAAAAGATATAAAAATTAAATAAAAGAATAATAAAAAAATATACAGAATAAGATAAAAATAAATTAACAAACCAAATAATATAAAATAAAAAATAATAAAAATAAAAACAAATTAATTAAAGAAAGGGAATATAATAAAACAAACTAAAATCAAATAAAATAAAATTACTAGATGTAGAAGTTGATTTTTTGATTTTGGAAACCACCACGTTTCCTCATCAAAAAGGTGTCTGGAAAAAGAAGTCTGATGAGGAAACGTGGTGGTTTCTGAAATATCAGCTATTATTTCTATCGTCCAAAGCTGTTATTGTAATTTTTTTACTATTTCCGAAAACTATATGATCTGAGACAGTTCCATAAAACTTAAAACCTGAAACAAAATTAATTTAAGAAATAAAATAAAATTATATTCAAAAGTAAAATTAAGATAGATATTGAAAAAATCAGGTAAAATAAAAAAATTAAATAATATAAATAAAATAAATATAATAAAATTAAATATTTAAATTGGATACACAAAAAAATATAAATTAAAATAAAATAAGAAAAAATAAAGGCAAACAATAAAATAAATATTAATTAAAAAAATTAAATATAATAAAATTATACAAAAAAATTTAATTAAACAAAAAATTATGTTAATTAAAAAAAATTAAATGAAATAAACTAAAATATTGTAAAATATATTAAAAGAATAAAACAAAATTATATAAAAAAGTAAAGTTGAATTAAATAATGTAAAACAAGAATAAAAAAATATAAAACTAAATAATAATAAAAATTAAAAAATATTTAAAATAAAGTAAATCAAAATATAAATTCGATTCAGAAATTGTTGGCAAATAACACACCGATTTTTAGACATTTATTATATACATACATATGTATATACCTCAGGAAAGCTTGAGAAAATCACCATTTATTTTCCACTCAACTAACAGTTATGCAGTTGAATAACTGTGTTTACTTCCTCTAACATACTGGTTTCTTGTGTTTGGGATGGTCGCTGTTGTCAACAGTTGTTTGCTTGCCAATATGTATGTGGGAATATTCGCAAATGCTTTGTAGTATAAAAAAATTTCTATTATTTTCTTATTTCTTCCCATTTTCCTACTCAGATTTGCATTTTCAAACAGATTTTTTTGTAAACTGTTTACGTTTGTATATATTTGTATACTTAGTAGATTTTTCTGATTTTTTCTTTTTGCTATTGCGAATTTCAATAAAATAAAATTTCTTTGCCGGCCATTTGACGAATTTAATACACACTTAGCTCAAATACTGAAATTTGAAGACCATGTCCACCAACTGAGAATTAAGGATGTGAAGAATATTACTCCATTCCAAAATAAAGAACAGGAGTAATAATAGATTCAAGCGTCTTCAAAATTAACTTACATTATTCTTTTATCATTAAAATAAAAAATGCTTTTTCAGCTCATTGTTATGTTGAATTGTTTTTGGGTTTTAGTTTTTATGGAGCTGTTTCAGACCATATATTTATTATATTTTAAAAAAAAAATTATTGCCCTCTTTTGAAAATAAACCTCATCAGATAGTCCTTAGTTTAGTATTAAAAAATACATATAAAATAATAATTAATTTCAAATTTCCTGCAAAGACATTACGGTTATGTGATTAAAATGCATGAATCTACCGGTGAATATGGTATGTTTCCTTTATTTTATTTTTACTTTTTACAACGGCAACAAGTTTTCTAGTTTTCCCAACGCTAAACGCCAAGCAAGATTTTATTCTTGATTCTTGAAGTGGGTCACTCAGTTACTGTGGCAAGAAGCATGCGACCAAGCACAATTTGTAAATTTGTACAGCTATTCGTGTGCATACTTGTACATATTAACGAATAAATGTGTGTGCATGTGTATGTTAAAATTTACGAACATTTAAGCGGGTATAAAATTATTTTTCTCTTAGAATTTTAGTTATGTCAGCGGTAAGAGCAAGCAAGCACGCTTCTAGTCGTTACAACTAATGTATGTATGTATGCATGTATGTTTGTAAATCGTTGCTTTGAGCTTTCGTAGCATATTTACATAACATTTACATAAATTCTGAATATCGGTATTTTGATTTATAAGCGCACCAGCAGAGAACAGCATCATAAACTTATCAAACAAAAATTAATAGTTCATAGTATTTAGTTGAAGTCACAGTGGCACAAGTTGCTCGACCAGTTTAATGGTGGCTAAAGAATTTATGTCAAGTAAAATTTTTAATTTTTTCATAACCAAAAAACAAGATAAATTAATATTAGGTTTTTCAATACAAAAAAAATTTATTAAAATTAAATTAAACATAATAGAATAAAATAATATAAAAGAAAATAAATTAAGTGAAATAAAGTAAAACGAAAAAAATAAAACTGAATAAAAATAAAATAAAGTTAATGTAAATTTTATTATTCAATTTACATATAATAACGTGAAATAAAAAATAATAAAATATAAATTGAAAGGAAAAAATTATATAAAATTAAGTAAAATAATAATAAAATAAATTTTTTAGGATATGTTAAAATAAAAAATTAATAATATCAAAATGGAAAGCAATATAATAAATAAAAAAAATAAATTAAAAAATAAATATAAAAAAATATAAAATAAAATGAATAAAATAAAATAAAATAAATATTAACCCAAATAAAAAATAAAATAAAATTATAAACTTAAATAAAAAATAAAATAAAACAAAAAAAATTAAGTAAAATGAAAGTAAACTAGCTAATATTTCATAAAAAGGAAATAAAACAAAAATAAAATAAAATGAAGTAAACCGAAGCAATTTAAAATGAAATGAAATGAGGGAAAATAAAATAAATTAAGTAAACAAATGGCGAAAATATAATTTGAATATAAAATTCAATAAAACAGTAAAATAAAATTTAGATAAAAATTATAATTTAAATTAATAATGAATAAATAAAAATTAAACAAAATAAAATAGATTCTAATTTAAATTTAAATGAGTTTCTTTCAATTCATGTGGTATACAAAAAGAATTTAAAAAAATATAATGAAAACTAACCTAATAAAAACAATGTAAATGAAATTTTACATAAAAACTATAATTTAAAATAAAATAAAATGAATTAAAAAATATACAATAAAATAAAATTTAAAATAGATAATAATGATTTTAAATAACAATATTAAAAGAATTATATATAATATAAGTATAATTAAATTATTAAAAAAATAAATTAATATAAAATTAAATTAAATAATATTCAGAACAAACTAATTAAAACATTATAAATTCAAATGAGTAAAATAAAATTTAAAATATAATAATTTATATAAGATTAGATGAAATGAAGATGAAAAAAGAAGGATCTAAAGTAAATTGGAATAAAATAAGATAATTAAATCAATAAGAATTAAAAGTATTTTAATATTAAACTAAAATAAAAATATTAAATAATATCAAACTAGGAGAAAAATACAGCGGAATGAAGGAAAAATAAATATAATAATAATAATAATAATAATAATAATAATAATAATAATATAATAAGCCCAAAGAAATAAA
The DNA here is from genome assembly GCA_037013455.1 of Ceratitis rosa. Lineage (NCBI taxonomy): Eukaryota > Metazoa > Arthropoda > Insecta > Diptera > Tephritidae > Ceratitis > Ceratitis rosa. The sequence goes on from JAWMAG010000046.1 coordinate 5,674,493, forward strand.
ATAAAGAAAACTTAATGATAAATAATATGATGTGAAAAAAAAATAATAATAAGAGATTTTATGAAATAATATTAGTTTAAATAAAATGTAATTAAATAAAGTTACTAAAAAATTAAATGTGTAATAAACAAATTAAATGATCTAATAAAAAAACTAAAAAAAAATAAAAAATAAAAATAATAATTAATAATTAATGATAAAAATATCTAATAAAAGAAAAAGTTAAGTTATAAGATAAAATAATCTTGTAAAAGAAAATAAAATTGTAACAAAATAGATAAAAGAAAAAATAAAATAATATAAATAAAATAAAATGAAAGAGAATTAAAGAAAAAGAATTTAAAATTAATTAAAAAATACAGCAAGGAAATATTTTCCACTAAAATTTTGAAATATTGTAATAAAAATTATTAAATTAAAAAGTCTGAAATTCTCTGTTGCAACTTTACTAATATTATTTATTTTAGATGAAACCGGTAGAGCAAAATTATTTGCCACGAAAATTAATGACTTATGCAGCAGCAAAAAAAAATACATATGTATATTACCAAATCAAATGGAAGTCAATAATGTGAAAATTCCACCAGAGACTATTTTATGCAATTGCCATTTGCTTACCGAAAACTGGCCGAACACAAACTTTTAGCAGAAAACTACCTCAAAATTCCTGTATATCTGTATATGTGTGTATATGTACTGTATGTATGTATTTATATAATGATGTATTTTACAACAAAGTGCATGTACTCGTAGTATTTATTTAGTGAATTTCATTGCTAACATAAAATTTAGAAAATTATGTAGGTCAGTTGGATGCCACTTGCAAGTGCTTGGTAGCCAGCAGTAGTTAGTTGTACTTCTTGTTGTTGTTATTGCTGCTGCTAATACAAACTACTGTCGCGCTATTTTATCAGCAATAGTGTAGCTATGGAACCGGCATGTACACACACACACACACCCACATACATACAGACTGGTAAAGAGTTGAAAACAAACACAGTTGGAAATTGAAATGGGCACATAGCGGCAAACTGCTGGCGCTCAGCATAAACAAACATGCTTACACACACATAACATAAGCATAAAGATAACACATAGTTAATGTTGTATGTTGTGAGTGTTATGTATATGTTTATGTGTGTGTCTGCTTATATGTAAGTAGCAATTGCATTTTCATTGCAACCAGCTGACATGTACAGCTAAACAGGCGCAACGGCAATAAGAATGATTGCAACAGTAGTGTTATGCGGTAAGCAGCAGCAACAACAACAACAGAGTAGAATATATATGCTGCCGTCAGTAAAATGTTGCCACAAAATGTGGCGGCCTCTACATTCATACATATATTTCCATTACTCCTACCATTATCAACAACACTGTTGCTCAACTTGTCTATTTACTCATTTGTTTGTTTGTATTTTCCCGCTTTTGAGTATCGTAACACTTTGGAATTTATTATTGTGGCGGCGTAACGGTAAATTATTTATTTGAAATTATTCAAAATATGTATATGCGGTTGTTGTGAAGAAAGAGTATAACAAATAATCAAAATCGATTAACAGCTGCGCCAAGAAATGGTGAAGGGTTCTAAGCGAACAAAACAAAAGACTTAAGCAACGAACCTGATTTTTTAATAAAAGCAATTTGAATATTTATTGTGATGAATACATGTAAGGTTTTAACTAGGTAATTCTTATGGATACACGGTATAAAATATAAAAATATAATTTTAGTTATTAGCAAAAAAAAAGTCAAAAATTTAATCTGATGGACTCCCAAAAAGCAGCATGAATTGCATTTAAAAAGCTCATGGAGAAAAATTTAGGTAAAAACAAAGCTTTTGGCTGGTTGTCTAGTGAGCTTAAAAACAAAAAAATTAACCATTTCAACAACACAATAAGGAGTCGGAAAAGAGGTACCTGGAAAATTGGACGCTTCTACTAGATGTTTTCCACAAGCAAAAACGTTCCAAAAACAATTCCAGTCGAAGAGAAATGAGCTTTGGACTATGCAAAAGTCTCGACTTTTTTTTTTTTTTTTGAATATTTTTTATTATTTTATTATCAAGAGAGTTTAGCAGAAGCTGAAACAAATACTGTTCAGATGGCGCAAGGTCTGGGCTTTTTAACTTATTCCAAAATTCAAAATTATAGAAAATTAATTTTTCGCATGAGGCTCAGCCTCTCCCACAGTCAACGCTTTAATTGATTTTTGGGGGCTGTGTTCGAATATCGTTTGATTAGCCGAAATGGTGATAGCAACTGGTTACCCAGCAGCTGGGATTTGTCATCGCTGGACTAAATTTTGTGGAAAGCGCCGGATAAGTGATACTATTAACATTCAAAGATGATTCATGACTTGAAACACAAAATTGCAGTTGTCTTTTGCAGCCATTGAGGGCTACATAATAAAAAATATGTTGAGGAATTGGGTCAACAAATACAACACAAAGGAATATTGCAAGGTATATTGAGGCATTTAAATGAAATTAAAATCTTTGAAAATTATTTATTTGTTATTTTTCATTTGTAACAATTTTAAAACGTAAATATGGCCAACACGTTACATACCTTGCTCACTTTTTAATTGGCTTTAAATTTTTTTAATGTATAATTTTTATATATATATATTTTTTTCTTTTAATTCCACCGCCTCGGCCATATCAGCTTGATCCCATTCATTGTTGAAAATATTATTAAATGAATAAAAAGCCTTGAGATTATTAAAAAAAATATATATATACATATAATACTAAATAAATTATTAACAATAAATTAACGGTATTTTGTTATTATAATGGCAATAAAATAATTGTACATTTGCACATATTTTTTCAATCTCATATTTAATTTATATCATTACCTTTTGACTTGTATCTCTTTGCTTATTTACATATTGCTTTTAATTAAAAATTTTCGAATGACTAAAAACAAAATTTATTATTTAAAAAATCACAAGTAGCTTGCATTTAAGAAAGTGTTCGGGAGACAGTTTATAATTGTAAATTTAAATATAAAACAAGAAAGAAGAGCTATCTTAGGCCATACCGAGGTCCCTTTACCCTTAATGACCATATCGTATTTATGGTATTTCATTTTAGGATTGAATACTATTAATTCTCATATTTGAACAAATTGGTTATATGGAAGCTATATGTTATAGTTCTCCGATTTAGATCATTTTCAGCACCAATGTGCAGTGTGTAGAATACAAACATCATCAAATCAACTCAACTCCCGATTAGTATAGATACTGGTGGTTCTAACTCTTCTCATTCTGATACTTAAATACTAGGGACCAAATTTAGTAAACAATTTTATGCACATGAAAGTTATAAATAATCATATATAGTATAGTATATTATAGTATATGCAATGAAGTATGACACATACACAAATGCTCAGCAAAAAAAAAATGTTTATATCCCAAATATATCACTCTTTAAAATAACAAAAAATAAATAAGTATATATTTGTAAAGAATTTAATATTTTAATAATGAATTTGCAAATTCCTGATGAGTTATAATTTTTTAAATCGCCATATATGCATGTATGTAGTGAGCTATGCATGTACATTGGGCTGCGCACGTTAATTCACAGCTTTTTTTTTGTTTAATGAATCGTAAAATTAACGCTTGTTAACAATTAAAGCAAAACAAAAAGGTAACAACGCCAACACATATTTGCAGATATTTGAATGAAATATTTTCGCTTAAGCGCTAAGACTACTACTGAATAAAGCCAAAAGCGACGCTACCCACACATACACACGCAAACGTTAAGTAATTAAGTGTTCTTATACTTCAACAAGCATTTAAATGTACTTCAAGCACTTTAAGGCACACTCATATACTCATATATGTAGATAACAACAACGACTTGTGGGAGAGAACACCTGTGCGCATGCGCGGAATTTGCTTAATGCTTTCAGTGACAAGCCAATTGAGTAGTAGTTATCTTGTGGTGTTTGGCAAAAAGGTAAATATGAAGTATTCATAAAAGAAGCACACATTTTTAGTAAACAAAAAGTTCTTGTCTTTCATTAACTGCGTATGCTACTTATGCTTTCGAAAAAAGAATTCAAAAAGAATAAATAAATTTGTGCCAATTCATTTTCTGCGTTTTTGAGTTATTTTGACAATTGTTTGCTGTATCTAATGGTCTGTTGTTAGTTGCGTTGACAGCGTAAATAATTGGCATTTCCTAGAATTTTCAAAGCAATTTTCTTCTCACTAAATGCTGTATATATGTACGAGTATGTATATACAATATGTGTGTGCGTGTAATTTTCTTTAATGATTGTATTCATTTTTTCTAAAGAGCTGCTCATTTAAATGCCGTTTAAAAAGCTGAAAAAAAAGTTTAAATGATTGCTTGTAGACGAGGTCATAGCAATTCTTTTGTGGAAACTTAAAATTTTGTTTTCAGTTCTTAAGTTTCTGCTGATTTCTAAAAAAAATTCTGATTCAATAAAAATGGTAAATTTTTGAACTTGAGTACATGTTTACATATACCTATTTATTCTTTTGAAAATTGTATCAGGTGCTTAGAAATTGAATAAAAAGCAAGGTATGCCTGTCGTAAGAAGCGACTAAAATCTATTAGTTGCCGCGGCAGTCTAGTCTTTAGACTGAAACGACCTGCATTCTTACTCTAGCAATATTCCCGGTAACAAATTTTGCAAATAATTTTTCGGTTACGATAACGACGACAACAACAACAACAACTTACTACTCCTCATGAAGGAGTCCATCCACCAACCATAAGTTCCCAACCATGATTACGGATGTTCCAAAACTGGTAGATTTTTCTATTCATTTCGCACTAGAATTTTTGTTGGAAAAGAATTTTCGGAACAGAAAACCCAGCGCTTTGTAACCGCTGAAGCGATTTTTGGCCGAGGGACCTACAGTTTATACTAAGCCGCCTCTGAACGGCTGATGGTTTTTTTACGAGGAGCCTTTATTTCATGTCCGAAATACACTCGGGTCCATCCCTTCCCTGCCGAGGGGCGGCCCCAATTAGAAAATTTAATTTAAGTTTTTATTTAAATTAATTTTCTATAACTTTTTGGATGTTAGTCCGATATTTTCTCGTGCTCCAATACACTGCGGTTTGTACATGGTTGAGTTGTACGCAGGTCTGATGACAGCCGACTGAGGAGAATTTCAAGGGCTTGCCTGTTACTTGAATGCAGCGCTGACTTAATGAAAAGCGAAGGTTGAACTTGAACTTTATCCAGATTGCTTTGAAAGTAACTAGGTATGTCTAGTACCGGCCACTCGTCAGTAGCTCCGTAGAATAATATAGGTTTTATTAGCGCTTTGCATCGCCAGTATACCATTGATGATATGGATTCCCAACTTTTACCGATAACCGACCTGCAGGCCCGAAGTGCGGTCATAGCTTCCTGCTTCGTTCTACCATATTTCGGTTACAGGTGAGCGTATCATCTAAGATTATACTTAGGTATTTGACATCAAAAGAAATTGTGAGCTGGACGCCTTTGAGTATGAGCGGTTTGAAAACAGTTAGCTTGTATCTTCTGATGAATAGTAATATCGTTTAATAATTCTTTTAGTAGAAAATAAATTTGTGTGCTAGTTGATGGCCTAGTGCTAGATATGTTTTAAAGGCTCGCAATATCGAAAAGTTTGTGTGTCAAGAGCGGACAGGAGACTTTGTCCAAATTTTACTCAAGCGATCTCGAAAGAACTGTAGAAATGGTTGGAGGCTATAAATTACTGCCACGCCTTGTGTGCAAAATGGGTATTACTGGTTGTGAAACTTGAATAAAATCTAGGGAAAAACATGTGAACATGAGACGTTGGAACATCTCGTCCGTTTCTGCGGTGTCTTATCAAGGAGGTAACTCAGGGACTTAGTAGCTTAGAAGTAGACTCAAAACTAAATGTCAGCACACTCTGAAACTGCGCAGAAAGCAGTGATGTTCTCTAGTATACCTCGAATCAGATCCATCACGACCTGTAAGGGATGAACAGAGTAATGTACGACACAGAAGGCAGCCAGTGTAAGCTAACTTAAAGACTCCAATCTGTTCAAAAATAGAGACTCAAGACTGAAAACTTTTGAATATCATATCATATCATATATATATATATATATATATATATATATATATATATATATATATATATATGTACTTATGTACTTATAGCAGCTAAAGCTCCGTTTTGTTGTGTAGCTCTTGATGTTTTTCCAACGAATGGAGAGACTTAGAGTTTTTCCAAGCCGCCTCTGAATGGCTGAGGGATTTTATGAAGAGCTTCTTTTTGTTATCAGAAATACAAACAAACGGAAGTATTGGCATTTCCTGTCGAGAGACGACCACAGTAAGAATTTTTTCAGTTACATGGGATATTGGCTTGGTCGGGCTTCGAACCCATGATCTTCCACGTGTCTATATATATTGGTAACAGGGAATACATTATTTGAAAGTTTTCATACATATATGTTCCACTTCCAAGACAATCGAGCTTGCTTAGCTGTAAAATCTAGTCAAGAATAGTCTCTGCGGTAGCAGTCCTTTATAGAGATGACGTTGGTAGACTCTTACAATAAGAGTGAAAAAGATGAAATTGTTGCTAAATAGTTCGAACTACTGAGCTTCTTAAGGAAATACATAATTTAACCACAGCCAATAATTAGATATACATATAAAGCGGGTTAAAAAACAGTGCTGTGGTTCTAAGAAAAAAATATTAAAAGCGTGTTTTCTTTAAATTTGTTAAAAAAAATACATGTTTTTGAAATCCTAAATTTCTATGGAAAATTTATTGATTATACTAAAACACAACTTAGCGGATGTACTTTTGTGTATAAAAACTAAATTTAAAAAAATTCAAAATATAATTTTTTCAAAATTAAATTATGTCATTCAGTGCACGCAGAAAATATTTTTATTTAAACTCAAGAAATTTTGAATACATTTACATATATTTATTTATGCTTCTTACCATTTGTTCCAATTTCAGTATATAATCCGTTTCCATTATTTTATGTATATGTACAATATAAAACAATAAAAACAAAAAATTTTGAGCACAATTATTTAATTAACAACTTATGGCAATTGCATTGACGCGTAGTGTAATAAATAGGAAATTTTCACACTTTTCTCAGCAAACACAGGAAAACAAGCGAAAAAGCAGCACAACAAAAGACTTAAGAAACGAACTTTATGGTGAACACTTTTTCCATAGAAAATTTGCATGCGTTGTAACAAAAAACCGTTAACTCGTGAAAAGCTTAAAAAGAGCACTATAAAGAGACACTTTTATCTTTTTGATTATGGCAGTATTGTTTTTAGTATTTTCACAGCGTACACACAACCACCAGTACTGACATCATTGAAGCCATTGTTTCCGCGGACACTGCACTGGCTGCGGTCAGTGGCAGCTGACACAGCATTTACTGCTACAACATTAACTGGAAATTATTGTATGGCGTTGGAAAGTGCCACTTAAATGCAGTTAATTTTCGTAAAATACAAAATTACACAAATAATGAAGTTGCAAATTAACCAAGCTAATCACGGTGAAATTATATTATATTGCATTATTATTTGTTTTATAACAAAAACGCACGCACTATAAATTATTTAAGTATGTTGACTTTTAAGAATTATAAAATTCACTTCTCTAAAGCACAATCAAACAGCCCAGCAAAATTATATTATAGCACATAAATGAGATGCAAAATACGATGCGCACAGCATTTGGCTGACGTCCAGGCGGCACAAAAGTCAAACTGAGAATCATTCTTAGGCTTAAGCAAGCGGCGAGTGTGGCCAACAAAGCTGGCGAGTTGGCCGAAGCGCCGAGCAGCGGCAAAAACAATAATAACCTGCAATATGTACGGAAACGTATGGGAATGCAAGGCGCATAGAATTACACTAGTTAACAGTGAGAAAATAATATCTAAGCTGTGAGCAAAAACAAAAAAAATTATAAATTTTTGTGCACGATATTTCAAGATTATGTATGGTGGGTAATACTCTTTAAAAAAAATTAAATTTTTTTCTGAAAACGTTTAAGTAAAAGCTGTGAAAAGACCATAATTTAAGCAGTATTGCCAACTTTTCTTAAAATATAACTGTATAATAAAAAAATATTATTATTATGAAAATTCATATATATTTTTCATTAAGTTTTTTTTTTTATATCGATATTATAAAATTACTAAATTTATATTTTAGCAGTGTTACCATCCTGCATAATTATTAAACTCGCACATTACAATTTGCGAATTAAGCGAAAAGTCTTAGTAAAAGTTTCAGCGCATTTTGTATATACGCATTATTTGTATATTTCATATTCATACATTGCAATTATTGAAGCAGAGCTGCCAACTATTAAAGGAAAAAATATTTAAAAGGTGAAAAATTACAACCATTTTATAGTATGTAAAATATTTCAAGCATAAATAACACACACATTTCTGTAGGGGTTGCCATCAACACATAAATTTAAATTAATCGATTAAGTAGGTCTTAACAATTTGGCAACCAAACGAAAAGTATTAGTGGACGCTTTAAAGTGGTTTCGTATTTATTTTTTTATTTAAAACATATATTTACGTATACATCATTTAATCAGGGTTGCCAACTATTATAAAATAAAAATAAATATATTTCAAATGTGCAAAAAAAGAAGCTTTCAATTTTTTCAAACAAAACTCAACTAATTTCAAATTTTTGTAGGGTTGCCATCTGTAGAGAAATTGATTTTAAGCGAAAAGTGTTAGTATAAGCTTTAACGCAGGTTCATATTTATTATTTCTATACTTTATATACATATGTATGTATTTACGACATTTCAGGGAAATAGGGTTGCCAGCTATTTTAAAACTGTAAAGTACTAAATGTGAAAGTTAAGTAAAGAGTTTTTTATTTGTAGCTTTACATATGACTACAAAATGTTGTAAAAATTCAAGCACGGAAAAATGTCTACGAAGAGTTGCCATTTACTTAAAAAATAAAGTGATTCAGCAAGTAAAATATATAACGTATTGAAATGAACTACTATTAAAATAAACAAATGAAAAAGTTCAACCCCCAAAAGTGTAAGTGACAGCAAGTGTTTTTAAGGTAGAGTTGCCAAATTTTCAATGGAGCAATTTTGTGCAACTTTTAACTTAATTTGGCAAAGTTTTTCATTTTTTTATAATTCACTCACTTTTTTCAAAACTATCTGGTAGAAAAATTTGCAAAAAATGGGTACCAAGGAAATTTTTATTGCATTAGCTTTATCATAGACACAGTATTTGGGAGGGTTGCCGTTAATGTAAAATTGCAATAATTGAATTTTGATTTGATTAATTTTCAAATGAGTAGTAGAGACCTGATTAAACTCTAATGATATAAGTTACAACTTTAACAGCAATATTTTTAATAGGGTTACCATTTCTGCATTATTCTTATAATATTACTAAATAAGCTGGTTGAAAAATAAATTATACAAAATGCGAATTTGGAAAATTTGTCTTTTAATAGTACTAAAATGAAAAAATTTTAAATTTTTGAAGAAAAAATATTTAATAGAAATATTTTTGGTAGGGTTGCCAGTTTCTTAGATTTTTTTTTATAACATCGCTAAAAAAACTTTTCAAAACAAGTATTAAGGAAAAATTTTTTATTAGAATTAAGTTTAAAAAATTTTAAACAAATTGCACATAAGATAAATGGAAAAATTTTTGGGTAGGGTTGCCAACTTCATCGATTTTTTGTCATAAATTTACAAATATGTAATTTAGTTGAAACTTTATAATAAAATATGTTTGTTAAAATTTTTATTTACACATATTGCGTGACAGGGTTGCCATTTACTTAAAATTAAATCATGTCAAATAATGGGTTTTCTAATAAAATTTTGCAAAACAAAATTAATTAATTTTCAATTTAGTTGCACTTATTACAGAAAAAATGAATATTTTGGAAAAAAATGCTAATAATTTGCAGGCCAGTGTAGTATGGTATATCTCTCTGCGCATATTAGTTAGTATTTGCTTTTTGTTTGTGCTGAGAAAAGAAGAAAGTCATCAATGGACCGTTTTCTTGTTTCATTCTATTGTATTCTTTTCTTTTTACACTCTTGCTTATTAATTTTTCTGTTTGCTTTTTCAGTTTGGTGCTGTTCATCTACATATGACTTTTCTTCGTTTACTCGTTTATGCTGCTCATTTTGCTAAGCTAAGTTTTACACAAACCGCGGTGTCTTCCTCTTGTTACTACTAAAGCAAACACACATAAATCGTGAACAGAGAAGAAAAATAAAGAAACACACACGCACATAGTCACCAAACCAAAAGCGATCGCAGCTAGAGGAGCGACATTGGCAAGTTAGGGAGTGCGGGGAGTGCGGCCGAGGAGCAATCAAGCAACACGCTCAAACGTTCAATAGTCGGCGCTAAAGAAGTAATTATCTTTGAGTGGTAGCGATGGTGGCTGGCCACTGTCATTTACGGCGTTTAGTTACCTGCTTTCTTCCCAGCCGCGCTTCGACTGAGAACATCATGCGGGATTATGCATGGGAGGCGCGTGACGTTTGTTAGAATCAGCAGCCATGCAAGTGCTCATGCGATGCGTCAAGTAGTGAACACCGTTGCATTCTCTTTCCGGTTCTTAACTAAAGCAAACACACACGAACATAGAGATATATATAAATATAAATATAAGAAGTCATGTCGGCATTTATTTTATCTTTTGTTATTATTATTATTATTATTATTGTTATTACAGCATTTTTATTATTTTTTAGGGAAATGCGTGTATATATGTGTGTGCTTGAATGTTGTTTCTGTGCTGTTGGCGCATATTTGGTGTTGCCGCTTTGGCGTGTTGGCGTGTTTGTTGTTTGATTGTGGCGTTACATGATGACATTGCAATAAAGTTGTTTGTTGTTTGTTGTTTGTTGTTCGTTGTTTGTTGTTTGATGTTCTGGTGGCGCAACATTGTATTACAAATGCTACAATTGCTAGAAAAGCAAATATTTACACTACAACAACAAAGAAAGCTTAAACTTATTGAACTTTGTGTGCAACAAAGGCAATCGGCAGAGTCAACAAATCCACTGATTGCTTAGTAAATGATTAGAGATCGATTGAGTGGAAATGCCATGATTACTTTCAATGCAACAACAACAATAGCAGGTCTCAACAATATTCTTCTAAGGAATTTTGTTTTTTTGTTTGTTTAAAAGCTATTAGATTAAGGTGTATATTAATTTTTTTTGATTATTTTAAGGGCAATTTGAGATGAAAAGAAAATAGTAAATAAAATATTTATTTATAAAAAAACAAAAAGGTTAGTTCCCTGAAATATTAAACGAAATTGCCAAATTATTTTACTTTATTTATTTTTAATTTAGGCTGTACAGTAAATATGTTTGTGTAAAAAGTATGCAATCTTCGCTTAAAAAAAATCACATTTCTCTCCTTTGCAAAACGAAGAAAACACAATGTTCGAAAAGATTCTCTGTACTCATATCTTTTATATATAAAATATACTTACGACCTTTTATTATCATAAATATTTTTAATTCACACAAATATCAGTATAATGTTACCGTTGTTCTAATAGCTTTCACACATCAGGTTTACTTCTTAAGTCTTTAGTTTAGCAGTGCCTTTTACGTTGTCTTCTGCAGTAACACACTTTTAATCAACCCATTTTGAATATGATTAGCATATTTTTCCCTTTGAAATAAATTATGATAAATTATGATAAATTAGTCGCTTAACAAATCTGTGGCATAGATTCCCTGGCATTTACATTCGATGAAAAAGAATTAAAAAGATAGAGCTAACATGTTAGTAGGCTTGAGAAGAAAGTTTGAAAGCAAACATTAAGTTGAAATAAAATAAAATCATACAGAATAAAACAAAGTAAACAAATAAAATAAAATAAATTATTTTATCTCATTTAAATTATGTCGAAATTATATCAATAAAATAATGTAAAATAAATTAAAACTAAAATATTTTAAATTAAATTAAAAAAGATGAAATAAAAAAAATAAAATAAAATCAGACTACACACACATGGAAAGTGTCTCGCCAGTAGTTCCGAGTGCTTGGTTTGGAGGTTCTTGTACATCGACCATATCATCCGAACCTCGCCCCAAGTGATAATTCTCTATTCCTGCCTATGGCGCATGTTTTGACTGGTGAAGAATTGCCCTCTAGAGAAACCTATTAAAATCGATTGCTCTTAGTTTTTGCTAATTTGAACAAGGGTTTCTATAAGAGAGGTACCTTCAAAATGTTCAGAATTTATCGAGGAAAAGAGTGCATAATTCTAACTATGGTGAATAAAACCTTCAATTTAAAGCAAAAATAATGAATTTCATTTTACTAGACCCAATAGTAATTTAATAAAATAAAATATAAAATAAAAAGCACAAATAAAATAAATTAAAATAAAATAAAATAATATAAAATAAAATGAAATGAAATAAAATAAAAAAATTAAATTAAATTAGATGGAATAAAATAAAATATATAAAATAAAATGAAATAAAATTAATAAAATATTAAATTATAATTAAATAATTATAATTAAATTATATTAAATAAAAAAAAATAAAATAAATAAAGTAAAATAAAATAAACTAAAATACAATAAAATTACATAAAATAATATAAAATAAAGAAATAAAATAAGTTAAACCAAAATTCATTCAAAGAAAGCAACACACAAAAAATTATATAAAAATAAATTACAATAAAATGAAATAAAACAAAATAAAAATAATAAAATTAAATTAAATTGAATAATGGAAAATAAAGTAAAATAAATAAAGTAGAATATAATAAAATAAAATAAAATAAACAAAAATGTAAAAAATTAAATAAAAATAAAAAAAATCAAAGTAAAAAAATAAAATAAAATAAATAAAGTAAAACAAAATGAACTAAAATACAATAAAATAAAATAAAATTAAATTGAATAAAATAAGCTAAACTAAAATAATATAAAATAAAAAAATTGAAATTAAGTAAAATAAATTAAACGAATGAATGAAAGAAGCACACAATAAAATTAAATAAAAATAAAATACAATACAATAAAATAAAATAAAACAAAATAAAAATAATAAAATTAAATTAAATCAAATGAAGAAAAATAAATATAGTAGAATATAATTAAGCAAAATAAAATAAAAAAAAATGTAAAAGTAAGAAAAAATAAAATAAAAATAAAAGAAAACAAAGCAAAAAATAAAATTAAAATAAATAAAGTAAAATAAAACAAACTAAAATACAATAAAATAAAAAAGCAATGAATATAATATAATACAATAAAATTAAATAAAATAAGTTAAAATAAAATAAAATAACACAAAATAAAAAAATAAAATGAAGTAAAATAAATTAAACAAAAAGGAATGACTGAAAGAAGCACACAAAAAAATTAATTTAAATAAAATACAATAAAATAAATGTAAAGTAATATAAATATTAAATTGAAAATATAATATTATATAATATGAAATACATTTTGAATTAATTAATTAAAATTTAGTAATATCAAAAATTGGTAATATTTACTTTTACATATTTACTCTGAGCCGATTGTTATAAAATTAAGTAAAAGACTTCACGAACACTACAGCTTATTCCAAGCGGAACTAACCACTATAGCAGAACCCGCTTCATAGTTGCTCATTTGTAATACATCACTAGTCACGGAGACATCTTAGGGAACTACGTGGCCAGAGAAGAAACAGTCCTAACCACTGTAAAGTCTGCACATGTCGTGCAACATTAAAATAGTACTAAATCTCTACTCCTTCTAAACTAGACCGGCGTAATAATCGCGCACTACCTTATGGGGACTCATGGTAGAAGGATGTGATGTTTCTTCATTTGGAAATGCGAAAGGGATCTCTTTATCAGAGTCAGCATAGGTATCACAACGGGATAATATGTCTAAGTGCACTTGATCAGGATCCTGTGATTACACTAACTATTTTTATATATGTATGTATATGTTTATTATGCGCAAATGTACTCGTATAACATATATTTCTTCACACCTTTGTACAAAAATCTCTTATATTGCGGCAAATCAAAGAAATTATACAAACATATTTACAACTCACGAAATCTCATTAGCAAATATTTATGTCAAGTAATAAATTTAATGTACACTTCAGGCATTTATGTATTTGTGATATCTTAAACAGTTTTTAATATGTCATATTTACTTATAAAAAAATAATAAAAAAGAGTGAAAAAGTTATTGTGTTTGTAGGCATTTGTAAATAGAAATCATAAGTACGCAAATAAAAACTATAATAAAAAAAAGTTAAAAATAAGAAAAAAGGTAAGCTAAACAAAGCAAACAAAATGCGAATTTAAGCAGCAAACAGCGAAAAAGTTACAAATACCTATAACAACAAAGCAAATAGTTAAATCAAGTATGTACAACTATAACGTGCATATAAATATGTATGTTTGCAAGTGACTTTGATGACTGTGATTTTTTGATATTCAACTAGATGTGCTCGTAAATATACATATGTATATGATAACCTTATAAACCATATGCTCAGTTAATAAACGTGCATATCTAAGCAAAACTACATACATACATACCTACATATATAGTACCATTTGAAATAGGTAGGTATATTCACGAAAGCATATGCGTACACGTCGGCTAATTTGCAGCATTTAGGCCGCACGCACGACTGGTCCTCAGCGACATACATACCTATTACATACAAACATGCATTGAGCTATGATAACGCACAGTGTAATGAAACTGAGATATTTGATCTATAAAAAGGTTTGGTGTGTTTAACGACAAAAAAGAAAAATTTTCTTTGTAAAACCGAAGAAAACCACCGAAGCCGAATTTCCAATATTTTAAAAGCCATTTTGTGAGCCATCCCATGGTTTCATCTAGGTACTAGCTAGCAATGTACCATGTGCCATAAAAACGTTAGCTTTTTCATCACTAATTATTCATTGTGCCTCGGTGGATCCTATAACCATATAAAAACTTCACACATCTAACGAACTTGTCCGTTTGTTTAGCTGCTTTTTCCACTTCTACTTTCATCCAACGATGCAAAAGATATTTGTGCGATTTGCGGCTACAAAGCACTAACAGTACTTTAATTCGCTGTGTTATTATTACATGTACATATGTATGTATATGCATATGCATGTGTGTGGAAAAAATTATGTTATATGTTGTTGGTGGTGGCTGTGGCCTGTTTACGACGCGTTAATTTGCCGCATAAACTCAATTTGAAATTTTATTTCTACATTTCTTTATGTGACCGTCACTTTTGCTGTTGCTAACTATTATTATACATCAAAGCAACTGTTTTGACGAGACGCTTTGTAGACACATGTATGTATATATGTATGTATGTGTGTATTTATGTATACTTAAGCATAGCGGAATTTGCTGTTTAATTTTTTATTAGTTGTATATATTTCATGGTGTGCTCTATTGCCAAAAAAGAAAAAAGTTGATGTTTATGCTCTAATTACATTACACTTGTGCAGTTAACTGTACTCTCCTGGGTTTAAATTTATGTTTTATATTTGTAGTGTTTATGGCATTTTCGCCTATTCAAGGTGCGAACTCGCTGCATGTGGCTTAGGACGCCCGAAGTCACGTTACCTTTTAGTTAATAAGACTTTTGTTTTCTTCTTTATTCAAGTTTTACATTTTTTGCTTGGATGGGAAATGCTGAAATACTTTTGTAGAAGAAAGGTATTGATGAACTAAAAGTTCACTTTTTTATGATATTCCTTAATTTTATTTTATTTTTTTTATGTATTTATTTTTTCACTTTATTTTATTTAACTTTATTTTAATTTATTTAATTTTACTTTTTTCCACTACTTTATATATATGTTTGGTATACATTTTCTATATCGTTTCTGTTTTTATTTTTCCTTATTTTTATTTTTCTTTATTTTTTATTTATTAATTTTTATTGTATTTTTTTTTTAATAATTTCATTTATACCATTTGATTTCAGTTTCTTTCATCTTTTTAATTCATTTCAATTTTTTAATTTTTTTTTATTTTATAAAAATTTAATGTAATATTTTTTTTTATTAAATGTAATTTTATTAGTTAATTCAATATTATTTTATTTAGTTTTCATTTTATTTTTTATTATATTTTATTTTATCTTATTTTTTAAATTATTCTATTTTTTTTTATTTTATTTTATTATTTTATTTTATTTTATTTTACATAAATTTATTTTATTTTAACTTATTTTATTTTATTCTATTTTGTTTAACTTTAATTTTTGATTTGATTTTATTTTATTTAAATTTTTTTACTTTATTTTAATTTATGTTATTTTATTTTATTTTAATTTATGTTATGATATTGTATTTTGGTGTATTTTATTTATCTTAATTTATTTAATTTAATTTATTTTAATTTTAATTTGTTTTATTTTATTCTATTCTAATTTATTTAATTTAATTTAATTTTTTATTATTCTGTTTAATTTTAATTTTTTTTATTTGATTTTATTTTATTTTAATTTATGTTCCTTTATTTTATTTTAATTTATTTTATATTATTTTATTTTGCTCTATTTTATTTATCTTAATTTTATTTTATTGAATTTTATTTTAATTTATTTTATTTTCTTTTATTCTTTTTATTTAATTTAATTTTATTTTATTATTTTATTTTATTTTAAATTAGTTTCTTTTATTTAACTTAATTTATTTTTTTTTTATTATTTTTTTTCTTATTTAATATTAGCTTTATCTATTTTATTTTATTTTGCTATTTATTTTTAATTCATTTCAGTTTGTTATTTTAGTTTGATTTATTTTATTGTTTTAATTGAATTTTACTCTATGCTATTCTAATTTAGTTTGTTTTTTTTTTATTTTAATACAATTTATTTTATTTTTATTACATTATTTTTATTTAATTTAATTTAATTTTATTATTTTATTTTGTTTTAAATTATTTTATTTTATATATATATTATTATATATTATATTTTAATTTATTTAATTTTCGTTTATTTTACTTTATTTTTCTTTAATTTTTTCTAAGTAATTATACGTAATTCTTACTTTATTTAATTTTGTAATATTGTTTCATTTTACTACATTTTATTTTAAGCTTTTTATTTTACTTTGTTTTATTTTATTTTCTTTTTTTATATATTTCAAAAATATTGTTTATCTTAGTTTATTTTATTTTATTTTGTATTAGTATAACTATTTCACTTCATATTATTTATTTTATTTTATTTACTTTTTCTTTTTATATTATTTTGCTGATTTTCATTTTAATTCAATTTTAAATGTTGTTTTATGATATATTTTTTTATTTAAAATATATGGTACTTTCGAAAAATTCTAATATAAATATATTCTTATAAAGAATTGGAGCAAAAATTATTATTTGGTTGGAGGGAATAATTTTTTTTCGAAATATTTATATATGTTGATGACATATACATATAATATTATAAAACAGAAACTGAAAAAAAAATCAATTTGCACGAAATCTGCGATAAATGCTGATTGACATTCGTAACCCGCTTATTTTCTCATTCAAAATATTAACTAACAGTTCATGTTGAAAACAATTGCAGTTAATTCTATAATTTCCCAAATTAATCTGAATTTTCGCAATTTCTATGCCATATTAAGTACAATTTTCGAAAATTGCATTTCCAACACGCAAAAGAATTAGAATTGAGTATAAAAACTGAAATCCGTTTGCATTTTCCATGCAGTGCTACCAAACGCAACACAACAGTTATAATACATAGAAAAATATTCACTGAGACGAGCTACCAGGATTTTCTAAAAAATGTTCCGCTTAATTGTCGCTTTGGCGCTTATCTTTAGCATTTATCATGCGCCCAGTGTACGTGCAGCGCCACATCCACCAACAACCGCAGCGCCTTTGGTGGCTAATCAAGGCTCCTACGATACCAAATTCGACAATATTGATCTGGATGAGGTGTTGAGCCAAGAGCGTTTGCTACGTAATTACATTAAATGTTTGGAAAATCTTGGTCCTTGCACGCCGGACTCGAAAATGTTAAAGGGTATGTATCACATTATGTGTAATGAGAGTTTTTCACTCATTTCCAGACTTGTTCAATATACATTTATGAATTGTATTTCAAGGTTTCGCCCATTTCAGAGATACTCCCCGACGCAGTATCAACCGATTGCGCCAAATGCTCGGAGAAGCAGAAGCTTGGCTCAGCGAAGGTGACGCATTTTTTGATCGACAATCGTCCGGAGGATTGGGCACGCTTGGAGCAGATATACGATCCATCAGGCAATTACCGTTTAGCCTATTTAGCGGAGAAGGACAAAGGCAACAACCAGAGCGACACTGGCGCGCAGACTCCTTCGGAAGTGGTTACTAAAACGAACGAAGCTTGACCTTTCGTACTATGACAATTGCAAATTGTGGACATGGAACGTTATAGGACTTACTCGCTGGACACCGCATTTCTTTATTTAATTATATTGAACACAATTTTAATTTTAACAAGTGTATATTATTTTATTTGTGCATTCCAAAAAATACAAAAAAAAAATTAAAAGTTAGGAAATTTTTGAAAAAAAAAATACTGAGCACGGTACATGTCACTGAAGGTGAATAAATAAAAATTGTTCCCTAATGATGTTGAACAATTGGTTTTATTTGTTATAGAGAAATAAAGAGGACTCCTTGGGACATGCATACATATATTGGAGCTCAGTATACTTGTTCCTCACAACTTGGGTAGTCTTTAATTATTATTCCTCTAGTACGGATTCCAGTTCAGTTCAATTTGCCTGTAGTTCTTTCCCATTGTGCGTATTTCTTTTCGACTATACTGGATTTTGAGCTTTAGGAAGCTTAAATCTATTTTCACATGGCCTTTATAGCGACTTTTTAACAATCGGGCTTGAAGCCTAAAGAAAGCTACTGAGAATGGGCGAGTGGGTGCCTTAGTGATTATTGCATTGATGTATCTTCCTCTGGCAACCTATTAAATTGGAATAAAAAGGGCTGATGGGATGGGTACCAGAAACTATTGCGCTGAGCTAGATTTCATGCAACATTTTAAGCTTCCAGACCGAGGACTTGGCGGTAAAACAACACGCGGAAAACAACAACATTTACAGTGATAGGATGTTGGCAATATGAGCAATAATCTCACACCATATTACGTAATAAAACGACCCTGGAAGCAGTGAGGCAAGGTTGCAACTACAAATCTACTAGGCTCCAAGAGCGAAACAGTTTAGTAGAACACCAAAGTGTCATACGTCTGGCGACGGAACCAATGCATGATATATGAGTCGCTAAAGACTCCGTAAAATAAAATTTCTGAGAGAACTAAAAGAGAAGTTAGGATGGGATTGGATGCCTTAACGGCATGTAAGTAAAGGGAAGCAGGAAGGACTGTGACGTTGGAACACCTCTGCTGGTTCTGTATCTTTTAAGTCAGAATTCAGAGAAAATGTTGATGTCCTACGAGAGGACTTCTTACCGCGATTAAAACATAAGCCTCCACTATTACAAAGGACCAATACATCTTTGGGTGGCATAGCAGTCAACTGGTATAACCTTATCTAACATAACCTAAAATTATGCTGGAAACCATAAAGAGATCAACTTTGCTGCTTTAAAAGAGTATCATAGAATATAAGTAGGTAATAATGCAGCCTCAAGGTCTCATTTAGCGCTAGAGCTAAGATGAAAAACGGTTTCCTCATTTCTTTCTATTTTGCGGACCGAGCGCTTGTTCTTCAAATGGTCCCGTTATAGTAGCCGTGAGTCCCTATATACTTTTTCTAGATCTATCTAATAAGTCTTTAGCTTTTGTTTTATCATACTTAGGCCATATCTACTTCGTTATCTTGCAATTGGTTTTAGGTTTTCAACTGTTCTGAGCTATTTTGTTCAAATGGTGTATAAAACTCTCCCTTGATTGCTCCTAATGGGCATGATATTAACTCCACCTCGTCGTTTAGAGAGGCTACTGAAATTTCCTTTCATTTTTCATTGTTTTGTTTGTTGTTTTTCATTATTGAAAAAAATCCTGTGACCGGGAACCTAGATCATGTATAAATGGAGTTGACGTGCCAGTGAGCTTAAGGCCTGCAAATATTTGACTACGCAATTATTGACTGCGCTGATATTAATCTTTGGCGTCGACAAGGCCAGCAATGTCACCTGGCAGTCTATGTATATGGTTTATTCCTAGTTATTCAATAGAGGAGCTCGAAAGGCCTTCTCTGAGCCTAGTATTTCGGCTTGGAAGATGCCAGTCGAGCCAGAAAGAGAGAGAGAGAGTGTTGTGCAAGTCCTTAGACTATACCCTTCCCCATCCTCACTCTGCACTCAATTTTAGACCTGTCAACATAGATTGAAATGATATTCTCCTTTTCTATTCAACCTCTAAGACGTTATAGTCTGATATATCTAAGATTGTTATAAACTGGTTCAGGATATCGCTGTGCTCATAACTATTTTGGTTCCGATCCCCAACTTTTTAATTCTTATAACAGAAAATATTGCTATCTTCCGAATTAAAACGTCTATGGGCAATTGATGCAGCAGCGCATTAATCACATTCGTCGGGTATGACTTAATAGCCCCGGTACCTACTACAAAGGTAGCTCTCTCTATTCAATTTAATTTTTTAATATTATTGTTGGGATAAAATAATTTGGTCCATTTTTTAAAAGATGGTAAGGAGACAAACGATTAAATTGTAGGTCCCTCCATTTGTTGGGAAAAACATCAATACGCAAAACCCACAAATTGAAGGAAGAAATCGGTCGAAAATCGCTTCAGCAGTTGCAAAGGGCCGATTTATATATATAATATATATATTTATATTCGCACCCTGTTCAGTTCTATACTCTTCTCTCTATTTCTCCACAAAGAATAAGATATTTTTACGATCCAAAAGTGGTGGGTATTCACTCTTTTATGCTCAGATTTCTGGGCTATTTGATCACCTGCGGCTTCGCGTAGAACAAAGATACCATAATTTGCTATAATTACAGTTTTTACCAACAGCCAACCGCTGCTGCTTATCTCACAACAGCAACAACTGCTGCCATAACATTTAACATTTCACTTAATTTATTCAATTGCATTAAAAAAAATCATAAAAATTTAATCAAAAACTATAAAGAAAGCAGACATTTCTATGAAAGCATATCGAATTGCTCACCCATTTACACTCATTCAGAATTAATTATATATTTTATAGTCTGCAGATGTAATTAATCAAATGAAAAAACATAATAAATATTTAAAATTGAAATTTATTTTACTTTCATTTTGCCCACGGATGGTTATACTAGTTGCACAAGGCCACAGAGCATTTTACTTTTTATTTTGAATTGTATTGAATCGGAATGGGTTTCGTCTTAATTTAGCTGGATTAATAAATGCATAAAAATAAATAAATTGTGGTTTCACACAAAGCTCTAGGGTTTGGCATCATTTCTCTCAGTGATGCGTCCAAATTTGGCTCATATAAATAAAAGCCAAGATACCATATATACAAATTGGAAGCTAATTATATGCATACGAGTACATACATAGGTATATATATTGATTTTCAAATATTTATTAAATTAATGATAATTTTATTAATTTACACATATCTTCAACAAAAATTAAACATAGATTTGGTTTTGATTTCGGTTATCAAATTTTACAAAGAAGACCTTTTAATTTTTTAAAGGGCTGCCACTCGTCTAAGTTCATAACGAACAGACTTAGGCAGGAACAACGTTTGTAAATCGTGTAAATTTATTACCAAAATAAAAGTTCGATTCGGGCGACACCTCGCGCCTTGCATCCATGTTCGGTCGAGCCAATCGCCCACCAGGATTGGTAATGCGAACAACTATGGATCAGCTTCGCACCACGTTTATTCTAGCGGATAATGCGCATTCTCAGAGATGCCGCACAGTGCGCATCGAAGAAACTTTTTCTCGTGTGGAGCAAAATGTCCAAGAAGACACGAATGAGTCCATCCGTCATCGCGGATCCACTATATGAAAGGTTTTGCGGAAAGATCTTGGTTTGCGGGCTTACAAAATCCAACTCGTGCAAGAATTGAAGCCGGACGATCATCAAACACGTCGCACGTTCGGTGAATGGACCCAAGAAGAGACAGCCACCGATCCCGATTTCCACAAGAAAGTTTTGTTCAGCGATGAAGTTCATTTTTGGTCGAATGGGTACGTTAATCAACCACATTTTCGCATTTGAGGTGATGATAACCCACGAGCCTTTGTTGAGATGCCGATACATCTTCAAAAGGTCACTCTTTGGTATGCTCTATTGGTAAAGTGAATCATTGGTCCACATTTCTTCAAAAATGAAGCCATTCTGACCGGTTACAGTCAATGGGGAACGCTATAGAGCAATTATTAGTAATTTTTTCGTGTCTAAGTTGGAGGACGATACTCATTACTTTTCCACCGATTTTAAAGCTGCCATCGACAGCACGAAAGGAGTTGGAGTAAAGTCCTCTCTTGACGAACAAATACCAAACTCTACAAGTCGGTCATTATACACATCCGACACGTCCTGATGAGTCGGTTTGCTATGACTTGGTATTTCCAACTGGCGCCAAGCAGCGAAAAGAAGAGATGAATGATGCGATATTGTTGATTCGGCTATAATCGCGTAAGCGGTGCCTATGATGAGAAGAAGAAGTTGGAGGACATCGATGTGAAAGGCTTTCGGTTCCAACAAGACGGCGCTACATGCCATACAGTCATCGAAATAATCAAATTATTGAAGACAACTTTTGGTTAGTGCATTATGCCGCGTCATGGGCCTGTGACGTGGCCTCCAATATCTTGCGATTTAACGTCGCTGAACTATTTTATGTGGGGCTATGTAGAGTGGCTTGGCCACGCAGATAATCCTGATTCGATTGACTCCTTGACATACGGCTGTAAAAAGTGGTTCAAAATTAAACCTCTCAGCTGAGCTTGCCCGACACCATTTAAGCCTTCTTCAAAACCACATATCTAAAAAAACACCCTTTATTTGGTTTCTTCATTATGTTTGAATACAAATACACGTATGCAAATTTAAATCTTGGCTTGTGATTATTATAATATAATTATTAATATGCATTTGAGCAACTTCAAGCCCATGAAAGTAACACCATTTCAAATTTAATCTCTCAGCCTGAGCGCTTATGATTGAATAAATTACATGGAAGCTTTGATTTGCGCTGCTTTACATATATCTAGTTTTTATTGTTGTGATATGAAAAACTTTTCATACATAATTTTTTATAGTTCAAATTCCAATTTGGAAAGTATGTTTACAATTAACGTGTTAACTTGCTTATAAAACATAGTATTTGTTGTAATGGCTTAGTTAGGCAGAGTTCAGAAACTTGCATTAAATTTAATTAATTTCACTTAGCTATTCTGTTCAATGAACTTCTTGGGGTAGAAAAATTAATTTTTATTTAATTTTCTATAATTTGAATTTGAACTCACGAAAAGTTCGCTTATGTATTTTTATTTCAATTTGTTCCTTATTTTTCATTCATGGAATTAAAAATAGTTGTTGTTTTTTTATAATTGTTTCAAAAATGGTACTGTCCAGAAGAGGCCCACAATAATTTTTGCTTAAAAGTAATGACAAAGAGAAGTATTGTACAATCAACTCTATTTTATGTCTAAGTTTTCTAAGTCTGCTTGACTGAGCCATAAGAAGCACAATAGTATGTTAATAATAATATTTATATACCGACATAAGGAAGAACAGGCCGGTATTGAAGGCGAGCGGCTTAGTTTTCTGAAGAAATCATTCTGCAAGGTCGACTTAGAAATGACCTTTATCGAAAATACTTTCATGCAAAAATCACCATCTCAAAATTGTCACATTTTCTTCTTCCCTAAATATTTTCGGTGGACGCTATGTCCGGGCCTGACAGATTGATGGCGCTAGTTTTATTATTTGCCGTGAAAAGTATTATTATAGAGCTCTGCTCCAACAGAAGCAACAATAAAACGGAGGTCACCGATGATACAAAGCGCAATGGACGTCTTCATTAGGCAATAGCATAAAATGTCCACGAAAATCCTTATCGAATGATCGAAAAGTGAAGTTACCTCGCTCTTTGAAAACCATTTAATAATATTTTGTATAGCCCTATTGGTGGTGCACCGTGTCCCAAGTCAATGAAAACAATGGCAAAAAAAGCTACATAAATTCAACTTAGAATTGCTCCCTTATTCACCATATTCGCTTAATTTGGCGTCTAACAATTGTTCGCAGACCGCAAACCCTTACCGGTAAGAAATTTTGCCCGGATGAAGAGATTATCCCTGAAATTGAGGCTATTTTGTGGTTCTACAAAAGTGGTATTGAAGTATGGTGTAGCAGCTAAAACGGCTTTATAAACTAGGCGCAATCCAACTAAATATAAAGAAATCTTGCAACATAAAATAAATGAGTGGCGACAAAGGTGGAATTAGTCTCCGCAGAGATGATTGACCACGATGCTAATCCTGATATGTTAACAAATGGATCGGAAGACCGCATGTCGGAATCAACTATTACCTCACGCCGCTCCCCACCGCGCATGGCTGCTTACGACTATACTTGTATACATAAGTACAAGCACGCGGAAAATCCTTATTGTCAACATTGCAATGTTGAGTTGGAACACGGAGAGCATATTCTTTTATACTGCAGCCGATTTAAAAAAAAAAAGAGTCGAAGCAGCTCAAGCATTACATGATGGGCACATTGACTCCAGAGAGCCTGTTGAATTTGATATCATTACAGAAATATAGAGGTGTCTAAGGCAAGATGAGGAACAGTACAGAATAACATCCAGTGGCTGCCTCGCGAAGTAATATTGGAATTAATAGCCCCGTGGGGATGTCCGAAGGAGGTTGAACTTATTCCGCAGGTGCCAGGAGGCAAATCGCGCATGTGGGTAGTACGGGTCTTTATCACCTTCTTTGCAATACCAATTATAATATCTAAATTGAACAAAAACTGAAAGCCACAGCAAAGTGTGGCCGAGTCTTTTAGTAGTCTATTGTATTATATACGAGTATATTTCAGAGTTTTTTTTTTAATTTTATGTTGAATCTGTTATAAGGATACTGTATTTAACTTAAATAATGCCTACCTCATGTAAGGTTATCCATTTTGTGGCTTCAAAAGTACAAAGCGTGCCACGTTTCGTGCTATAAGAGGAGATTATGATGAACATAATCATCCAATTGCTCAGGCAATTGATAAAATTAAAAATAAAAAAGTTTAAGAGACTGAATCGGTTACAGATATTGTTGGGCCTGCTCTCGTTCTACCTCAAACATCGCTACTATACCATAAATGAAAGTGTAGCCGAAGATCTGTAGGTATCTATTTTTCGACGTTCTCAAGAGCTGGGACTTTCTTACGAATCATTATGAAGTATTTCGCAATTGAACTAACACCTACGAGTACATCCATATAAAGTCCAACCCATACAACAATTGTCGCTTAGGCACTTGAAGAACAAGCAGTGGACGAACAACATTTTCTCCAACGACCAAGCACATTTCTCACTCGGAGGATAAGTAAATAAGCAAAATTGTCGCATTTAAATATCCGAGATTCCGAGAAATAATTGAAAAGAGGCCATTACACCAAAAGAAAGCACTTACTGTTTGGTTCGCTATGTGATTTCAACAAGATGGTGCCACATGCCACACAACACTAGCGAATATGGCTTTATTGCGAGAGAAATTTCCCGGCCACGTAATCTCTCGTTTTGGGGATGTCACCGCTGGAATTTTTTGTGGGAGTAACTTTAACTCTTGAGTACTTGAAATCCAACATTCGTGAAGTTATGGAAGTGATGCAGCCCAATATATGCCAAAGGGTGATCGAAAATTACCTGAAACGGATCGAAGTTTGCAATATCGCGAGACGGAGATTTGGTTGATGAAATGTTTCACATTTACCATATTGTCAAAATTCAAACTTATAATAAAGAAAAAATTTTATGAAAATAATTATTTTGAGTGTATTTGACTTAGGTTTATTTTCGAAATCTCAAAATAAATAATCATTTACATATTTGCACTAATACCCCAAAATTTCCCCTTAAAATTCCAGCTATAATGAAATTTAATATTAAAAAAATTATAAAAATTTAATATGAAATTCATAAAAAATCTGATATTTTACAAGAAAATCTTCCCAATAACTTTTCATTTTTGTGCTCTTAAAAATACTATGAAGTGTATAACTTACTTCTTATTACTTAATAAAGTAGTTTTTCATCAAAAAGAAGAGGAATGCTTACCTGCAAGAAGAAAAATATATAAATTAAGTTAATATTAATGTTTTAAGGAAATAGACAAATATTAAATGCACTACATGGACGGGAAAATATAAAGAAAATATATAGTATGCATAATACATATGTATGTATGTACTCGTGTAGTACATATAAATCTTGTATTAAAAGCATGAAAATGCTGACTTAATTCATCTAACAATCCAAAGAAAATATGAAACCCAATGAATATACGTAAATAAAATAATAACTAAATTCTTATTATATTCACTTTTTATATTATTTTCTATTATTATACATATATATTTTTCAATAATTACATCATAATTATTTGAGAAAGTTTCAAATTGTATAATAATGATTGCAAGGTGAGTAAACCTGTATATTTTTATCATAAAAATAAATATCAATGTTTAATATGCACTCACAATTACATACCTACATACATTAATTTTCAATTAGACGCAAAACAAATTAGTTTCATTACTTTTTTCATTTGCAAAACAGGTAAGAGTTAAAAAAAATGATATTAAACATTTCCGTTTGATAGTATCAAAGTTTAATGACGCTTATCTAATAATTTTATAAACGCTTACGTAAATATTTACAATTGACCGTAACTGCTTAATGCTAAATTCAACATACATACATACATACATATGTATGCATTTAGTAGATGGTATTTTTTTCGCAATACGCCATAATACGAGTATTTTCTTAATTTTTTTGCATTAATATCTATTGGATATAAATGAAATAATTGTTAAAGTCCGAATGGACCATAATTGCTTTATTATTTATGTAATTATTTTTTGTTTTCAGATATTTAAATATTTTATTTACAGCTATTGTAAATTCTGAGATTAAATATATGTATGTATGTATAGAATATAATTAAAGCTCAGAATAATTAATTTAAAGATAAAAGCATTAAAATATATGTTAAAATTATTTCTAATTAAGAAAATACTTTTATTTTGTCAATATAAATCTTTCATGTGCAATACAATACTAAACCTAAAGCTTGAGCTTTTCTAAGTGCTTAGAGCTTTAACCTTAGTTCACCTGATAAAACAAAAAATTCTAACATCAGCTTAATACGATTTTGAAATATAACGTATTATTAGCTCGAGCATTTCTAAATTCCAGCACTTTCACCTTTATGTCACTTAGTACAAAATCTTATAAATTTTCCAAAGTTCGCAAAAACTAATTTAAAAAAAAAAATAAAAATTACTCTTAGGTATATGGCAAGTTTTGAACGTAAATACAATAAAATCTTCGAATATTTGATTACGAAGAAATATTTCAAATTGTTTTTTTGTATTTATATTTGTATTAGGAGAATGCAGATAAATAAAATAATTTATGTTTAAAATTTCGATTACAATTATTATTTTTGCTGAGCTTATAATCAAATAAAATTGGAGCTTTCATATAAAATGCTTTAAGCTCGAGTTTTTCGAATTGACAGAGCTTTTCAAAATGTTAGAGCTTTCACTTTCACGCTTAGTTCAACATCTTCAGCTTATTAATTCCCCAAATTTAACATAAAATAGTTAATAATATAATATATGCTCGTATATATGTATATAAATAAGTACATACGAATATGTATACATCAATGAAAATTAAAAAAATTTTACATTTATTGGGCAAATTATGAGTTTTAAATACAATTCAATCTTCGGATATTTTATTGCAAGTAAATATTCCAAATTGTTTTTTTTTGCTTTTTTTTTTTTGTAATTATTATTATTTTTTTTGCAATAATCCAAATGATGAATAAAGTTTTGAAAATTTCGATTATAATGTTAATGTAAGAAAATCATTACATGTTGAGTTTGTTATCAGAATCATATTTTTTCAAAATTAAAAATTGAGCTTTCATATAAAATGATTGGAGCTCGAGCTTTTAAAAATGCCAGAGCATTTCGAAATGCCAGAGCTTTTTGACATGTCAGAGCTTTTCGTTATGAGAGAGCTTTTCAAAATATTAGAACTTTCAGTTTCACGCTGCTAAGTTAAACATCATCTGTTTATTAATTCCACAAACTCGGTATAAAAACAAAAAATATTAAATCAGCTTCTTATGATTTTGAAAATTATTACATTTATAAGGTTTTAATATTTAAATAAGAATTCTTCTTAGCACTCTTAACGCCTTACATATTGCCAAGACAACACTCACTCAAGCATATGAATACAAATGTAAAAGGTGACAGGTTGTTAGACTTCTTCGACTTCTTAGTGTCAATCATTGAAGGTAGTCATTGCAAAATACACGCAAAAAATACAAAAACAAAACGAAATGCATATAAATGCCAATAATATGTTTTAGTACTTTTAAATGCAAACGTACCCAACTTAGAATGTCTCAAACTTGTCTTAAAATTGTCAGCCTTAGTTTGTCAGTCTCGAAGCAACATAAAATACATACAAACATATCTAGTGAATAATGAGTATTTGAAAGGCCACTTGAAGGGCTTCCGAGCAGGAACAAAAAAACAATGAAAGGGTTAGTTTTCAGAGAAAAAAATAAATATATGACGTATACGTCTGCAGACGGTTTTGCTTTATCAGTCTTAATTATTAGTGTTTTTTTTCACCTTACGGGCTTGTAATTTTATTTAATTATGTATGAATTTGAGTGTTATTAACATGACTTCTGTTAAATATTAAAAAATATTTAATAATTAATAATTTATTTAATTGGTTTTTATTTTGTACAGGTCAAGGAGACCAACTGCCAATTTATAAACAAAAAGATTATTTTTTGTTTTTAATTTTTGATGTTTAAATATAAAAAATAAAAACTGAACTCAAGTGCACTCTGTGTATAGCACAATTGTGGTGGCAATTCACCGAGTGGATTTGTTTATTTTGTTGCTTTCGACAAACCTTTCAGTTCTGTTCTACGATTGAAGCATAAAAATTTCCCAGATTTAAATAAAAAAACTTATATATCATAGGCATCTATTTTTTATTGGTTAGAAGCTAAACTGAGTGATATTTTCTATTACAAAAAAATGTCTATATTCTATAACCCCTGTCTAAGCTTTTGAGGATGTTACGAAGGTTAAGCTCCTTATGAAAAATGTGAAATTGGTGTGGAATGGACATTCCTCTCCTACTTTGGGTGAAAAATTGAAGGTGGTGTGGGCTGACTTTTTGTCCGAAATTGAAAACATCACCTTAGAGTAGAGCTCAACATTTAGTTCGAACAATCAAACAATTTGAGCTTTTTTCAGCATTTTGAACCAAAATTTTCACTTTTTTCTATAATTTTAAATTTATTAATGCAAAGTGTAAAATTCTTTGGAATGATGAAAAATAATTAGGCAAACAAAATTTAAAACTGAAAATTTTCACACAAACTTTCGAGTAGTTGGGTAATGAAGGAGTATCGAGCTGCTCGACTGTCGAGATTTCAACATGATCTATCGTTCCTTGAAGTATAAGTTGAGATATACCATACAACGAAGGCATAAACCAACTGGCACAGATTCGATTGACTTCAAAATTTTCAAAACCGAAAGAGAGAGAGAAAGAGAAGGGCAGTTGAATATCTATCTACGTGTATGTGGGAAGGAATATGCCAACCAAAGAGTGATGATAATGAATTGAATTGAGTTGATGGTTGGTTGATTAAGAGAGGAAGTTGAGGGTCTGATCGCAAGCGGCCGCACATTTTCCTTGAATTAATCAACTTATTTCATTTCCTGCAGTCAAATATGCCCATGTCCGTAAGGCTGGATCTGAGGAAACCGTGAAATATATGTCCCAATCGGAAAAGTACTACCCCAGCATTTCGACATATTCTGTGCACTCAGCCGCTTCCATTTTAACAAGTTTGTGGAGATGATATCTCTAAAGTATATGCCCCGTATTTGAACTTTGTGTCGGCGTACTTAATTGCATTAATTATTGCTTGGCTGTCTACCCGAAATCTAATAGATTTTATTGAGTTTGAAGTTACCTTGGTTATTGGGTCACAAAGGAGCCCTGTTCCTGTGCATTCCACACATTTAGACCCATCACTATATAATTCCGCCCATTCTGATAGGGTAGGAGTAGGTGGCATCTATGTACATACGCGGCAGAAGGTTTCCATTTCTCGGTAGCATTTTACACCGAGGCTCTTAACAGAGTTGGTAGATTGAGATCTTTGCCCGAAAATAAGATGAGAAAATCATTCGCTTAATATACTACCTTTAGATTTTCCTTTGTGAGCAGCTGGAGTAACTGGTTCATGAAAATGGTCTACAAAATCGTAGACCAAATGGCCTCTTGTGGAGTGTCACATGTGACTCTGTAAAAGATTTTAATACCTTCTACTTCACATACAGCGCCCGTCTATTGCTTATCATATCCTGAGCCATTCAAGTAAGTTTTGATTGATCCAAAACAGGGTGGTGACAGGATTAATGCGGTAGTGGGAACAAATTGTGTGTGTTATGAAGGCTACGATTTTGTTGATATTCGCTGAAGTTATCTTGGCAGTCAAAATTGTATTTCTCACGGTCGCATGGTATTTAAGGTAATGTTCATTAAACTCTTTCTCTTCTTCAACCTTACAATTACAACATAAATAATGGAGTAGTAGCAAATTCGCTTTTCGTTGAGCTAGATTAAGCAGCATCCTATAGTATAATTGCAATGGCTTTGTACTGATGAAGAAACTGATCTAGAAGGGTTAAATGCCTTGAACTCTTTGCGTCCACCGCTGGCCATATCTACGACCTTGCACGTGATCCAACTCAGCTGGGTGCTCGTTTATTTTTTTAGTGAATGACAGTTTTAGCACGTGTTTTGCCGTAAACAGAGGTGTCCCATAATTTATTGAATGCTTTCTCTCGCTAGCTCATCCGCCGTGAAGTCGCCTGTGCTGTCCCTGTGTCTTTGCATCTGGATCACGGCTGTGGGGTATTTGTTCGAGAGTCTATTCAGCGTAATTCTGGATTTTATCGCCGCTTTCGACGCGATATTTTTGACTCATGCTTATATATATCTATTGAGAGTATTGGGAGGTGGATTTCAACGCCGTCTACGAAGATGGTATTATAATCCAGAACGTTGGAGTTTTCCCATACGCTCTTTTTTGGTATACTTTTATAAAAGAGATAGCCAAAGCAGATGTGGAAGGTGGGAGGGAGAGTATAGCTTCTAGTGCTTTGGCGAGAATCGATGGCAGAGCTCCTTTTATGAAGATGTCTGTAGATCGCTTAAAGGATTTTTTTCGAGTGCCTGCCGCGCTACGGTGACACCGTAGAATAGAATAGATGTAACTGCCACTGTAAGTATATATTATATATTATATATATCCAGTGATTTTAGATTATATTCTCGACTTTTCTATCGTGTTTCGGCTCCAGTTCAATGGGTAAGGCTGCTTTTGTGTCATATTTGAATATGTATGTACATATGATTATAAACACCAAAGAATAGTCGTGTCATAATAAGCATAAGAAAACGATTCCGCTAAAAATACTTTGCGAACGGAAAGTGTAAGTGCAAAAAAGTGAATTAGCGTGGAAAGGCGAGAAATTAAAGCGGTAACAGTTCAATAACCAAAGCTAACGAGGTTATAAGCGGCTAAAAGCAAAATATTACAAACAGACGGCGAATATGAAATATATGAAAGTACTGTAAAAATATACATATATATATATGTATATATGTACATAAGTGTATGCATATACCTACATACGTATATATGTATGTGTCAAAATGGTAAATGGTTCAACAAAAAATGTGGAAAATTTTCCAAACAAAGATCCTTATATAATATAATACGACGCACAATAGGAGAAGTAGGATAGAGCGAGGCTACCCAAATTGTTATACGAATATAAATTCAATACTATGTATATATGTATGTATGTTAAGTCAACTATTGGATTGCCCCAAAAGAAACCGGCGATTTTTCATACAGCCGTGTTGACAATTTTTTTGAACAGCTTGTGACTATTTAATTGTTTTTGTTTTTTTTTCTTTTGATAGTTATAAGCTATCACTTGGAGCCCACAAAAGAACATTTTCGCCATATTTTACTTTATTGTTTCCTTAAAAGGAAAAAATGCAGCACAGATTGCAAGAATGTTGCATAATTTGTATGGTGTTAAGGCCTTAAAAAAACACAGGTCGGCCAAGTGAAGTTAAGGATGACGATATCAAGGCTTTAATCGAATCGGATCGTCATGTAACTGAGCGTAAGATTGGAGAGAAGTTAAGTATACCAAAATCAACCGTTCATAATCATATACGACGTCTTGGACTGGTAAAAAAACTTGATATTTGGGTAGCACATATCTTCAAAGGCACCAAACGATTAATTCGGATGACTACTGTGAACAACTGGACAAATTGAATACATCCAACAACGAGAAGCGGCCAGAATATGTCAATCGTAAAGGTGTCATATTCCACCAGGACAATGCTAGACCGCACACATCTTTGGTCACTCGCCAAAAACTGAGAGAGCACCGTCAGACTACCATTTGTTTCGATCTTTGCAGAACTCATTAAATGGTCAAACTTTCGTAAAAGACGAGGCTATAAAATCGCACTTCCCGGTGCCACTAACATCCAAAAAAAAGTAATTTAAATAAAAAATTAAGTTAAATTTTCTAATTGCGGTCGCCCCTCGGCAGGAAATGTCCACCCCTCTGAGTGTATTTTGGACATGAAATAAAGCTCCCCATAAAAAAACACTATCAGCCGTTCGGAGGCGGCTTAGAATAAACTGTAAGACCCTCCATTTGTTGGAAAACCATGAAGACGCAAAACCACAAATTTGAGGAGGAGCTCGGCCGAAAAATCGCTTCAGCGGTTACAAAGCGCCAATTACATATATATAAAATCGCACTTGGTTCAGTGTTTTGCAGATAAATTCCAGAAGTTCTGTGAGCGTGGTATAATGATGTTGTCGGTAAGATGGCGAAAGGTCATCCAACAAAATGGAAATTACATAATTGATTAAAGTTCATTATTAAATTTAAAAAAAAATGTATTTACTTTCTTTTAAAAAATCGCCAGTTTCTTTTGGGGCAACCTAATACATACACGTATACTTAGGTATGTATGTCCAACATATCTTTCGTAATCGTAGCGACCTGATTCGACTAAATGACGCCGTGGAAATGGGAACAATGGAGGAAAAGTAATTTGATAAAAATGATATATTACAATACAAACAACAAATGCAGGTAAATATACATACGACTGAAAGCACATACAAATATACATACATACATACCTATGTACGAGTATGTACATATACGAGTACATGGATGTGTGTAGAAAAGTATGTAACGCCCCTTTTGTAGTAAATGAATGGTGTGCTCTATATTTATGGCACTAAACTGGCGTAAGGTATGTATGTAGTATTTATGTTTTTAGCATATAAACGATATGTAGGTATGTACATAAATATATAAGCACCATTACTTCCCACTTGTTGTGCAGGAAACCAGAAATTGTTGGAGCGCACAAGAAACTTGTTGTCCGACAAACTGCGAAATTAGGATTGCAATACCATAATTTCAACTAGCATATATACATACATACACGTATATGTATATGTGAAGGAATACTTACATACATTTATTGTGTGCATAACGATTGTGTTAGCTTTTTTCCAGCAAACTATTTTCCTACGCCTCATAAGCACTTGCTTTTTCACGCTACTCTTTTCACCCTCAATGAAATTCAAGTTATGCCTCACAATTGTACGTGTTTTTTTTTTTGCACTCACTAGCTGTTGGCAATAAAGGGTCCAATATCAATTAACATAAATTTGAAACGAACTCCTTTTTTTTGCTGAGTCAGGAGTACTTTGAAGGGACACTTTATGGTTTCCGTGGAGTGTAAACCATTTTGAATAAATGCAAAAGAGGTAATTTATGCAACACGAACAAATTCTACATCTTCTTGCTCTTCTTCTTCTTCTTCTTCTTCTTCTTTTCTTTCCTTATGGTTGTAAACACCACTTAAGCGTTTATAGCCGAATCAATAGTTGATATTTTCTACAGAATGGAGGTCTTCTTCTACCTCTGCTCCCACCTGCTTCGAATATAGTTATAAAGCTGGAAGGTTTTTGGATATCCGGATGATATGAACTGACCAGCATAACAAATACCTATCTTCCATTAACTGCGGTATTTTTCGTTGTTAATACGTTTGAAATCCAAGCGTAAGCACTATACATATAGCAGAAGGGGTATGATGTGCATGCTGCTTCCCGTCTTAGATCAGCTATTACCTGAGTAACCAATAAGTAACCGTTCGGAGGCGAGCTAAAGTCGAAAGATAAACCCTTGAGGTTTCTTCTTCTTCTTATTCTTCTTCTAATTATTATTTTTTGGTAAAGAAAGCCCATACCCAATTACAGATGAGCCAACCATTGTACATCATGTGAAACCAAGTTCTTTATCTCTTCAGCCTTCCAATAGAAGCAGGCGAACTAGCGAGGGAAACCCCTTCAACGATAAAACATGCTCTGTCCACAGCAAAGTATATGCTTAAACTGGCCTTTGCCAAGGAAGCAGACTCAAGATGGCTGAACGACATCACTGATAACGTGATCAGATAGCTATGGCCGAAGTTGGACCCGAAAAAAATCAAAAGATCTTATTCTTCTAGACCGGTTCTCCATTAACATAACAACAGGTTAATATACCTGCCACTATTTAATGGGACTTCACGGATAAAGAATTTGTCGCAGCAGTAGGGACGAAGAAGAGAAGGAATCTATCGAGCACTACCTCTGCCACTGTCCAGCCTTGACATATGCACAACACAAATTCTTCAGAAAACACTTTTCCGACTGTCCCGCTGAGCTAGTCTCCGCGAAAATCGGAATTCTCGTTGCTCTTTTAAGGCACACGATATGGTTCGATCACTTGATCATTGGCCTAAGTACGCTTGTAATCTCAACTCAAATCATTCTCGTCCTCGCTTTCCTCTGATGAGTATTGCATCGAATGCTTTTAAAGCCAGGCCGGTGTCTCTTAACTCATTGAAACTATATCAACTTAATCGCATATCTCGAACAGCGCATCGTGCCATCGTCTGAGGCTTTGACGTTTACCATACGCAAAGGACCATACATTTTCCACAAAACTTTTCTCTCGAAGACTCCTCAAGCCCGCTTATACTGTCTTCGTTGGATCTTCTACATTATACGGAAGTACAGAAACGATGAGCGACTTGTAGAGTTTAGATTTTGTTCACCGAGAAAGGACTCACCTTTTGTTGGTGTAAATACTGGTTCGATTTATGACTATTTGTTTGATGACATGAAATATTTCGTCTTTTTTTCGCTCACTACTAGACCTCTTTGCAACGTTTTCCCGCCCAATTATACACTCTTAGAGAATATTTTACTTTCTCTATTTAGCTCTGCAGCGCTGGTATTAAAGAAATTACACGATAAAGAGTCACCTTGCCTGAAACTTCGTTTAGTTTAGGCTTAGAGAGGTTCCTACCAAAACTGACTTTCAGCGTCAGTTTACACAGCCGTATAACTATTGCAGGGAAAGGTGATATGTGTTGAAAATTTTCTCACTGTTATTTTCCAAGATTTGTCGTATGGTGTATATCTGATAAGGCCTGTATAGTCCAGTGGGATTTATCATTCACACAAAGCGCTAGATAAGGCTTGGGCCTTACTCATGAAAATCCGCTCCAAACAAAAAGCCTCCCATGCGAAACCTTACTCTCGATGATAAATTCAAATTACTTTGTATCGTTGGATTCAGATGTCTAAAGCCAGTTTGAGTTTTATAACCGCTAAAGCGTTTTTCGCATGAGCTCCCCTTCCAATAAGTGCTGGGCATCTGGATGTCTGTTCCAACAAATGGAATCTGATCTATAGTTTTTCGAAGCTGCCACCGCACAGCTGAAAAGTTTTTTTGAAGGTTTTTTTTGTATTTCATATTAGAAATGCATTCGGAGGAATCTTCTCTTGTTCTTGTTGGCCTCGCTACTTTTTAAAAAATTGCACAAAATTTAAATTTTTTTCAATAAAATCTTCTTACACAATTTTCCATTTTTCTTAGAGTTTACAAGTCCAAATTTATTAGAAACTAAGGAAATTTTTTTTGAAATCTTCAAGTAAATTTATTATTTTTTGAACTCTCCACTTTTGCAGTTATGATTTTTCAAAAATTGAAAGGAAAATAGTAGTATGTAAATTGTTACAACATAACTATTCGACGGTTTTTTTTTTCATTTCCTATTTTTTTTTTTTAACAATAAAAATTCCGACAACCAGCCTTTTGAAATAAATTGCATTGAACCGCAACGAACAAAGGCAGTGGAGAGGAGCAAAATTTGCCAATGAAGGAAAAGCGTTTAGCTACTATAAAGTAGTGGCATCGAAAGAAGAAAATGCAAGATTAATGGTATGTGAGGAGTTCAAAAACATTAAAAAGAAAAAAAATTTTCACACAAAATTTGGTTCTTAAAAAAATTCATAAGTAGTTTTATATCTACAAAAATATTTTTTTCTTAAATAATTTTTAGTTTTATTTTTTATATTAAAAATATTTTACATTTTTCTATCTCCCCATCCCACATTTATATAGTCCATTTTTGGTTGTGATCGCATTCGATCGCTCCGCTCCATCGTTTGATGGGTGATTGGTGATGCCTGAGGTGTGCCAACAGTTTGAGTGGCAAGTTGTTTGTCGTCGTCGTCGTAATCGACATCGTCAGCGTCGTCAGTGAACTGGTTAGTTCAATTAGGAGCGATTGAATCGTGCAATGTGCAGCTGTAATGATAATAACGTTGATAATGATATTGATTACGAAGTTGCAACGCTAGTGACAGCGCACCAAATGCTGTCAGTTTGCAAATGGAATGTGGCACATAATAAATGGTGTGCGAGATTGGCAAACAATTCCATTGCTCATTGCACTCACCACTCACCCAGTAGTCAGCGGCGAGGAGGTGTAACCGCAAAAGAATTGTATGCTCATGTTAATTTTATTTTTCACTTGATTTCATGTTTATCGATTGAGGTTAGGAATTTGCATTGATGTGGAAGTACATAGATACGAATAAAAATAGAGATAGAGCTGTGCTCAGCGCTCGGTGCTTCCAAGCTAATTTGGTAAAGTCACGCTTCTGTTCTTCACTTGGTACTAACGAATAATCTGACGTACCGCTGGTGGCTAGTCTAGCTCTTCCTATACGCTCATACTTCTGTTACAAAAAATGTTCAGGCTGCTTTTTTTCATACATGTGGTTTTCAGTGAAATAATAGTTTTTCCGGAGTTGGTCCTTTTGATAGCTGTTACTTGATTTATACTCAGTTTGATCTGTTATTTCATATTAAATAGAATTACTCTGAAACAACGTTCGCAATCCGTGTAAGTTTATTTACAAAATAACGCACTACGTCCAATATTTGGTCAACATAGTCGCCCCGCGGAGTCAGTAATTCGAGCAACCATGGATTGGTTTCGCCTCACGGTTACTCTCGTGGAATCGAAGAAGACCCTAATGAGTCCATCCTCCTTCGCGCGCTACCATTGTCCATCGCGCTGTGCCCATCCATTATATGGAAGATTTTTTGGAAGGATCTTGGTTTGCGAACGACCTACAAGCGCGTCGAACGTACGGGTAAATGGGTCCAAAAGTTTTCAAAGAAAATTTTGTTCAACGATGATGCTCACAGTTGGTTGAATGGGTACGTTAATAAATAAAATTGTCGCATTTGAAGTGATGGCAATCCACAAGCCGTTATTGAGGGATCGATACATCCTTAAATAGTCTCTGTTTGGTATGCTCTATGTGCAGAGAGACTCATTGGTACATATTTCTTCAAAAATAAAGCCAGCCACAGTCAACACTGAATGTTATAGAGTTATGATTAATGAGTTTTGCGTGCCTGAGTTGTAGAATGTTGATGTGTGAAGACCTTTGGTTCTAGACGGCGCTACGTGTCACACAGCCAACGAAATAACCAATCTATTGAAAGAAACTCTTGGTGAGTGCATTATCTCGCGTCGAGGGCTTGTGAAGTGGCTGTCAAAATCGTGCGATTTAACTCCGTTGGACTATTTTTTGTGAGGTTATGTGAAGTCCGACAAGATTGACGCCTTAAAAGAGAATATTCGGCGCATTGTTGATGATTTGGCGGCTGCAAAAGTCGAATGGTTAGCATTGCGTACTACCATTCTGAAGACCTAGGTTCGAGTCTGATTCGACCAACATCCAAAATTATAGAAAATGTCAAGCTCTCCGAGTATATTTCTTACATGAAATAAAAGCTCCTTATAAAAATCCATCGTACGTTCGAGGGCGGCTTGGAAGAAACTGTAGATCTCTTCTTTTGTTGGAAAACATCAGAGGAGCTGACATACGTCTCCAATTGCGGCAAACTGGACGAAATTTGTTCTTCCCGGCTGGAATTCATTCGAGCCAGCCGTAGCCGCTAATCCCTTCACATATGAATACATTAAAATGTTATTTGGAATGAATGCCAGCTTAATCGTTTAGGGAAAGCTCTCCATGACTATTAAACAAACCCATTCAATTCGCCGTGCCTTTGAAAAGGTCCAACGCATCAAAACAATACTTGTCCACTGAATCGATTGACAAATAAAAAAATAAAATGATTTAAAATATCGTAAAAATCGAATTTCGATTGCGAGCGTAGATGCAATGAAAAACAAAAACAAAACACAAAAGAATCACGTACATAATTGACAGGTTTTTCATGAGGCAACGCGACAAACTGGCTGCCACAAACCGGAAGCGCAACCAAGCGTTAAGAAATGGTAAAACAAAACTGAGAAAATAATGCTGATAAAAAAAGAAATAATTAAAATATAAATAAAAATATTAGTAAAAGATTAATTCAAAATGCGTAAATTAAAAAAAAAGAATTTAAGGTAAAAAATTTAAAAATAAAGCAAAAATACATAAAAACTGGTTTTAATTTTCATGAATTTTTAAGAATTTTTTTGAATTATTTTCCAGTTTGCACTGCTGTTTATATAAGTGTATGAATATTCAGTATAAATGTTGTTCTTTTTAATTTAATTTTATTTTTTCTTATTTTTAAAAATGCATTCAGTCAGTTCATTATTATTTAAATATATTATTTAAATTATTCTTACTTAAATAACCGAATACTTCATAGCATAAAACACAGTTGTGCACCGCAACATATATATATGGTATATATATATATATATATATTGCATACATTTATAACGATATACTTCTTGTTGTGTTCTCAAGAAGAAGACAATTTTATTTATTTAATCATGTCAGCATACAGACTCACGGCCACATTTATCCTACAGTGAAATGTCAAACCTGTCAGAAAAAATACTAGTTTACTAGTAGCATTCCTTGACTGGTATTACACTAGTTGCAAAAGTAATAAAATGGTTAGAATTACGAAATGATTACTAATTTCTTCAAAAATTGTTTTCATAATTTTTCAGTATAATTTTTGTATATTAAAGTTTTCATAAGAGTGCTTTATTTTTGTTTCTATTAATACAGTAATGGAAAAAGCCCCATAATTTTCCATATTAAAGAATAAATTTAAGTAAAATCGGCTTTTAGTTTTTTTCAATACGGAGTAA
Organism: Ceratitis rosa; assembly: GCA_037013455.1. Classification (NCBI taxonomy): domain Eukaryota; kingdom Metazoa; phylum Arthropoda; class Insecta; order Diptera; family Tephritidae; genus Ceratitis; species Ceratitis rosa. The sequence goes on from JAWMAG010000046.1 coordinate 5,714,441, forward strand.
AGATTTTAAAAACTAACCCGAAACTCATACATTTACGAAGAAATGAGTGTAGTAGTTAAACAAGCTGCCTGGAACTCAACTCCTCCATCCGACAGCTGGAAGTATGGAACATTCTCTTCTGTTCTCCAAACGAAACTAAGAGAAAAGAGAATGGTAAGAAAGTTTAACAATAAGCCACATACGTGTATAGCAACGACAAGAAGCGGACAAAATATACTCACAAAGGAACTTGAACGCTTCTTAAGCAGCAAGCGCAATACAGAAATCGGGTCTACATAAGCAGTCCTGATTACTCTCTTTGGAAGGCAACAACTGAGCTCAAAAGACCGACGTGATCACAACTCTTTATTAGAATGAAGAACAATAAACGGCAAGCACTAAACCCCCTTCGCCAGATAGACCTCCCCATATGGAATGGGAAGTTAAAAGTAATAGGAAGGTATTACTGTGAAAAGTGGATTCTTTCTTGCTCAATGGAAAGTTTCACCAATTATCATCATCCCGGTAAAGCTGCCGAAGAATTAAAATCATATCGATACATTAGTCTACTGTCCAATATATCTAAAATCATGGAAGTGCTTTCAGTCATTGAGCAGAGAAGTCGTATACAATATATTCAACATTTGTGCTTGTGCTTGGCATGACAGAAGACTACCCTATCAAAATTAGGATTAGTTCCTTCCTATTAATAACTATATATTTACTCAGTTTTATCTAAAACCCCCACTTTTCTATGTTAAACATTGTGTGGAACAGACTGAACTCTATGAAAATTTAGCAAGCGTATCTCAAGAACGTGTCATGGATTCCATACTATTTCTACTTTACACATATGACTTGTCAGTAGTGGCAGGAACCACTATTAGAGCTTCCGCTGGCGACACTACTGTCCTAGCTATAGATCCCCTTTCCAATCTAAATTCTCTGAAGCTTCAAAGAGAGCTACGGGAAATTACTAAATGGCTGAAAAACTGGCGCATCAAAACCAATGAAACTAAATCTGTCCCACGTTACACTCTATAATATATGTATACCTACTCTTAGACCTCAAAACAAATAGACTAAGTATCTGGGCAGAAGGCTTGCTTGGAGAACACACATCCGTAGAAAGGAAAGGCTATAAATAGCCATTAAAAATTATCTAACCAAATCATATACCATATTCAATTATCACTAACTAATTTGGACCTAATGGGATACAGCTGTAGGGTACAACAGCCAACTCTAGCATATAAATTCTCTGAACACAACAAGTGAAACAAGTATAACTAGTTTTAAAAAGCTCGTAACACTTTTGTCCTTCTTTAACTAGTATAAGAATGGAATATTCTTAAGCTAGCAATTATCATCTCATACGATATCTTTGTTTTAAAGTACTAGTGATTGCCTAGTTGGCTAGTTGTTTGGTATACCAGTTTCAAAGTAGCTACTAACTAGTTCATTTTACTACAGGGCGAGGGCAAGTATTTCAACGTTAATAAGAGTAAAGGCAAACGCGCTAAGAATTATCTAATAAATGTAGATAAAAGTATACATACACGTACATATGTACAAAAACTAATCGCACTGCAAAAGCGGAAGGAAGACATTTATAATAAAATGTTAACCGTTATGTGTGTTCTATTGACAGACAAAAGATATACCAAGACAGGAGACATATTTATATATGAACATAAATATACCATAATAGAGACATTAAACAAAACGCATTATATCAACGGGGTATTTATTATTGTTGGCATATCTAATAAAATTCCCACAATTAATGGCTTTTAATGAGAAAAGATTCGATAGTGAATTGCTTAATAAAAAATTTAAGACATTTGTAAAATGATAAAAGAGAATAGTCACGCATTACTGATATTATAAATCAATTTATACTTCTCTTTTATACTCGACGAATTCAAAAATATATGGAAGAATCTTTAGATCACAAAGAAGTGCTAAGTTTTACTTATCAGTATTGAAAAACAACTTGTTTTGGTATACCAACAAGACTAGTAATAATAGTAAGTCACAGGGACGAGAGGTTTTTAGTTTAATTCGCCCAAAAGGGTTCCGCTTATTAATAAAAGAAACATAAAACATTTTGATTAAGAAAATCAATTAAAAATACATTTCCTGAAAACAACATCAATGAAGATTATTGAAGGTTAATACATATGGTATATAAAAAGACTAACCATAGGCAAAGAAAAACCAAAGTACTTTATAGTACAACATTTATGCCTTGAAATAAAATGTCAACAATTTCTTATGAAAATCAAAAAATTTCTTATTTACATTTTAAATTTTAATATTAATAATTTTCCCATAAAAAATAAATAATTAAATTGAAACTCCTGCCTTTCAAAAACAACAGAAAAACATATTCAAACCACAAACACCCTTGGACAGGTGTACCTCTAAAAAATAAACGAATGAGGAGCCTAAAGCAAAATAAATAATAAATTAGCATAACTCAATATTTACTATCGAAATAGTATCGCGGTGACATTGCACAGAGTCAAGTCAAGTAAAGTCACAACATCGACCGGCGCCAAATATTTAAGGGCATTTATGGCATGGCCACCGGTGCTACCACAATCATTATATATGCATGTATGTGCAATACTTATTTAGTAGCTGTAGCCTTAAAAGGTCATATACATACATACATATGTGTATGTGTATAACAGTGAAATGTCAATATCCAAAGACAGTTTGTTTGTATAAATAGGTTGTAATTTTGGCATAAGGCAGTGACAGCAATTAATCACAATTACGAAGTTAATATCAATTAGTTCATTATGTTCCATAAGTACAACTATTAATATAATATAAATAATATATCAAATAACAAAAACAATAAAACTTACTTTAAAATTAAATTAAATTAATTAATTTAAGATAAAATAAAATAAATTCAAATATATAATAAAAAAAATAAAATAAAGTAAAACATATTAAAACAAAATTAAATTTAAAAAAAAATAAAGTGAAAGTAAAATTTTTAATATAAAGTAAAATAAAATGATATAATATAAAAATTAAACAAAATGAAAAATATCAAATACAGATAATATAGGATAAAATAAAGTTAATTTAAATAAAATAAAATAAAAAAATTAAATAAATTAAATTAAATTAAATTAAATAAAGTAAATTAAAATAAAGTAAATAACATTACACAATATAAAACAAAATAAAATAAACTAAATTAAAATAAAATGAAATAACCTAAATTAAAATTAAATAAAATTAAATAAAATAAAACAAAATAAATAAAATAAAATAAAATAAAATAAACTAAATTAAAATAAAATAATCTAAATTAAAATTAAATTAAATTAAATAAATAAAATAAAATTAAACAAAATAAAATAAAATAAATTAAATAAAATAGAATAAATAAAATAAATTAAATAAAATAGAATAAAATAAAATAAAACAAAATAAAATTAAATTAAATGAAATAAAGTTGAATTCATTAATATTAAGTAAAATTAAAATAAATTAATTGAGTAAAAAATTATTTAAAATAAAGTAAAAAATAAAAGTAATAAAATTTAATATAAATTTAATGAAACAAAATAGTGCAAAACACATTAAAATTAAAATAAATTTAAATTAAGTAAATTTAAAAGTAAAATTATTTAAAATAAAGTAGAATAATAAATAAAATAAATGTATTTAATTAAAATAAAAAAACTGAAATAAATTGGAAAAAAAAAACATAAAATAAAATCTAATTAAAAAATTCAATAAAATGAAATAAAATAAAATAAAATAAACAAAACGAAATTAAATTAAATCAAAGAAAATAAAATGAAATGAATTAAGATCAAACGAAGCAAAATAAAATTAAATTAAATAAAGAATAAATTGAAAGAGAGTAAAATACATGAATTATAAATATTAACACATACACATGTGCACATAAAATTCTTTTACTTATTTAATAAAGTACACGTGCATAAAAATATTGTAAACTTTTAATTTTAATATGATATATGTATACACCGTCATACGCAGCACTTATAATAAAATTAAAATGCATTTACACAATTTTAAACTTGCGATCCCAGCCTTCACTTATCTGGTCTGGTGACTTTTCGGCTACAAGGTACGAGTATGAGTAGATTGTTGGATAAAAGAAGGTAGACAAGCTAATTGAGCAGAGGCATATTATATTTACAAGTATATAAGTATGTATTAAACAGTATAAAAATATCATATGCGAGCGCACACAACTGTGTAAATATGGTTGGAACTTGAATTTTCGGTAGTACTTTTTTCAAAACCGAAAAAAAATAATAAAAGAAACTTATTTCGAAAGAAAAGCGTCTATAGATGTCAAGTTCACTTTACTAGCTGCTTTTTGGAGCGAGCATTAAATTATAAAATTTCAGCAAAACAAAAACTGAACCGAAGCACATCACTTACAATAAAGTGCAGTAGAAGTTCACTAGTTAAATCTATATGTATGTAAGCACGCTTGGCGTGATTTACTGACTGGAAAATCGGTAACTTCAATGCTTGAATATAAAAAGCAAAAAAAAAAAAAAACAAATGACTAAAAACACCAAACAGATAACAAAACGTAGTTGAGGCGCCGAAATATTATGGAGTAAATAAAGACAAAAATAAATAACGCCACAGACATTTACTAGTAGAAGGTATGTCAGTTTTTGTTGTCATTTAAATATTTGTGTGTACATGTGAGCAAGCCTGTATGTTTCTTTGAGTAAATAAATAATTTTAATGTGAATAAAAATACTCATATTAAACTTTATCAACAACTGTCATTTGCGTTTCAGGGACTTTATTTCGTAATTAGAGCAATTAATATTATATGTGTTCTTAAAATAAATGATTAAATCATTGTTGAAAAAAGGCGCAGTTAAAATAATCTTTAATAATTACAAATGCCGGGCACCGTGGAAAGTTTCGCAGTCAAGGTCGAAAACCTGATTTCCTTTAAAACATATGTATGTAGGTAGGTATGCAGAAGTTATTGAATGGCTACATACAATGTTAATTTTTATGTATAGATCTGAAGTTCTTTTAGATTAGCTTTTTTAATTTTGTTTTCTTTTATATCATATTTTGTTTAATTTCCTTTTAATTTTCATTCATTCTATTTTATTAATTTCTATTTATATTACTTTCTTATAATTTTTTAATTATCTTTTATATTTCTTATATTTAATTATATTTTATTACATATTATATTACTTTATTTTATTTTATTTTATTTTATTTTATTTTATTTTATTTTATTTTATTTTATTTTATTTTATTTTATTTTATTTTATTTTATTTTATTTTATTTTATTTTATTTTATTTTATTTTATTTTATTTTATTTAATTTTATTTTATTTTATTTTATTTCATTTCATTCCATTCATTCATTCATTTCATTTTATTTTATTAATATCCATTTATATTACTTTTTTAACTTTTTATTATTTTTTATATGTGTTATATATTATTTTATTTTGTTTTATTTTACTTTCTTTTATTTAATATAATTTAATTTAATTTAATTTAATTGTATTGTATTATATTGTATTTTATTTTATTTGATTTTATTTTATTTTATTTTATTTTATTTTATTTTATTTTATTTTATTTTATTTTATTTTATTTCATTTTATTTCATTTCATTTCAATTTATTTGATGTTATTTGATTTTGTTTTATTTATTTAATTTTATTTTATTTTACTTTGTTTTATTTTATTTTGTTTTTTTTTGTTATTTTATTTCATATTATTTTATTTTATTCTATTTTATTTCATTGCATTCCATTCATTCATTCCATTTTATTTTATTTTATTTTATTTTATTTTATTTTATTTTATTTTATTTTATTTTATTTTATTTTATTTTATTTTATTTTATTTTATTTTATTTTATTTTATTTTATTTTATTTTATTTTATTTTATTTTATTTTATTTTATTTCATTTTATTTTATTTTATTTTATTTTTTTATTTTCTTTAAATTTTTATTTTCCTTTATTTTATTTTATTTTATATTATTTTCTTTTATTTGATTTTATCTTATTTTGTTTTATTTTATTTCATTTTAATATACATACGTTTATTTTATTTTTTTTATTTCAATTCATTTCATTTTTTTTTTTATTTTACATTATTTCATTTTAATTTATTTCTTATTTTGTTTTAATTTGTTTTATTTTATATTTTGATTTTATTTTTATTTATTTTATTTTACTTTATTTTATTTTATTTACTTTATTTTAATATTTTTATTTTATATTATTTTATTTTATTTTACTTTGTTTTGTTTTATTTTGTTTTTCTTTTTTTTCAAATTTATTTTATTTATTTCATTTTATATTTTTATTTTTCTTTATTTTATTTTCTTTTATTTTATTTTACTTTGGTTTATTTTATTTTGTTTTTTTTTTTTTTTTTGATTTTCCTTTATTTTTTTTATTTAATTTTTTTGGTCTCATATTTATTTAATTTAAAATTAAAAATTTCCGTTGAAGGTTTTTCTTATTTCAAGCGGCAAGTTCAAACATAACCTCAACAACTCAACTGGCATATGCCATATACGCTTTAAATATTCAAATAAATCGCTGGAATGTCTATATATAAATATTTGCGTGTTAAATGATGCAAAAGGTCACAAAATAACACTTCAATCCATACAAATAAAACCTAATTATATTTATTTATCAATGAGGAGAAAAAATAGTGAAGAGAAAAATCGATAATTTTTTTTTCGAAATACAATTTTGCTTATCTCATGTTGTATTAATGAGTTTTTATATTATTTTCGACTGTTGTTTTTGTGCGTTTGTTCATATACTTTGAGTAGCATAAAACTAACAAACAATCAACAGATTGGCATGTGTACATACCTGTACACATACGTGTAAACATACGAGTATGTACATACATACACATTATATATAATATATGTTTTCTTAGCAAATAAAAAGTTGACATGCCGAAACTACAAATTTTTCATTGAGGTAGGCAATCTGGTTTTCTATAAGAGCAGGTACATACATATACACATACATACATAGAGGTATTTAAGTTTACTACCGCTGCAATATAAGTAATTATTATAAATATATGTATATATAAATTTTTTAATTCGCTAAATGCGATAATATCTCTTTCTCCTTGGGCGCAATTCAGCAGTTAGTCTACTTAAGTACATATATACATGTGTATCTACGTGAGCACGACTATCTAATAGTGACATTGTAACGCTTATCAATTTGTTACGAAATTCATATAATTTTTTTTTTCATTTCTCATATCTTTTTCACCAAATTTACCCAAAACTAAATAAACACCGCTTATAGGAAGATAAGAAAAGAGATGTTGCAATATAAACAGCGTTCAATTTACTTGGCGATCGGTCTAATGCAATCGCTAATTGAGTAGTAGTGACCCAAAAGATCTTTTTTCGGCGAAATTACTACAGTTATGAAATTGTCCGATGTCGTAACTTCCCTTGTAATTGTGATAAGTCGATAAGATAGTTACAAGCGTTTCGTCATAAATGTACATAAATGTTTAAATGGTAGAAAAACTTTCTGTTTCGAAATTCTCACACATAGATAATGCATTTTTTATGTTTTTCACCCTCCTTGTGGTATCGATAAAATTTCGTAATAGACATATGTATGTATGTTATGGGCTCTAAATGACTTAGAAAAACTTTCAATTTCAAAATTCTGTAATGTACACTCGAGTATGTATGTATGTAGACAATGCATTTTGTATTTTTTTTTTGTTTTCTTTATATCGATAACTGATTGTTGCATTCATCGCTATCACTGAATGATAGTCGATAAGTTGGATATTTATTTTCCTCATTTTTCCATTTAAAGTTTTCATTTTTACTGGATTTAGCAAAGTTTTCTCTAATATTTACAATAATAACTAGTTTTTAATGTAATTTAATAAATTTATATTTAAATAAATTTTCTTTGTACCAGATTTCAGCACAAGTAAATTCATCGAGCTGCTTGCTGGACGAAAAACGCGCAACCACAGCACCCATCTTGTGATAGATGGACGACATAGCTCTAGTATTCTAGATTTGCGCACACTCCGAGAATCATCGATTTTGAACACTATCTTGTAGCAGCAAAGAACGCTCGTCAACCAGGTGGGACGAAGTAAAGCTGCAATCAGAACAACTAGGCATTTTTCTACTCAACTTGCACTCCTACCCTAATTTATCAGCAATTCAGTACAAATTAACTAACATATGGGATGACTATTAAAGCTCACTGTTCTTCAACAAGGTCAAAAGAAGAGCTTGTACGATGAGTATTTCCGTACCACAAGCAGTAAAGAAAAAGGGCTGCCTGCCTCGCAACGCTTACAATGTAGGAGAGATTTCGAGCGTTCAAGAGGGAAACGGAAAACGTTTTCGAACAGAAAAAGCTAGAGAACGAAATATGTGAGAATTTAGAGCTTTAAAAGTTGTCCGAGAGGTGAAATATTCGAAAATTGTGCGAGTTACAGAAGTTTTTCACGACCGGAACATACTCATGTAAGTCCAAAAAAGGTGACCCAGCGACTGATACCCATGTTATACTGTATTTATAGAAGGAACAGTTCTCCAGCTCACTGAATGACAGTCAAAATGAAATACCAAGAGCTGGCGAACCCGATTCCCCACATAACAGACGTTTCATTACCCAACTATGACGAAGTTGGCAATTCTCAGCCAGAATATCAACAAAGCAGCGGGAATCCGCTGAGGATTTAAAGGTTGGGTTATTCCAAAGATTGACAGCTAAGTGTGCTCTGCCCAGTACACAAAAAGGGGAATCCACAGTATGCACCAACTATGGCATATTCGTATTAAAGCGAAAAGGAGCTGCTCTTCGTCACTATATCTGAATTTAGTATCCTCGCAAAACTTATACGGCTGAGTAAATTGACGTTAATCAACAGGAAAAAGTCTGTCAGAATAGGAAAAGTCCTCTTTGAGCCGTTTGTTACTAAGTGAAATGAATGTGACTCTTCACCTTGTGGCTTCTTTAACTTGAGTTGAGTTGAGCTGATGCGGCTGCTGGTCATTGCCAGCGCACTTCGGCCAATAGGACAATTGTGTTATCGCTGTTAGGCTCCTGTTTTCACCTTTTCAAATCTTCTAACCATTTCGTGTGCAACGAGATTTCCAATTTTTCAATAGCTCAGCGAAACAGCCGAAGAAGTGTTCCCTGAGAAATTTTTGTAGAGCAAGTTTCGAGACCGGACAGTGGCAGAGGTAGTGTTCAATAGACTACACCTCTTCTTCGTCTCTACTGCTGCGGCAAAAATCATTAGGGTTGTGCGCAACACTTTTTCTGTGGGGCCCCATAAAACCGTGGTCTGTTTTGTTATGTTAATGAAAAACCGGTCTAGAAGGTTAAGCTGTTCAGATTTTTTAGCGACCGATTTTGGCCATAGCTGTCAGATCGCGTTGCACGTAATCTCATTCAGCCATTTTAAGTCTACTTCTTTTGCAAAGCCCAGTTTGAGCATATACATCGCCGTGGACAAAGGCAAGCCTGCATCGTGTGCATGTTTTATTATGGATAGCAGGGTTCCTAGTTTGCTAATTTGGGCTAAGTAGGCAATTGAAAAGTAGAGTCCTCTCTCGACGAACGAAAACCAAGCTCTACAAGTCGCTATGTGGTGAGAAGGCATGTACGATGGCAAAATCTGATGAGTCGGTATTAGGAGTATTCGATAGAAACGTTTTGCGTAAAATTTATGGTCCTCTACGAGTTGAGAACGGCGATTACCGCAGCCGATGGAATGATGAGCTGTATGCGGCTGCGCTGGCTAAGTCATTTCGTCGATGCAGTACCAGCCGGTGGAATTAGAGGGAGAGGAAGGCCCCCACTATGTTGGAAAGACCAGATAGAGAAGGACCCGACAGAACTTGGTATCTCCGATTGTCGCCAAACAGCGAAAATTGGAAATGAATGGCGCACTGAATTCGGCGTAAGCGATGTTTAGGTACAGCTGTAAAGAAGAAAAAGAAGCAGAGTTCCTTCTCTCGGTAGTTCGTCTGCCATGCAATCGCCTGGGATCTCAGGTACCCAGCCCACGGTAGTAGTACAATCTTTTGTAGTCTTACAGCCGCCAAAATTGAGTTATTTCAACAAAAAAACGTATATAAGATCAGAAACCAATACGTGGGTATCACAAAAACCAGGATGTGATTGAAACAAAATAACAGTGTTGACCAGTGTAATTGATTTCAAAATCCTGATACCCTTGTGGTCCTTACTTCTTCGTTTCCATATTTTTTATTCGGCTGTTATATGTATGTCTCAGGGGTCGCATATAACCTAAATTATACTTATTACTATTACTAATTTTCCAACACTCTTCACGGCATGTTTAACAAATTTTTACAAGTGCCTCTTCACCAAATGGATGTCCTCCTCACATCATATTCACATGAAACTTGCAATGAAAGAATTTTTAAGTTGCCATTTAAAGTGATGCCCTTTGAGATAGAAATGGTTATGCTTCTACAAAGTTGGCTCAGAAAATGTTGTAAAAGGGTTTAACATATATGTATGAGCAGCACTGGAGACGACATGCATATGTATGAGCTACTTAATATAGTACGAGTAAGTATATCGGAATATAAATGCACCGCCCATGCCGCCTTTGATACGCTATTAGCCTCGTTTAGGTTTGCTTTCCTCCATTTAGTTTTGGTTCGGTTTCGCAGAGCGCAACAAACAAACAACCAAACCGCCGTGCCACAGCAGCCACATCCGCCTCATTGGATCTCGCTGAATCGTAGGCTCATTGGTGTCTTGCAATTATTTACCAAGTCTGATTCCTACTTTTGGTTAAGCCCACTTCCCGCATTTGATATCGCCATACAAAGTTGTTGTCATAAGCATAAGTATTTGTCGATATTTGTATGCGCATACTTTTATGTATGTACGTGTATATAATATATGGCTACATGTCTGCGTAGCTGTGCGACGTAGTTCGCCTGTCTAGCCGTTGGTGCGTCTGCGTGCGTCTGCTGCGTGCACAAGCGTAAAAAGGAATTTCACTCAGGTTTTTCTCGCCACATTTGGTGTGTCTTGTACAAATTTTTACTAAAAGGAAAATCGCCTGACAAACAAGTCAGCTTGCTGTTGGTCTTCAGTTGCTGCTGGAGTTATTGAAAATTTGCCACAGCCAAAGCACAAAATAAACAAAATAAGCACAAGACTTGGTGTCTTTGGATGCAAACAACAAGCTGGGCTAACAAGCAGAAAGCGTTTGGTGAATTTCTAAAAAAATGCGTGAAGGTATCTCGGCGCAGTGTTTGCGATGTGGAAAAGGTTGGCCTTTTTTGTGTTTTTATTTTTAATTTTATTGCCAACAGTACGCAGTGGAGATCGTGACTTTGTCAGAAACATAGAAAAATATGCCTTAAAAGTACGAAATTATGAGATAGAAACAACAAAATGTCCTTTAAGTTAATCAGCTGGCTTAGTAGACCAGCTTTTATAGGAGAAACCACTGAAGATGAGTTGCTAAATACAATAAATCTTGTTTCCATGAACAGCTTTTTCCTTTCAGAGAGTACATTAAAGTAGAACGAAGGATGTCTCGGTATGAACACAACATTTCACGTGCTCGGTATACGAACCACTAACCGCTCCGTTTTTTGGTTCTGAACAGAAACCTGTGCCACTGCGGTACGTTTAGAGCTGGACTCAAAAGGACCAAGTCAATCATTTTAAGAGATACGGCAGATACGTTTCCAATGTCTGAGATGTGCGTACATCGACAGCAGACAGCCAGCCAGTTATCCTCCCGACTTGCATCCCTGCTTTCTGAGAAGACCCATTAAGAACTCGGTATAAAGGAAAAGGTCAAAAACAGAGCTGGTATAATGAGAATTGACGAGCCGCAGTGAAGTTAGAAAACACCGCCTATGTGTGCCGAAAGTTGAAGACAGAAGCGAGACGCACTTGCGGAGAGAGAAAAATATAGCCTGGAGTGTGTGAGTATAAAAGAACTTGAGAAGCTGGCCAACGGTGGAGATGCTCCAAAATTATATGGAAGAATGAGGAACAAGCTTATTTGTAGAATATGGTCGAAGGAAAGCATGCCGACTATTGGAGCCTAAATGTGCTCTAATACAGTCTACGTCAATTATCGTAGGATAAGCCCCATCAATATCCCACTTAAAGTCTTATCGGGCGTACTATGTTTGAGACTAAAGCCCTCTTGACGGATTTGGGCTCTATCATTGCAGCTTTAGATCTTTCAAATGTACCATTGAGCACATATACACTATCCGCCAAATGCTAGAATATGCCCGTGAGAAGAGGATGGACACATACTACACTTTTGTCGAAAAGGAGCTGCCTATATACCCGCGAAACTTATATGACTGAGTAAACTACCGAAAAAGCAACACCAAAAGCTCAGCCTTGAAATCCTCCACGGATTCACTCTTGTCAACTGAGTAGTGAAGCCATCTCTCAACGAACAAAAACCAAACTCTACAAGTCGCTCATCATGCATGGAAAAGTTTTTGTGCATTGCACATGGCAAAGGCCCAAATCTCAGACGATGGCACGATGAGCAGTGCAGGATATCTGACTACAACATTTCAGCAAATTGAGAGCCAGAAAGAAACTTTTCTGCATTGGTTATATCGTCTGAATGATTGAAAGCAGGCCAGCTTTGAAAGTCGATGCAGACCTTACTAGTGGAAGCAGAGACTGAGGAAACCCCCCACTTTGTTGGAAAGATCAAGTTAATGGTTCACCTGATGCTGATGTCTCTACAGAACCTATAATCGTAAATAAATAAATTACTCCATCAACCAAAAAGTTGACATTGAACATACCCCGTGACGCTTAAAAACTTAAACTTATTAGTTTGAGGCTCGGATTGTTGCTCCGACTGGAGTGGGGACCAATTTCTTTTGGTTTAAATTCTTGTAAATCATTACTTAAGAGATTATACCATTTCCCTCTCTTGTATGGGAATCTAAGCGCTTCATTATGCAGTGTAATTTTGTCTATAATCTATACTCTGCTGCTTCCTTCGCCTCCCCTTTTCACATTTCTACCAAATGAATCATGCACTCCTCAAGCCCCTCCTTAGCATATACAAAATAAATCAGTTACGCTTGTCATAGTTCACTAAATGCGATTTTAATAGTTGTAACAATTAGCCATGGCAGCGCACACGCACCGAAGAAAACTCCAAAAATACACACACAAACATCTCTGCAGTGAACACTTAAATGCGCATTAAGTGCGCCAAATAATTCATGACCTATGCAACAAACAAACCAAAAACAAAAAATACCGTCTTCATTACAGACTTGACCAGACTTGATCAAACAATTCTTTGTTGTTGCTATATACACATATGTATGTAGGTGTGTATGTATGTATGTATGTATGCATAGTGTAAACCGGTTAGACGTAAATGCCTATGATATCGATCTTTTTCGTTGGACGGACTAACCGACCAGCCAACCTATCGCGTTTTAACTTCGAAAACTTTCATTTGAAATTTACAAAAATTTCACTTTATGGCATTTCGGTGGCAGCCCAACCAACAACAACAACAGTAGCACAGACACCAGCACCGGCACCTCTCATCAATTGACGTGTGACAGTCGAAAATGCGTTGCGTAACATGACAGGCAGGGCTGAATGACGGGCTGTCTTGTTTGTTGGGCGTACTTTCGTTTTCATTTCTTTGTTACTATATTTTCCTCTGTTGCTCTCTCTTCTTCTACATACATACTTCACAATCTGACACTTGATTTAAGAGAAATGTCAAAATATTGATGGGCGCTAATAAGTTATTTTATAGTGGGTTGATGTTTCTGTTACCGTTGTTTCGTCATAAAAAAATGTTGACTGAATTCGAAATCTACACCAAAAGAAGTGAAATTTTGTGAATTTTAATTATTGCTGGGGGGATGAGGTCATGGGGAAAGCTTGAGAGTGACCAGAAGTTGTTCTTTCATATATGATTAAAGCAGCTCATGACTTCTGGCCTCAGACCAGGTATCCTTCAGCCGACAAACATTCGTTTGGGAGCGAACTAGGGTTTGATGAGATCCCCCTTTTGATGTTTATCTCTGCATTCTTAGAAACCCGATTAGTGGGCATGTCCCTGGAACGTCTAGTCTCTTAATTGGGAAGGTGCCGCTGTCTAGCCAATGCCATGGGCTGGCAAGGAAGGTAGAAGGTGGGTCCTTATAATTTCTATTACAGTAGCTTTATAAAGGCGCGCGCTCTATCACCAAGTCCTGGCATTCACCCGAGTGCATAAATGTCTCGCCACAATCCTCATCAAAGCGAAGTTCTTCTATTTATTGTTGATTTTTGCTCACGCCCCGATGGAAGAGAAGGATGATTTGACCAAAGATGCTTTATACAATTCCCTAGAAGCACTTATTAGCGCTGCCCTCGCCACGATGTCAACACTCGTAACCAAATCGACTATGTTATGATAAGCTTATTGTTCTAGGTGTCAGACTCGTACCCCTAGCTTATCACTGCAAAGATGCGCACCTGCTCTGTGCAGTTGAATACGTCCCGAAACGAACATTCGGCATAGAGAAACTGCAATCACAACCTCCTGCTTTCTGAGTGCACTCAGCACCAGCTCGGTATAAAGTAACTATGAGAACGAAATAAATTTTCAAGGAAGAGCTGGTACGATAGTACCATAGTGAAGAGAAAAAATACTGCCTAACTTTAGCCTGCCAACGACCGTAAATCGGGCTATGTGTATGTGGAAGAGAAACGCATTTGAGGACCAAAGAAGAAAGATTCCGAATTATCTGACTATGAAGATCTTGAAAAGCTGGCCGACAGAAGTAATCTTCAAATATTCTATGAAAAGATGCATCGACTTAAAGAATGTTTCAATACTGGGAAACAGAGCTTACTGAGTTAATATAAGGAACACTCTACCAGCCCGCTAAATGGCAGTGAAAGTTCAACACTCGATGATGGTGAACCTGATGCCACAATCGATAATAATCAAAAAGATTTTCCAATAATCGACTATAACGAAGTGTGAATACCGATTACTCGCTTCAAGGATAACAAAGAACCAATGGCTTACCCAATATGGCGACAAAGAGCTCTATAGTCGAATGCATTCGATTTTTTTGTGAATACGTTCGGACGAAAGCATGTCTAATGATTGGAATCAAACTTGGATCTACCTAATTTATAAGAACGTCGAACCCACAGCCAGTTTATCGTTGGCACGCCTCCTTAATATCACATATAAGGTACTGGCGAGCGCAGGAACCTACAGTTTATACTAAGCCGCTTTTGAGCGGCTGAAGGTTATTTATGAGGAGTCTTTAAATCATGTCAGAAAGACACTCGGAGGGGTTCACATTGCCTACCGAAGGCTGACCGCAATTAGATTTAAATTAATTAGATTTAAATAAAATTAGTCGGATCAGACATCGAACATATCGAGTGCCAGTACGCCATAGTTTTAGACCTGACAAATTCACCATTGACCAGGAGTTCAATCGCGAAAAAAAACAAGAATCAATTGCCACGCTTGAATCTGTTACCTAATGGACGGAATAGGTTCTCCCAAAAATTTCTGCATACTCGTGTTATCTAGTGATCTCTTCAAGAATCTTTTAAAAATGAGGGTACAGAACCCAATATAAAAAAGAACTAGTAGAGTAAAAATCAGTCAATATTTAAATTTAAAACTTCGGATCTCTTCCTATAACAATCAGGTTGCTGTGATGCTGGCAGTTTTTGGCGCTACTTGTTTTCATCTCCGCCAGCCAACGACAACTACTTTCACCCATTAATGTTGCTATAGATTAGCAAGTCATACTACTTCGTTATGCTACTATGCTGTGCAATGCTATGATACTCGTTTGTTCAAGAGATGAATAGTTTGACTTTATTGGCTGCCACCAAGTTGGTATTTGGTAAAATCAAACACACCTTTGTGTACATAAATAAATATGTATGAGAGTTTAGTGGACAAGCGGAGATTTTAAGCAACCGATCAAAGGCGTTGAAGCAAAGACAAACGACAGCCTAGAGGAAAAAGATAGACAGAAAATCAAAAAGCAAAATAAAGTCTCCAAAAATAACAATAACTTGCCAAACAACCCAACGGGTAAAGTGATATTTTTGTGTATTTCAATGAAATCGATTGTTAACTTCTTTATTTGTTTGTATTTTATTTGTTAATTTTTTGTTACGCATCTCATTTTTTTATGTTTTTATGCACATTTATTTTAACTTTATTATCTCCTTTACAAATTGTGGCAGTTGCAATGAATTTACTCGCTCTCATCCACTAACCAACTACTCGCGCGTCTGATGTGACGAATTAATCGAAAATCGATAACAACAGCCAAGCGTTGCCTTTGAAGCCGCATAAAAACTGAAATACTCGTACAACTATTAAATTCTAATTAATTTTTAATACTAATTTTCCAATTAAAAAATAGCAAACCAAATATGTGGTTGTTGCGAGTATAAATAGAAAAAAGAGCCACAAAAACATCCAACCACCAAATACAGTTAGTGGTGAAACCAATTAAATGCCTGCGTGTGCTTACGTTTTCTGTTGCCAAAAGTGCCAACACGCCAGCCAACGTGATTTGGTGACTGAGATGTCGTCTTACCAGTTAGTTACTCGTAGTTTGTAACATTTTCTCCTATTTACGGATGCAGTTTACGCAATTTCACAGAAATATTTGCTGCAGCTGCAAGTTTGGTATGTAAATTTCGGCTTGACAAGTGCGCTTGAGCTAATGGCGGTGTGTGTTTGTCATCAAGGGTGTGCATACTCGTATGTAAGTGTCAAATATTTGACAAAGTAAGCAGGTGTTTCGAATCGCAGAGGTGAAACACGCCTTGAAAATATATAGAAAAACAGAAAAGTCAATTTTGACAAAAAAAAATGAAAAACAAGGTTAACAGTTAAGAAAAACTTGCTGATTTGTTGGCAGCACTTAAGCAATTTGTTATGAATTGAACTAGACGGTCCTAGGTATTTTTAGTTCAGAAGTCTCATGTAATGATTGCTTAGCTGAATTTGTTTTAAGGGGGGACATCTGAGTAAAATTTTGAAAAAATCAAAAAATTTTTTTTTCGTTTAAAAGATGCTTTAGGATCTTAAAAATAATATACCACAAGATAGAATCCGGCAAAAGTGTCTAAATGTCCAAATTTTCCATTCTGCGGCAATGCCTCATAGGCATATTCTATATATATATAATAACTTTAAACGCGTTTTTCTCGAAACCACTTTTTTTTAGACGGCCGGAAACATAACTCGAGCAAATCTTAACCGATCGATCTGAAATTTTGACAGTATATTCAAAATTCCTTCCTCTATCGACACACGTATAATTTTTTTTTTATATTGCTTACTTTTTTTTTTATAAACAATTTTTGGACTTTTTTTCCTCGTGAAAATTTGAACTTTTTTTCGATCACGCACCATTTTGCGAAAAATCAATATATCGAAAAAATCCTACGTGTGTCGATAGCTGTTGATGTATAGAAACTAACAAAACTTTGTTTTTTGTTCCAGATCAAAAATTAAGGACGTTAGCTTTCCGGCCATGGACCCCCTTCCCAAAAATAGGGCCTACGAAGAAATGCTGCACAGCCGCCATTTTGTTTTCGATTTCTTTCAAAAAATCATATTTTGTACATCGGATCGCATATTATAAAACCTACTTTACAAAATTTCGATTGGCTCTTTCGTTTGGTCAAAAAAAATTCCAGAAAATTCGCTTATTTTTTTTGAGTTACTCAGATGTCCCCCCTTAAGAGTAAAGAAACAAGATTCTTTTGACAATTTTTTGGTAAACACTGCCGCATTGATCTCGTCAATTGCCTCTTTTGGGATTAATCAAACTTACTTACTACAAAAGAGAGCCTCTGCTTTCGCTTTCGTGGGTCACTTTAATAAACCAACTGGTTCAACTGCTTACAGTAGAAAACTTAAAGGTTGTATGTTATGCGGATGATCTTGAGAGAATACTGGAGATCGCAGCTGATTGAACTGTGAGACAAGGACTCAAGTAAACGCGGAAAAATCTTTACGATAAATACGAAAGTTTTTCAGTTCAACCCAACATCTTTGAGAAGTAACATCGTATTACCTTTCAACACTGTTAAGTATCCCGTTAATAAAAAAAAACTCAACTGGACGGAATATGTGAAAGCAGAAAAAGTAAAGCGCATTTGGAATACCTACAAAACAGCTATTCCACCAAACATGGTACATTGGCTTTACATAAGCATTGTTAAACCCATACTAGCATATGGAGCCACTGAAGACGAAGTGCCGCTTCAAAGCTTTGGAACAGGTATAACATACATGGTAACTAAGTATAGCAAGCGCGATGAGGACCATCTTAAGAAAGCATCTAGATGTAATCTTTGACATTAGGCCAATTAGTATACAAACTATGTATGAAGCAGCGCTAACAACGACCAAGCGAAAAGACGGGCCCATCGGAAACATTCAAGATATCTACACTGTTGGGTTTAGATACAAGGCGGACACAGAAGCAGGGTTCTTCTGTGGCCATCCCAATCAGCAAGGTAGTTTCAAACTCAATTACTACAACTCTATCTTGCAATCAGAGATTATGGATGTGGAAGGCAAGGAAAAGGCGGATGAGCTGGCTAGAACTGACGCTACTGAAGATGCTGTCATCATTCACTGCCTCCGACCTTTCAGCGCCTTCAAATGTTGCCTAAAGCAGTGGACCATGGAGGAAAAATTAAGGTTCTGCCGACGCAGACGTCACATCTTTCACGGTACCCTCAGATCTAGCCTTACGAAGGAGGGCCCCCTTCGTTGGAGGAAATTAAATACGTTTATTTTATCGAGCGAAATGTTCCCAAAAGTGTAGTTAGGTTATTCAGGGGAGCACAATGAGCCTACTCTATGTATGTACACGTATGTTGATTCATTTTACACTAGTGCACAGACTCAGCTCCCAACATCACTCAGTGCCTACATAACTGTATAACAATTTTGCAAAAACATTTCAAATTCAACAAATTACTAATAAAAGTGTGAGTGAGTGAAAAACACTTGCTAAACAACGCAGCGGCGACTTCCACAAACTGCTTAAACCACAAATTGTAAAGTTGCAACAACAACAAAAACAAATTTATAAGAAAAAACTCTAAAAAATGCCACAAACAATGTTTATAATAATAAAAAAAATGTGAGTAGCTTTCACAAAATGCAACAAGTTGCAACAACAACAAAGTGGTCGCAGTAAAGTTGTAAAAAATTGGCGAGAGAAACAACAAACAGGCAGCAACGAGTTTTTTGTTTAAAGGAAAAAACAATTATAATTTCATAGAATGGATTAAATGTATGTGATATGTACACATGTATGTATATAAAAATGTATGTATGTATTGAAATCTATTAGATAAACAAGTGTACTCGTACATACATATAAATGAGCTGTTTGTAAAAATAAATGCCTGATAAGGCATATTTGGTTATAGAGTTATAGGTATACCTACATATGTACATATAAGAGTTTCCATACATTCATACGAGCACATAGATATGTATGCAGCTACTTTTATGGTTATCTACCAACCAACCTGTTGCCACAGGCCTCGCCAATTTTGCATTGCATTGAATTTCATTCACTAAATGACGGTGATTTATTGTTTGATTCTTGAATGAAAACTCTATTGGCTATAGAAAGCTACACTCTTATGTACATTTCTACTTAAACATACATACATACATATGTATATGTAGGTCTTTATCAATGAATTTCAAGTGTTCTTATTTAGAAAGAAACGTGAGTTGGCATTATTTACACAATTATTCATGCAGAAAAAATCCTACTCAAAAGCCTGAAAAGTTAGACAAAAAGCAATAAAAAGAAATAAAAAGTAATAATTTTATCTACAAAATTTCATAATATTTTCTTATCTATTTGCGATTAATCAAATGAACAAGTGAAAATCGCTTATCTGAGACTCGCACCACAATCTTGCAGCAGCAAAGATACGCACCCACCTCTGTACACCAAAGAATGCCCGCGAACAAACACAAGGCAGGTTGGACGTCGAAAAACTACAATCACAACAAACAGCTGAATGGTTTTCTACTCGACTTGAACTGCTGCTCTCTGAGAGCATTCATCAGCAACTCAGTTTAAAGGAGAAGTCAGACTCTTGCAGGACCCAAAGATGTAATATAGCGACTGAGGCGCAGAGTATACTGAACTTATGGAGCGAGCACTTCTCTAGCCAGCTCAATGATAGTGAAAATTAGATACCTGGAGACGGTGGACCCGATTCTCAAATCAAGGACGATGAAACAGATGTTTCATTACCGTACTATGCAGAAGTTCGAATAGCAATCGCGCGCTTTGAAAACAACAAAGCGCCGGGCCGATGGATTGCCGGCTAACTATTCAAATACGGCAGCAAAACACCATATACGCATATATTAGCTTCTTTGCAGAATGCTAAAGCCCACCGTCAACAAACTGTTTGGATTTTATCAGTGGGGTCTTAGACCCGGAAAATCTACAATTGACCAAATATTCACAATGCTCCAAATCTTGTAAAAGACCCGTGAAAAGAGGATCGACACACATTTAACTGACGTGAAGCAAGGTTAAAAGTTATGCCCGACCCTTTGAAAACCTGTAAATCTAACGCAGAACCACATTTACCAATTGGTGCTACTTTGGACTGGGTAGTAAAATCCTCTCTCGACGAGCAAAGACTGAGCTCTACAAGTCGCTCATCGTTTCCGTTATGTTTTTTGGAGGCATAGTTGATGACAACATCTGATGAGTCGGCGTTAGAAGTTTCCGAGAAAAAAGTTCTGCGAAAGACTTATGGTACGAGTTGAGAGCGGCGAGTTGGAAGTTCCGCGAATCAAGATAAAGCGGCTGCGCTGACTAGGTCATGTAGTCCGAATGGTTAGGAACACCCCACCTTAGAAAGTTTGTTAATACGGTACCCGCCGGTGGAAGCAGAAGAAAAGGAAGACCACACCTCCCTTTGGAAAGATCAGATGAAGTAGGAACTGACTACACTTGATATTCCTAATTGCCGAAAAGAAGGAGGAAATGGCGTACTGTTGTCAATTCGGCAGTAATCGCCGATGGGCTGTCTACGTCAGAAAATAAGATGAAGAAGCTTTTAGATTTCGATCGAACTTGGTCTTATTAAGTCTTTCGAATTCTGTATCATCGCCATATTACCTAGTTTTCGTTAGCAGTTACTACCCTCTTAAGCAAATTGCCTCCAATCAACAATTCCTGCATCGCTCAGCCCTTCTATTTTCTGCGAAGGGTAATAAGGTATCAATTTAGCGCACTCTAAGATATACATAAATATGTGCATCTGTATGAGTTTAAATTTAATTTCTGTTGCCATGTCATAACTCTTAGCCAAGAAGTAACAAGTTTTTCGCTTTATTTTTAAGCCGCCAAACAAAAAGCTTCAAAATTCTTTCGCATGCGTTTTTTGTCTTTTTTTTATTTGCTGGCTTTGTTGTTGTCATTATTATTTGCATATTTTGTGCTTGTGCTTGTGTTTCCCCAAACAATTATTTCCCAAACAAAACTATGTTATTTTAAGCATATTCGGCGGCCGCACCTCACCACCACCACCACCACCGCCACTGCTGCTCGGCTGAGTTTGGCTTATGCAAATCTCACCTGCATTTCATGAAACGCTCAAAGCAGATACATGCATACGTATACAATAATACATTACTAGTAGGTATTTTTGAATTTGTCTTATGGCATGCATTAAAAATTTTTGTCTATCACACACTCACGGCGCGTCGTTCCCTCCAACTTGTCCAACTTTTGCATTTTATTTTTCACAACTCGTTTTGTTGCTCATTTATGCAGACAAATAGTAAACAGACAGCGCGAGTATCTCATAGATGTTGTTTTTCTTGGCCTGTTTTGCCACATTTTCGAAATCGCTTAACATCGAATTGCCCATACAGTGGTATTCGGGCGACTCTCTCCCCTCTGGTACACACTGCACCAGTGTATGTGTGTGTGTGTAGCTGTGACATGAACAATAGTCAGCTTTTGTCGACATTTTTCAAAGTGATAACACCTCTTTTTTTGGCCTCATCTCATTATGGTTTTCTTTCCTCCACTTTAAAGTTGGGGAGAAATGTAAAATATGTAAATAAATATTAATCAAAAGCTCCTCTAACTTTTATTTAATGTACCGTTAATGCATTTGGATGTTAATTTCATTTGCGGCCATTTCAACATGGTTTTTTTTTATAATAAAACTGGCTATGGAAATGAATGGCATTTTCGTTTTTACCATTAATAAGATCCAAAAAAAGTTTCCTGCTCTGCGTTGCCTACTCTTCGTGGGAATTTTTACGCTCTATGAAATTTTTAAAATAATTATAATCCAATACCTCATTAAAAGATATACTAGGCTCTTTTTAATACTAGTTACTACCCCCTTTATACATAAAAAGTAGTCCATCACCACCGTTCATGAGCTCCAGTTGATCGGAGTTGCTTCATAGTACTACCTCTCGCATTCGTACTGTCTCGCTTCGCATCGTTCCTAAGTTACACAAAGAAAGTTAGTAGACGGCCTGTGCATTATCGTATACAACACACTCCATAAGGTCCTTGGGTTTCAAATGTCTGAGTAAATCAAAAGAAGAAGGTTGAGTAGAGCTCGCAATAGATGGTTTTAGTGATGTGTATCACGAGTTCTAGAGCGCGATTGGATTACGCTTGATAAAGTGTTGGACCACTTGAAAAAGACTGGATACAGAAAAAAGTACGATGTATGTGTCACCCAAACATGAGTTAACGAGAAAACTGCGAATCGCTGCAGAATAGTAACAAAATCGATTCATTTATGAAGCGCATGGTGACTGGTAATGAAAGGCGGGTCACTTACAGCAACGTCAAATTGAAACGATCGTGGTCGGAGGGCAGTGAGCTTGCACAAACAGCCTCCCAGTCAGGATTGATGGCGGGTTGGGGGGATTGACTGGAAATCATTCACAAAGAGGTGCTTCCCTACGGCCAAGCTCTTATTTCGGACCTGTACTGCAAGCAATAGGATCGCCTGATGAAAGCAATCGTTCAGAAATGTTCAGATTTTCAGGACAACAGAACAACGCCAGACCACACCCATCGATAGTGACTCGACAAAGACTCGCGAGCTTCCTGATTCCTGCCTATGACGAATGATTTGGCTGTTGAAGAGTTGACCTCAAGAGTGTGTATGAAAATCGAGAGAGGCACCTTCAAAATGGTAAACTTAAACTTATCCAGCAAAACGGTGTATATTTGATATAAATCGGATAATTCTTCCCGTCATGGAAGGCTTTGGTGTGCCATTTGTTACAATCAAACTGCTACTCAGAGACTTTACTTATGAGCAGGGCGAATTAAGATGGAACTAACTGCTGTTTGCAGAATTTCTAGGTACCGAAAGAGGTCACGAGAAATATACTCTCTCAAAAGAGAAGGTTGTAGTGATCTTCACAGCCTGGGGTTGCCTTCGGGATATGTTGTGAAAGCTGTAAGAGCGAAGAGAAGGAACTTTATTTTCTAAAGATCTCATTCTCTGCTGGAATTTATGCTTCTATCTACACATTTAACATTTTTTCTCAAACCATTATTTTTATATGAAAATACTTTCTTCTACAATACATATTTTATGTCTCTCTTGCTTTTTCTCTTTGCTTCTTATTAGCATACATATACCATACGAGTATATTCTATAAAACTAAAGCCAATTAAATATGTTAAGTGTCATTATGGTTAATTCAAGTTGCTAATTTGTTAATAAAGAAAACGAACGGAGGAAATGCCGCAGTCGCAGCGGAAGAAAGTTCTAAAAGTGCAAACAAATAATTTTTAGAGACATTCAAAATTTAATTGCAAAGCTTTAAAGAATATAAAAAGCGCTCATACACGTATGAAGAAAAAGTAGCGACCGAGAGGTAGTTTTAAGCTGCTTTTATGAATATTATTATTATTATTATTTTTTTTATTTTTTGTTTTTTGATTTTCAACCTTAATGTTGTTAATAATTTTGTCACGCAACGTTGAATAAAAGAACAAAAGAAATGAAGCTAGAATATAATAATAAAATAGAAGTAGAACCATCTTCGGCTACGCCAAAGTCTTTATACCCTTCATGACCATATTAAATTTATGGGATTTCATTTTATATCTGAAGAAGTTCGCCGATTTCGATGATTTTCGGTTGCAAAATTTATTTGTAAATAAGAGTGTATAGATAATATTTAATGCTCTTAGATGATTAATTGAGATATTTTTGACACAAAACCACAAAATTGGTTGCATGGAAACTATATCTTGTAGTGATTTGATCTGGCCGGTTCGGACAAATGATTAATATTATATAATATAAAAATAAATCCGCTCCCCAAGTGTAGTTGAAATATCCCAAACACACAGACAGACGGACCGGCGGACATGGCTACATCAACTCATCTTCTACTTCTAACCCGATCGGTGTAAATTTTTATGGGTCTATCTCTGCTTCTTCTGGTACTTACATACTCGTACTTAGGACCAAAGATGGTATAAAGTATGTTTTTTAAGATGTGTGCTTTTCAATGAGGCAATATTTTTTACCGAGTTGGTCTTTTTGACAGCTGTTACTTGATTTATACTCAATATGTTTTTGCCATTTCGTAATAAACAGGCCTACTCAGGAACAACTTTTGCAAATCAAGCTAGTTAATTACTAAAATAAAATATTCGATCGACATATCGACTAAATGCCCAACAGTGTCGGTAGTTCAAGCAACCATGGATCGGTTTCGCATTTCTTTTCGTCTAGTGGATAATACGCATCCTCAGAAAAACCGAAAAGTGGGCACCGAGCACGATATTGCTGCTACCTAAGCGGGTGGAGAAGAATGGTTTTTTACAAAAAATGGTCTTTACCCAAAGCCATAAGAGGCATCTGACACTACTCAGACGCCAATCGCATACCATTCAAGAGAGAGAGGCATGAAAAGACGCAAACCGGTCATACATTCAGTTATCTTATATGAACTATAAGATAGTAATTCCCGGTTTGCCATGGAATAAGCACTTTAACTGTAACACTCCCCTGATCAATTGAAAATTGTATTCGGGCATATATGCCAGAATGCAAAAACTCAAGCTACAGTAAGCAAGTAGCCAGCGCCCAAAGTTATACAAGGATTTAGGGTCCTTGTGGAAACAGCCGCTGTGGAGCAATGTACCAAAGAAGACCCAAATAACCCACATCGAGCAATAATTGAAGCTGAACGTCCATCAAGCGTGTCGCACGTTCGGTGAATGGACCCAAAACGAGTTGACCACCGATCCCGACTTCACAAGAAAATTTTATTCGGCGATGAAGTTCACTTTGGGTTGAATGGGTACGTTAATAAAGAACTTTGTTGCATTTGGAGGGATGTAACTCCACAAGACATTGTTGAAACTCCTTTACATCCGCAAAAGGTCACATTCTTAAAAAGTCACTCTTTGGTGTGCTCTATGGGCAGAGAGAGTCACTGGTTCATATTTCTTTTAAAAGAGGGAACGCTATAGAGCCATGATTAGTAACTTTTTCTTGCCTGAAATGGAAGATGTTGATGTGGACAACTTTTGGTTCCACCAAGTCGGTGGTACATGTCACATACAGCCAACGTATCAATAAATTTATTGAAAGAAACTTTTGGTGGGTGCATTATTTCGCATCGTGGACCTGTGGCGAGGCCTCCAAGATCGTGAGATTAACACCATTGGACTATTTTTTGTGGTCCTACATGCGCGACGATGGAAGCCCTGGAAGAAAATATTCGGCGCGCTATTGCTGACATACGGCACAAAGTGTTCGAAAATTGGACACCTTTGGTGGAATTTAGTTATTCTTGGCGATAACATTAAATTATAAACGCTTCATTTCTAAACAAAAAAAAACTTAAAGGGTGTTTCATGTATGAAAGGCATAAAAATATGTATTTTTGTCATCAAACATTTATAAGACGTACAAATTCTATTATATATGTATAAAAAATTATGATAGAAGAAAAGGCAGTCAAATGTGCTAAAGTATTATCTTTATACCGTAAAAAGTAGCAACAGAGTGAAAATTAGTGTAAGCAAGCCATACTACACACACAAACGTTTCTAACTTGAGATATATATAGTATACATATATGCATAATTATATTAAAAAAATGTATTAATAAAAATTTTTATATGCCAACTACTATAAAAATTAAGAATTAAAACCAACACACAACGGTCTATAAATCGCTCACAAACTTTAAAGTCGCAACCAAAAATAAAATAAAATAAAAAAAAAACCAAAAATAACACAAGCGCTCCAAAAATAAACAACGGTAATAAATACTCGTATGTTTGATAGTAAGTCGGCCCAAGAAAATTCGAACGTTGACTGGAATTTTGTTTTGCTATGCGTCGGTAACTGCATGAACACGCAATTGGGCATCACGTAATTTTGGTGTTTATATGTGCATGCATACGTGTATGTATATATACATGTACTCGTATGTTATCATAATTATAGTGTGAAGTCGTTCAAAGTTAGTGATGCATTGCAGAGCAGCAACCCGAAAAAAAGAGCGATGAGAAAAAAATGAACAAAACAAAAAAAAAAAGAACTCATTAAAAGCAATGCATAATATTTTTCCCAAAATCACTAAACCAGGCTAAAAGGTTGCCGGCAAAATTGGGCATACACGATGCGCGTTTCCACATATACATATACCTATATACTTCTAATGTGGGTATGTATAATTTATGTATGTATATAATGGTTGTGCGTGCAATGGTCAGCCGCTCAGAATGCTCATAAGTAAATTAATGTCAATAACCGGCAAACATTAATATAAGTACTTAGTATGTATGTTTGTATGTAAGCATATAAAATAAGGGGGTGAAATGTAGTCAAAGGTAATGTGGAAGTTAAATCGCTGCTACCATACTATATACCCCTGTTGGAAAACTATTAAAACACAATCTTTTTTCAAGAAGGAATTAATATGAGAAGCATTTCTTTGAGGCCCGCGTCCGCCAGCTTCCTTCAGCCTCAATTTGGGTCAGTAAAAATGTCGTTAATTTCAGCGACAGTTTTCCTAAAGAAATCCACGCACTTGATGACCCTATATCCCCTAAAGAACTTTGAAGAGTCAAACACGTAGCTAAGTACCAAGCTAAACAACTTGACGTCGATCTCCAAACATTTATCCTGGGTGGTGTGGATTCTCGTTAAACACGTCACTAAAATGCATTTCAGCCGTCTCTCTCGGTTCGGTCCCGTCGTGTTATGGTTTTATGAACCGAGTTTCTTTGTTTCCTAGACTGAACACTTCCTCTTTTGAGATCTACTCTGGTTATTCTTGGGGGCTCAAATTGTTTTCTTTTAATTAGCTTTCGTAGTGCAGCAGGAATTGCTGTTGGCATATTATCTCCTCTCCATCAACTCAAACTGATCTCTAGCTGTCTCCCCGAATAAGACTGACCTCTGGAACCAGCGTTTTCTCACTTTATTATTGAGAAATTTGTTTAAAATTTTTCTTCTGCGCAGCACGTGTTGCTGCCAGTGTTCTTTGAATAGCACTCATGGCTGCTTTCGAGGTTAATATTTGCACGTTTCCATCAATACTTTGTTTGGTATTTTGCTGTAACTTTCGGAGTACTGAGACTGCTACCAACGAAAGTAATTCAATCGTTTCCTGACTGGAGTTGAGTTGGGTGTCTTCATAGTACCCGTAATGGGTACTGGAGTCCGATAATTTGTCGTTGTGCCTGTTCCCGTTGCGAGTTTTATTCATTGTTGTTGTTGCTGTTGCTTAGTTTGTTTTGTTGTTATTTAAGTTCGTTTTTTTGTCCCACGAGTAGGCTTGAAAGGGTTGGTCACCAGTCTGCACTGCCGGAATGCGTTAATACCTTGCCCAGTAATCGGAAGAAACCGTTCTCGATTACCAATTCAAGAACCCGCTGACCTTTCAACAATCATTCCTAGTATCTCGACACCTTGACACCCCGACAAATGCAACCATCGCTATTACTTAAGTTCCTCTGTGGCGTTAAGGCGACCAACACAAAAGTTATACGGCTGTGTAAACTGACCTGGCAAAAGCTCCGTCATGGTCGGAAACCAGTCTTAACTCCAACAATAATGTCAGTCTTGCCAACACGTGCTACTTTAAAGTGAAATAAGCAATTGAAAAGTAAAGTCCTCTTTCTCTCCAGGTTGACGACATCTGAAGAGCCTGCGCTAGGAGTTTTATAAAGAAAGGTTTTTAGGCATATTCATGGTATTTTACGCTTTGGCAACGGCGTATACCGAAGAGGAAGAAACAAAGAATTGTACGAAAAAGACGGGAATATGGACATAGTCTGGTGCATAAAGTTAGGTGCTATGCTATCTAAGTCATGTTGTCCGGATGGATGAGAACACCACAGCTCGGTCTGAAAGTGCAGTAATTGCCGGTGTAAGCAGACAAAGGGAAAGAAATCCACTCCGCTGAAAAGACAAGATGGAGAGGAACCTGGCTGCATTTTATATCTCCACATAGCGTCAAATGGCGATTTTCGCCTAACTTTTTTTCTATTATTATGGATATTATTCAGAGCATGATTCGAACCCTTGGCACTTCGCATGGTGGCACCCACTGATTACTATGAGAATAAATATCCCTACTGGGTAGCTTTGTACGTAGTAGCTCCTGTCATAAATGCCACACCGATTTATAGAGATTTAACTTCGCTTTGTTCTTCTTTGGAACGCACAAAATGCGGGAAATGTAATAGCAATTTAATGCCGTCTTTATTTTCATTCTTCATCACTTTGTTTTTATTTTTCATTTATTTTTTTACCTTTCAACCAATTTAACTGCCAAGAGGCACACGCATAATGACGCAATTTGACTTTTCACGAAAGGGTCAATGAATCATGTAGTTTGTCGCCCGGCATCAACAACCGACACCAACACCAACACCAACACCAGCACCAAGTCCAAAACGAAAACACCAACTGTGTTAACGGCCATAAACTAGTAGACAATTATATTTAATACCCCTACAGATGCAGGTATGCAAGAAGGAAGAAACATTGGCTGCTGGTTAGTGCTCATTCAGCGTCTGTCTGTCTCTTTGTGTGTTTTTGGTTTCAAGTGTGTATGTTCGAAGCTACTGTTCTTAAGTCCACAACCGTAACCGAGACAATGAGTGAGTTCTGAAGTCACCCGTTGGCCATCCAGCGGGTGCCACACTCGAAAGCACTTCACAAACTCATATCTTTCCTCCAACCAAACTGTCTTCGGTCGCGAAATATGAAGAGTATTGTCTGTTTGTTTCCTCTTTCCTTACTTTCTGCAAGTGTGATTCTTTTCACTTGCTACATTAACATCATGCTGCCCGTGCAATTGGAGATTGAAAACGTAAAGGTATAAAGACAATTGAATATTAAGGAAATAATTAACTCGAAAAAAGGCAGAAAAGAAAACAAGAAATGTTGATTTCAAACTTTATAATTGACGTGATGAGGCTTGGGTGGTGCATTACTGACAACTGCTCGTGCGCGAAAGCCACTTGTTACCGGATCGGATGTAGGAGCGCAGTATATGATTCCCTATACTTCCATATATACAGACAAGTATACAAGCACAATTTACAAATGCATAATTACACTTTCATGTTCTTAAACATTAATTCTTTTCTGTACGCTACGAGTATGTAGGAGTGTATGTATATACGAGTATACACTCTATTTTTAGTCTGGGTTTAATTGTCTGAGGTCACGTTTGGTTGAATCTGCGCTGAAGCGTCAATTCTCGCTAGATTTAAAATGAGGGTCCTTATGGCGAATATTTTAAGATTTTCCAAGAAATAATTTCTATTAAGATAAATATGAGTTTTTTTGCAAAGTTGCCGGGTAAAAAGTAAAAAAAAAGCTGTTGTTATACAATTTTAATGATTCTTTGTCTTTCTTTGTCTCAACTCCTTAGCACATTACTACTATATTAATGTAAAATTAAATTAAAAAAAATGCGCTATATGCATACTACTATTATTAAGAAGTTCATTATTTTCCTATATTTTATATTACTTAATTTTTTTATTTTATTTTATTTTATTTTACTTTATTTTATTTTATTTTATTTTATTTTTTTATTTTATTTTATTTTATTTTTATTTACTGATTTCATTTTATTTTATTTTATTTCATTTTATTTTATTTTATTTCATTTTATTTTATTTTATTTTATTTCATTTTATATTAATTTATTTTATTTTACTTATTTTATTTTATTTTCTTTTATTTTATTTTATTTTATTTTATTTTATTTTATTTTATTTTATTTTATTTTATTTAATTTTATTTAATTTAATTTAATTTTATTTTATTTTATTTTATTTAATTTTATTTTATTTTATTTAATTTAATTTAATTTAATTTTATTTTATTTTATTTCATTTTATTTTATTTTATTTCATTTTATTTTATTTTATTTTATTTTACTTATTTTATTTTATTTTCTTTTATTTTAGTTTATTTTATTTTATTTTATTTTATTTTATTTTATTTTATTTTATTTAATTTAATTTAATTTAATTTAATTTTATTTTATTTTATTTTATTTTATTTTATTTTATTTTATTTTATTTTATTTTATTTTATTTTATTTTATTTTATTTTATTTTATTTTATTTCATTTTATCTTATTTTATTTTATTTTCTTTTATTTTATTTTATTTTATTTTATTTTATTTTATTTTATTTTATTTTATTTTATTTTATTTTATTTTATTTTATTCTATTTTATGTTATTTTATTTAATTGTATTTAATTTTATTTTATTTTATTTTACTTTACTTTATTTTATTTTATTTTATTTTATTTTATTTTATTTTATTTTACTTATTTTATTTTATTTTCTTTTATTTTATTTTCTTTTATTTTATTTTAGTTTATTTTATTTTATTTTGTTTTATTTTATTTTATTTTATTTTATTTTATTTTATTCTATTTTATGTTATTTTATTTAATTGTATTTAATTTTATTTTATTTAATTTTACTTTACTTCATTTTATTTGATTTTATTTTATTTTATTTTATTTTATTTTATTTTATTTTATTTTATTTTATTTTATTTTAGTTTATTTTATTTTATTTTATTTTACTTTATTTTTTTTTATTTTATTTCATTTTATTTTATTTTATTTTGTTTTATTTTATTATTTTATTTTATTTTGTTTTATTTTATTTTATTTTATTTTATTTTATTTTATTTTATTTTATTTTATTTTATTTTATTTTATTTTATTTTATTTTATTTTATTTTATTTTATTTTATTTTATTTTATTTTATTTTATTTTATTTTATTTTATTTTATTTGATTTTATTTTATTTTATTTTATTTTATTTTATTTTATTTTATTTTATTTTATTTTATTTTATTTTATTTGATTTTATTTTATTTTATTTTATTTTATTTTATTTTATTTTATTTTATTTTATTTTAGTTTATTTTATTTTATTTTATTTTACTTTATTTTTTTTTTATTTTATTTCATTTTATTTTATTTTATTTTGTTTTATTTTATTATTTTATTTTATTTTGTTTTATTTTATTTTATTTTATTTTATTTTATTTTATTTTATTTTATTTTATTTTATTTTATTTTATTTTATTTTATTTTATTTTATTTTATTTTATTTTATTTTATTTTATTTTATTTTATTTTATTTTATTTTATTTTATTTTATTTTATTTTATTTTATTTTATTTTATTTCATTTTATTTTATTTTATTTTATTTTATTTTATTTTATTTTATTTTATTTTATTTCATTCCATTTAATATTATTTTATTTTATTTTTTTATATTATTCTATTTTAATTTATTTTATTTTTTCATTTTATTTTATTTTATTTTATTTATTTTATTTTATTTCAATTTATTTTATTATGTACCATATTTTTATTTAATTTTTACTTATTATTTTGTTTGGTTTTATTTTATTATTATATATAATATTTGTTTTTGTTTTTTATTTAAAAGAAGTTTCAAGTAGATTTAGAAGCTTATAAGATTAGAGGAAATAAGAAACCTGCCTTGTATTTGCCGCCACCATTTTTAACCTGTTCAGAGCTACCTAAAAAAGATTATGTTTTATGAGAAAAAAGGCAACAAAAACCATCATCGAATCTTTAAATACCCCAAAATCATTCATGCGTTTGTTAATCGAGCGGATGGAAAACCACAACGTCAAACAGCATTAATCGTACGTCAGATCAAAAATCATTTGTAGCTAAACAAAATAGGTAACAATGAAAGCAAAACCGCTTTTAATATGTACATACATACCTATGTACATACATATGAATGTATATATAGTACGTACTTGCATACCTTTACTGTACATATATTATGTATGTCGAGAAGTATGTATGTACAGACCCTGCATGTGAATGTTGAGTACAATCACAAATACTGGTTTTTTCGGTGGAGATAAAAAGCACCACAGACCGACTGGCTATACTACAATATGAGCAAATAAAAACTTGCCGCTGCCGTCGATGAAAACTAAAATGAATTTATAATACCAAAATATAAAATAAAAAAAATAAAAAATTTAAAACGCGTTTATTGCGGAAAAATAGTGAGTGGCACCTTTTTTCGGTTTTTATTTTTACCAAAAAACTCCAATCGCCTGCTGCCACCAGAAGAGCATGCGCAAGTGTATGAGTATACCATATATTGGACATGCATACAGTACATATAAAAAGACTTGATTCCTTAAGTATTACATTTATTCACATTGGCGTTTAGTGAAAGGGAAAGTGTGATCACTATTATTATTATTTCTCTTTTTAGTTTTTTTCTGTGCTCTTACAATGGACATGCTATAATGCAACACAATAATTATCATGACTTATTGAGGTAATAAAAAATAGTCATGAACTCGAAAACGTAAAAAAATGTCTTAGAACAAATGACTGGTAATTGGCACTTTCGCGAATTTCATTGGGAGACAATCAGAAATATTAATGTTTATAACTCTGCTGATTAAAGGTGGAACTAAATTACTGTGATTGATCAAAGAGCAGCTGGTATTGAAGTAATTTCTTTATTTTATATATATCGGCTACGAAATATTGAAATTGTTTCATTAATAAATTCTATTTATTTTCCAAAGCTTTTCTATCATCCTAAAATATACTCGAATATTTAAAATGTATATCCAGTAGACAACTTCATGGCAAATACGTCTGATAAGGCTGGTAAATATCTGACGGAAGAATACAGGTGGATTTGTAATTCGAGTGAAATACGAGGGTCACCCATTTTGGTGACGGTCAAGTTGCATTGTTAGTTTAAAAAATGTACTAAAAATGTTAAACAATATACTATTAAGCTAATTTTTAAGCTAAAATCTGACTGGTTAGACCTTAGGATAATAACAGGGCAATCTTGGTTTGAGCTCAAAACCCACGCAACGACCTAGCTAATTATGGATAACTAGAGACTATAAGAAAAGGAGATTTCATATCAAATTGTTGAGGGAGCTGCAATATTGGGATGGACAGTATTAGGGAAGACCTTCTACTTTTTATTTCATTCTATCCAGCTCAGATGTATTATGCTGGGAATAAAGTAATGGAAGTTTCACATAATATCTAATTAATCTATAAGAGACTTCATAAAGCTACATATTCGCCTCCGGATCAAAGAACTCATACCCATATCTTCCATGTTGTGATGACGGAGGACGCGCCTCCAACTAGACATCAAGAAGCTATTCGACTTGCACTGAGGTTGTCTGAGAGTACACATGAACAACTTAGTATTAGCAAACTCTGTGCGGTCTACGGAAAGCAGAAAGCAGAAAGAAACTATTGCCAGAAAAGAGGCCGAAATGAGAGAGTATGAAGAGCTGACAAGAGTCGACAGGGGTAATGCTAATGCCTAATGTATTCTGAATTTATGTAGGGAACACTTCTCCAGCCTACTGTGCAGTGCAAATATCCAGAGATGACGAAACTGAAACCACAATCCCTGACGATGGTATTGGATATTTCTTTACCCGACTATGATGAAGTACGTGAAACTATTGGTCGCCTGTATAAGAACAAAGTGACGGGAGCTGACTAAGCTATACTGACGATTGGAACCAAAGTGTTCTCTGCCCAATCAACAAAAAGGGCGATCCCACAGTCTGCGCCAACTACCGTAGAATAAGCCTTCTTAACATCTCATATAAAATCTTATCGATATTATTGTGTGAAAGACTAAAACCCACCGTCAACAAACTGATTGGATCTTATAAGACCATACCCCGAATCTTTGAAAAGACCCGTGAAAAGATTTTAAAGCCGCTTTCGACAGCACTAATAGTAGCTACCTTTACGCCACTATCCAGACTGAATAAGGAAGCGAAAGATATGGGTCTGGTAGTTAACGAGGGCAAGAGGAAATATCTCCTGTCATCACACAAACAGTCGGCGCATTTACGCTTTGGCTCCCACGTCACTTGACATTCATAATTTCGTCTATCTAGGGACCACCATTAACACCAATACCAATGACAGCCTTGAAATCCAACACTGAATCACTCTTGCCCACAAAAGCTACTTTGAACTGAGTAGGCAATTGAAAGGCACTCATCCTTCCCGTCCTGCTATATAATGCAGAGGCATGGATAGTGGCAACATCTGAAGAGTCGGCGTTAAGAGTTTTCTAAAGAAAGCTTTTGCGCAAGATTTAAGGTTTCTTGTGCATTGGCAGC
The DNA here is from genome assembly GCA_037013455.1 of Ceratitis rosa. Classification (NCBI taxonomy): domain Eukaryota; kingdom Metazoa; phylum Arthropoda; class Insecta; order Diptera; family Tephritidae; genus Ceratitis; species Ceratitis rosa. Next base: position 5,749,266 of record JAWMAG010000046.1, read on the forward strand.
GGCGAGAACCGCAGTCGATAGAGCGAAGAGACGAACGAAATATACCGCGACATTGACATAGAAAGAGACACAGAATACGCTGGCTACATGATGTGGTTCAGATGGATGAGGAAATTCCAGTTTTGAAAGATTTCGGCGAAATATTCACCGGTGGAACCTGAGGAGAAAGAAGCTCTCCACTTTTCTAAAAAAATCAGGTAGAGAAGGCGCCAAATGGTTAAAAGATGAAACGAATGGATGTTGTTAACTCAGCTAAAAGCGATGTGTAAGCCAATAAAGAAACAAAGTTTTATTTCATGTGAAAAATACATTCGGAAGGGGTTGATATTCCTTGACGAGGCTCGACCAAAATTAAATAAAAAAAAGTTTATTTAAAATTAATTATCTGTAATTTTGTTTGCTGCTCTTGCCAGTATTCAAGCCCAAAACCAAACCCTCCGCGTGGTGGAAAACATTACTAGAGCGGCTGAATGAAAAATCTTCATCACTTCTGTTCCACTTTATAATGATAATAATAATAGTAATAATAGTAATAATAATAATAATAATAATAATAGTAATAATAATAATAATAATAATAGTTCAACTTCTTTTCTTGGTAAAAAAAAATATTGTAGTTAGTCTCACATAAAAATCAAATAAAATATATATTTTACTTATAAAAAAAAATTTATGTTATTTTAAAACAACTTTTTTTTAACTTAAAAAAATAATGCTATTGTAAAATTATTATTTTTTTTTAATTTTTGTTCAACCTTCGAACATTATAGCAACTCATTATTTATATGAAAAAAAAATATAAACTTACAATCACTTCCCCACTTTTTAGTAAATCTTCAAACTGCGCACCACAATTATTCGAATATTTTTACAATGATCAATTATGTATGATTAATGAGAGATTATTAGCAAAAGATTTGTTTCTTCTAATTCAATTTCACATTAACAATTATAATTCTTCCTGTAATTATTTGTTTGGGATACAAAGGAATGCCTTCACACTAATACATAGGTAAATATGTATGTATGTAAAAATACTTTTCCTTAGTGAAAAGTGAAACTCACCCGTACGAAACAAAACGATAAATTGGCATCTGAGTTGTTGCTGCTGCTGCTGCCACTACTGTTGGCCGTATCGGCTGTGCTTGTTGATGAAGATGTATTATCCATGTTGTTGTTATTGTAATTATTATTACTTGTTAGCAAAAGCTCAAGGTATAGTTGAAGATGCTGTTAGCTTGCTCACCAATACCGTTATGCTATTTTGTCTGTTGGCGCTACTATGTATACTAACTAAGTTCGTTCAATAAATACAAGTTATTCGCGTGCTGTGTTAACTGCGGCCGACGCGTATTTGATTGTTTTTTATTTGTTTCTTTTTCTTCACTTTATTATTGCTGCTGCTGTTCGAAAGCAGATATGTACGTGTATGTACATACACCTTAAAGTTCCGCAATGTACGGACGCCAATGATTTTTCACTCTCACTCGGCAGCGGCAGCTTGCGCACCTGTTTACCGTCTTCCTTGTTGTGTGCGATGTGAGTAAGTATGTATGCAATTTTATGCACTCGCACGCATACTTTTATCTTAACTTATTCGCGTGTATGTACGTATGTATGTATGAATGTGTGAATTCACAAAAGTATTCACTTTCAGCGCACGCTGCACGGGAGCTGCAATATTTTGTATACGCTCACTTTGTTGCAGTTAAAAATATTAAGAAAAAATTATACCAATAGTATCTTGCTCACTTATGTACGAGTATGTATATTTCTGCACTAAAAATTCACTTAATACTCGTTTTCAATTTTTGCCAATTTTCCTTTTCTAATATTTATTTTTTTTTTCTTTATATTTTTTCTTTTAACTTCTTAAACAAGCAAATAATTATAAATATGTATGTAATTATAACCTCAATTTTTCTTTATTTTAATTACTTTCCATAAATTTGCACACAAAATTATGCACAAACACACACCAAGTTAAAGTGTTCAAACATTGAAAAAACATGCACTGGAACAGCGGAAACGCGCACGTGATGCTCTAAGCGCGAACGCATGCGTGAGACGCTTTTTTATTGTTTAGAAATGCTTGTTGCTTTGCGAATTTATTTGTTTGGCAAATTGTTATTCTTTATCGAATATTTATGATGTACAACAACAACGACCGCATTTCATGTTTTAAGTTGCGTGGCATACATGATACGGTTCTTGGTAACTGATCTGAAATATGAAAATATGAAAAATGCATTAATTAAAAGAAAGAAAGTAAGTAATAATAATAAATATTGTATATACATACATACATATAAAGGTAAAGTAAAAACTATTAAATTTAGGCAAACATAAAATTTTCCTTATACCATAATATTGTTCAAGTAAAAAGTAATCCATTATTTTTGGCATTGGTTAACTTTAGTAATGTGTATCTCGGATTACCCCAGAAGGCGTTAAATAGTAGATTAGTAGTGCTAAAAAAGATAAGTGGGAAAAGTGTTGATCACTTAACTCAATAGGGTTTGAGCGCCACCAGCAAAAGGAAAGTACGCTATATTCTATAATTTTTCTTCGATAAATCAGGCAGCTGAAAATCAATCCTGCACATTTTCGGTTTCATCGATTTCGTTCCGGTAATTTTGATGTAAAGATGCGCCACAGTGTGGAATGCCAATTGTCGAAAATGTCGTAAAAGTAATGAAAATCGTCGAATCTTACGGTCATGCGTGCTCTGTTTCAATTGCTCAGGCGCCAAACATTGCACAAAAAACAGTTTGGAACCACTTAAAAAACGCTGGATACACAAAGAAGCTCGATGTATGGGTGTCACTTGTATTAACGTGAAAAACCGTGATGGACCAAATTTCACACTACGAATCGCTGCTGAATTGTACGTAACAAAGTCGACAGATTTCTGAAGCGAATAGTGACTGGTGGTGAAATGTGGATCACTTACAGCATTATCAAATGAAAACGGTCTCGGTCGAAGGGGAGTGAGCCGGCATAAACGGGCTCCAAGCCAGGATTGACGACCATTTAAAGTACGCAATCGGTAAGAAGTACCCAGGAGCTGAATTGTGTTTTTTCATCAGGACAACACTAGACCACACATATCGAAAATGACTTGCCAAACGCTCAGAGAACACTCATTCATCCACCTTATAGTCCGGACCTCGAATCTAGTGATTACCATCTGTTCCTGTCTATGGCGAATGATTTGGCTAGTGATAAATTGACCTCAAGAGAAGTCTGTTAAAATCGATTGCCCCGATCTTTTGCCAACAACAGGGGTTCTATGTGAGGGGCATAAGGACACTAACTTCGAAATGGTAATAAGTTATCGAATCAGAAATTCTAACTGTGGTAAATTTATTTATTTCAATTTATTGCAAAAATAATGGATTCCTTTTTACTAGACCTAATAAGGGGTTTTCCAATAGCTATGATATGATTTCTAAGTTTCGTTTTGGCCATTTTTAATAAGTCATGATCTGTCATATTTTTTCATTTTATTCAGTAATGTTTTCAATTTCATCATGGGAAGATATACGCAACATTTAAAAACAAACAAACAACAACAACAACAAAAAACAATAAGAAAAACTAGAAAACGATAACGATTTTTAAGGAAAATCATCTCCTCCGTTGAGGCTCACTTTCATCTGTGGTAAATAAACAAAACTGTTGATTCTGGTGCGAAGAAAATCCACAAATTATTCACGAACAACCATTACATTCACCTAAATTGACATTGGTGTAGATTTTGATCTGTTGGTATCACCGGTCCCTACTTCTTTCGAAATGAAGCTCGTAGCACCGTTACTGTCAATGTAGAGCGGTCTAGTTCAATGATAACCAATTTTTTATGACCGCAATTGGAAGAAGTTGATCTTAGCAACATCTGGTTCCAACGAGACGAGGCTACGTGCCACACCGCACGTGTAACAACCAAATTATTGCGAGAAATTGTAACATTGAATGGCCTCCAAGAAGTTATGATTTAAACCATTAGACTACTTCTTGTGGGGTTATGTATTATTCAATACGACTTGATTTGGGTTCATCGAGTTCGTTCCTGCAAAAGAAGCCGTGGAGGCCATTTGAATGATTGATATATTCGGAACTTCATTGTATCGATTGTACTTCACATTAAATAAAAAACAGAATTTCCTTAACAATTAGTGTGTGTTTTTTTTCACTCTTATTGGAAAACCCTATATATAACGTTATATAAATTTTCTATTCCTTAAAAATATCGTTCGGGAAGTCATATTTTTTACAAATTAAAAAATTAAAAATGATACCCTTAAAAACATCAAAGTTCCAAAGTTATTATCCAACACAATTTTTTAATCGCCCAATTCTTTTAGTTAAAAAGTACGTGTACATAAATTCTTAGTATGGTGTAGAGTTGAAGATTTCGTTCGAACATTTTCAAGCAGCCGGAGCAACGAATGCTCGCCCGCTTGTTCAATGTTCATTACTTGAAATTTTATAAGCAGGAGTTTTTCAAGCATTTTCAAGCATTATGGACGAAAATATTTAAAGTTCGTGACTTTTTTATATATTTTAATTTAATTGCAAATTGCGAATTCTTCAAGTTATTTAAACGGTTATTCCGTTCCTCAAAGCAATGCTTTGAGTGATGGGTTTACTTCTAAACCTCCAATCCATTAGAGACTTTAATATCCCTCCACTTAAAATTTTACCTTCTACTGTAACTATGGTTAATAAAGATTTGTTTTAAAGGGCACCATCGTGGGCTAGCCATTGTTCACATAAAGCCGAAGTCAACATTCACAGTCATTTCTCAATTCAATTCAATTGAATTCATTTTATTCAATCAATGATTTACAAATCTTACAGACTAGAAGTACATATTTATTAAAACAAACTTAAAACTATATATGGTTAGTTTATTAAGAGTAAAAAGCATCAAGATAGAGCCAAAACGAGATCTCATTAATGCGAAATCAAGATCAAGGCTTCTAGAGATTCTATTAAATTTAGAGAGTGCTCTAACAATAGCATCGTAAATATGATAATTGGCTTTAATTACATTTAAATAGAATGGATGATGAGAGCGCAAAGTTCTACGAGGAACATTAAAGCTGATTTGCTCAAGCAGCTCTGGACAGTCCACTAAGCCATTGATGATGTCATAAATAAATAGTAATGACTGGATAGATCATCGAAGAGATCAGATTTATTTTTAGAAGTATAAGAAGGCAGAGAGTCAAAAGAAATAAAGCGGAGCAAGAGCAAAACGAATAAACCTACGTTGTACGGTTTCAAGTCTAGAGGAATGCGTAGGATAAATTGGATTCCAAATTAAGCTAGCATACTCCAGCTTTGAACGAACTAAAGAATTATATACCATATCGCCGTAAAAAAGCAAGGTTAGAATAAGCTTGAGGAATGATGCAATTGATGTGATTAAAGAAGGTAAATCCCACATCAAACAACACACCAAGATCCAAAAATTCATTTACAAAAGGTATCTTATTATCAAATAGATAATAAGTCGACCTGAGCACATTTGAACACTTTGAAAAAGTAATGACATTTTTTTATACAATATTATTGGCAAATTATTCCTAATGCTTCAATTGACTAAATTGTTAAGATCCTCCTGTAAAAGTAAAGCATCTGAAAAACATCGAATTCATTTAAATAGTTTTAGGTCGTCTGCATAAAGGACCAAGAATGCTACCTTGAGGTACCCCAGAAGTAGCCTCAAAGACATAAGATCTTGTATTTTCCAATTCAACAAAAGAGAATCTATCGGAGAGATATGATCTAAGCTCTTGGCTTAAAACAAGAGTGAAATCCTAGGCACTCTAGCTTACGTAATAAAATGCTATGTGGCACAGTATCAAAGGCTTTGGAAAAATCGGTATAGATGACATCAACTTGAGATCCCTTCTTAAAAGATGCAATACAATAACGAGAAAAACAGGCTAGGTTAGTGACAGTAGAACGACCGCTAACAAAACCATGGTGATGCGGGCTAATGGAGACTTTAACCGCAAAAAACAATTTATACTTTACTAATTTCTCGAGAAGTTTCGAACAAGTCGATATTGGTCTATAGATGGAAGCAATTTTCCAACGATTAATGAAAACGCCAGGCTACTACATCCAATACTTTCAAATTAGGACTATTCTCATCCATCTGGACAACATGGCCTAGCTAACGTAGCCAATTCTTCCTTGATTCCATCGCCTGCCATATTCACTTAACACCTAATGACAATACATGTCATCTTGGTAAGAGTGACTCTGCGCTACATTTCAAGTCCAGCATTGTTTTTGGTGTTAATGTTGGTTCCAAGATAGAGGAAATTATTTACAACTTCAACGTTATGACTGTCAGCACTGACGAGGGATCTTTTTCAATAACTTGCACATGATGAATATCTGGTCAATGGTTGACTTACCAGATCTGAAGCCACACAGTTAAGGTTCAATCAGTTCGTTGGCGATAGGCTTTAATCTTTTACAATACGCTAGATACATATGTAAGTGATATTGAGAAGGCTTAACTAACGGGCTCTAAGCTAACCTAAGCTAACCTTGTTCTAACTTAGACACTTTTTCGTAGAGGCGTCTCAGAGTACAGTTGCTAAAAATAAAATGGAAAATTACTTTTTGAAATCTTTATTGGTAATGTTGTAAATATTTGTAGATAAAAAATTAATTATTGGTTTGAGAAACGTTTTTTTGTTAATTTGGGCAAGATTATTAAAAAAAAAAACATTTTCAAGACACTAAGGCTGAGTCCATAAAAAGCAAAATTAAAATTAAAAATGCAAGTAAAAATACACAAAAAAGTTCGCCGATAAACTTCAAGGTTGTTGTTATTAGTTTCTTATCTAAAATCATATTAACAAGTATGTGTTGTTAAAATTAATATTTACTTATTTGTCAACATACATACGAGTATACAATGTATATTATACATATGAGTGTACATACGTACATACATAATATTTATATATACTTAACAATATTTTTGGTATCAAATATGATGATTGATATGATTGTGAATTTAACATTAAACTGTTAAAGTAAACTTTAAATTACCTTTAATTTGCAAATATCTATACTATATTTATATAATATTTATATGTATGTGTTTGAAAGTACCTACGCTGATCTGAGTGTTTATATGAAATATTCTTAACTCAGGATATATAAGAGTACATATAAAAGGTGTTTTGTTAGATGTGCCTTTTTCCAAGTGGCAATACTCTTTTCGGAATTTTTTATTTTCCATTTCATAACGAGCGGAATTACTCCGGAACAACGTTCTCAAATCGTGCAAATTTATCACCTAAATTATTGTTCGGTAGTGTCGGTAATTCGCTCAATCATGGATCAGTTCCGCAAAACGTTTACTCTAGTGGATAATGCGGTTTCTTAGAGACGCCGTACAGTGCATGCCGCAGACGCCACTATAGCTGTTGTGGAGCAGAGCAACAATGGGAGCTGTGTCCATCTACTTTATGAAAGATTATGCGAAGGGATCTTAGTTTGCATGCTTATGAAATCTAACTCGTGCAAGCAATGAAGCCCAACAGCCATAATGCGCGTCGCACGTTAGGTGTACGTAGGCTGCTATATATAGGTCTGGCCTAGGCAACACTAAGTGTTGCTAGGTGCAATCTGACATTTCCATTGGAAAGTTTGACATTTTTTAGCAAACCATCACTCAGAACGTTTTGTCATTTAATCGTGAATTGTTTTATTTACAGGGAATTAAAAAATTCATCTCGGCCAAAAAATGGAATTAACTCGTGAACATTTTCGTGCGATCATTTTTCACAACTTTCGACGTGGATTATCACGACAAGAGTGCATCGATGAACTAAAATCTTTGTATGGCTATGAAGCACCATCCTATAGCACTGTGAAAAACTGGTACAACGAATTCAATCGTGGCCGACTCTCGCGCAAAGACGACTTACGGGAAGGTCGTCCAAAAACTGCCGTTGTGCCAGAAAACATCGATGCCGTACGTGAACTGATAATGCAAGACCGTCATGTAACATACCTTCAGATAGAGGCATGCCTATGCATTTCTCCCACCAGCATACATTCGATATTGCATGAACACCTGGCCGTAAAAAAGGTTTGTTCTCGTTGGATCCCGCACAATTTGGCAATCGCTCCAAAAAAGGCTCGTGTGGATTGGTGTAAAGAAATGCTGAAAAAATACGATCGCGGTGCTTCAAAAGGCATTTATAAGATCGTCACAGGTGACGAATCATGGATCTATGCGTATGAGCCCGAAACAAAACAGCAATCGACCGTGTCGGTTTTCCAAGACGAGCCAAATCCAAAAAAAAAAAAAAAACATTTTCGTTGATAAATATTCGTATTTTCATTATTAGGCCAGAAATATATATAGCAGCCTACGTATTTGCCCAAAACGAGATGGCCACCGGTCCCAAATTTCACAAGAAAATTTTGTTCAACGATGAAGCTCCCTTTTGGTTGAATAGTTGTGTTAATAAAAAAATTGCCACATTTGGAGTGCTGATAATCCACAAGGCATTGCTAAAACGTCTTTACTATAACCTCAAAAAGTCACACCCTCAAAAAATCACATCCTCAAAAAGTCACGGTTTTGTGTGCTCTATGGGGAGATGGAATCATATCCATATTTCTTCAAAAATGAAGCCAGTCATAATGTTACAGTCAAGGGAGAAAACTTTAGAACCCTGATTTATGACTTTTTCGTGCCTGAATTTGAAGATATTGAAGTGGACAACCGTTGATGCCTTGGACGATAATAATCGGCGTGTTATTTGTTAACATAAGGCACCTATTGTAGCAAAAAGTGGCCTCTCGACTGGAATTCGTTCGGCAGTCACTTGCCAGAGATCATTGTTAAAACATAATGACAAACTTGTATAGCTAAATTCTTATTATATGACTTTTATATTATCTTGAAAGCGACAAGTCTAGAAAAAATCCTTATTTACGTGTATATGTATAGCTTCGAGTTTCAGAATAATTACTACTTTTTATAGCTAAAACTACTTGAACCACAGTATCGGTTATCGCGCTTAAATACTAAATAATTTGAATACATACGTGTAAACTCTCAATCAATGGCGCAATCACTTTAATTGCCATTAACCGATGACCGTATACACATTACTACATAAATACCACTTATACTATATGCAATAAATAGTTGTAGTAAATGTTATGAGTTTAGTATAAAATTCATTTAATGTTTCCCCCCAACAATCAATCAACAATCAAGCGTCCAACCACCTCACATCAAGCATTGTCGATAAATCACATCACAAAACAACAAAGATGGAACGACGTGATGCGATGTGACTACTCATCCGCAGTGGACCACACCCACTAACTACTATATACAAAAAAAAAAAAAACACTTATAAACTTTAAAGCTAAAATAAAATAAAATAAAATAAAATCCGAAAGATATTCTACACATTTCAAACAGATAGGCAGGTAGTGTGTTGCCTTCCCTGCGCTGGGCAGCTCTTCGAGGCGAAATGTTTTTTTTTTTGTTATTTTCTATAGTTTATTATATACAAAGACTTGTCAATATAATTTTGCGCCTTGAACTTTGTTAAATTTTTGATGCGTCAAATATTCACACACACGTACATATACGTGTATATAAAAATTATATTTTTTTCCTTTGATATTTCACTTCCCTGCGACTGGCCAGCAAAGTGCGATTAAATTCTTCTTAAATCTGTTTTCAAGCATCAATGTTTATTTTTTTTTTTGTGTCTTACATTGGCTTGTGTGAGTACATATATATATATACATACATACTCGTATGTACTAGGTACATCAATGTTTACTTAAATGTTATGAAGGCTTAAGGCGTCAACCCTTCTTGAGATTTTTCGGTGATGTCGTCATTGGATTTCTCACGAATTTAATTAACACTTAAATAATTTGCAGAGATATGGTTATACCTAAACATATGTACATATTGTTATATATATGTAGACATATGTGAATTTTTCTATTAATTTTACGTTGACCATACTATTTGGGCGCTTAACGGTTACCGTACCGCAGGCTACGGATTATTTACGTTGTCTATTAAAAAAAGTGGAAAAAAATTGTAGAAAAAATGTCCAATTTTAACGGTCATTTGCAACAATGAACTGAGCTTAATTCCTAATTATTTATTAAGTTTGGCGAGAAATTTTCGCAGCCTGAGAATAATATTTAATCGTTATTATATTTACTCGTATATTAGTTTATAATAGGAAAATTTTATTATAATTTTTTTTTTTATTTGCCTGAGGCAAAAACTACTAAATGAGATTTTAACGCTCTTAATGAAAAAAGATACGAGTATATATAGGTTATGTTAGGCTATACTGGCTGGCTATCACGCCATACTTAGATCTGTTGGTTATTTGTATGGAGCCAGATGGAGGCTCAGTTTAGTTCTAGCTGTACGAGTTTAAGAATGTCTCGATATCTAATTTTAATACGTCATCTAGTACTTTGAACTACGAAGCTCAATCACCTCACTCATTCCTGTTATCCATTCTATCATTAGACCAACAATCCCTTCATGATCTCGTGAACAAAAAGTTGCAACGTCTTGTTTCGGAGCTCATGGACATGATCTTAGTGATCCTGCATGTCGTTAAAGCACTTCTACTGAAAACAGAACCCACATGGGCACATAAAGAAGGGAGTCCTTATTCTAACGAACTCTATTCAGCACTATATAGCACAACCGCTGGAAAGGACGAGTTACCATCATTACTCTTAGAGCTTTCATTTATTCTTCGGGACCGCTATAATCTATTCCGGTTAGAAAATTCCGCTATTAAGGAAGCCATATACCACAATCGAGCCGAATACTCACGATGAGATGTATTCATTCCCAACGACAATCAGGAAATCGCCAAGGTTCGATCACAATAAACTCTATAATCACGCTGTGATGGCTGCACAGAACAGACTACAGGACACGTCGCACTTGCTAGGCAAAATATGGCGATCTGTATCAGGTACATTTGTCCGTACAAAAATCGCTATGGCATGCCTCGCGCCGCATGCAAACTGTTACTTAATAAGGTTTACTGGCAGACCGCAACAAAGGTGCGAGCAAAACTTAACTTGTCGCAAGTCGAGGCAAACTTGACATATCTGTCACCACTTTTCTTTGGCTCATACTCCTTAGAAATGGAGGGCACTTCAAAGATAATTGATCTACTGACCGAACTTTGTCTTATAGAACGACATGAAGACATTGCAAGCTAAAGTAAGCGATCTATTAAAGCTCATTAGGGAGGACAGGTGAAAGTAAAATCTCGAGCCGTAAGGACAGAAAAATATTTGCAGTGATTCAGTAGGCCTCTATTCGGCAACCACTTTTACCAAACCTAGCCTTCATTTAAACCCTTTAAGTTGACTCTTTAAAAATTTTCGAAAGAACATGCAAAAATAATTGAAATTTTCACTTAAGTAGCATATCAATTGTTTTAATATAATTTACATATTCCTCGGGAAAATCCTTACAAAAAACTACCCTTCAACTTTTATAAAAATCAGCATGACTCAATATTATTAATTTTTAGTCATATTTGTTTATGATACACGTATATCATTGTATGTATGTATATTTGTATAACACTACTCAACTCTAATCATAGTCACTATCATTTATTGCATCTTTGTCAGCAATACTTATCTCGTATTAATGAGTGGATGTTTTCACCAATTTTTGTTTTGTGAAATATGCCCTTTTTAAGGTTAGATAAGGCGATGTTGAGCGTAAGATTATGACTTGTACTATCAAAAGCTTCTAGGTATATCCCATTCCATAATACACAGTGAGCATTTTGAAAAGGAAAAAATAGAAAATAGAAAACCTCCACACATTCTCCATACAAATTTTGGAGAGCTTTTTCCATTTCGAGATTTTGATAGAGAATTTCGAAGAATTTTCAAATTAAACTAATTTTGACGTTTACGAAGTAGACATATTAATAGCTAATAAAGGTAGAACAAATTAATTTCGTCGGTAGCTCCTCTTCAAATTCGAAAGGGCCGAACCGCTGACCCCCTATTCGTTTTGAATTCGTCGATTAAGCACCAGTAGTCGGAAGGAGCTATGTCTGAAGAATACGGAGGGTAAGGTACAACTTCCCATTTCAACGTTTCTCGGCACGTGGGGCCGAGCACTGTCATCATTTCTGGCCGTTTTCACGCAGTGCACGGCGTAAAGGCCTTAGTTGTAGTCGAAAAAGTTTCGCCTAGTGTAGCAGATCATAGTACACCACACCCCTCTCACTTTGAACCCTGGATATTTTTCTTTGGCGTCGATGTAGACAATGATGAAACGGGTTTACTACGCTTCGCATAGTATTTTTTCCTCTTGGGATTAACGTAGTATATCAACTTTTCATCTCCAGTTAAAATCTGATGCAAAGATCCCTTGCTTTGATGTATTTCAAGAAACAGTTCCGACATCTCTCGAGTTCAAACCATACGGCGCCCAATTTCTTTTGAGTAAATTTAATTAAATCTAAATTGTTTAAACCAAACGGAAATTGTTTGCTGAGTCACTACCAACAATTTTGTGTTTGAAACGGATGCAGTAAAGCCCTTAAACTTTGTGCGTTGGCCAGGATGTTCTTTCTCTTCGGCGCTCAAATTCCCAATTTTGAAGTGTCGAAACCACTCTCTGGATGACTCTACTGTCGGTGCAGATTCACCATTAACATCCAACAAGCATTCGATGGACTTCAGAGCAACGCTTGGTTCGTCGTAAAACAAAACAAAAAATTAAATTGTACACCCTTATAAAACTCCTATACAGTATCGACCCGGATTTGAGGGCTTTTGGAAAATGGAGAATTTTGAAAAATTGAGAATTTTAGAAAATCAAGAGTTTTGGAGATTTTTGGAAATTTATCAAATTAAATTAATTTATGAATATAAAAAATTTAAAATTCTGCAAAAAACTTAATTTTGCAAAACTTCTGAAGAATTTCAAATTAAAATATTTAAATTTTTGACGTTAACTTTTAACTAATAATAATTATAATTTTTAATTAATTTAAATAAAAAATTAAGTTAAATTTTCTAATTGCGGTCGCCCCTCAGAAGGGAATGTCCACCCTTCCGAGTGTATTTCGGACATGAAAAAGCTTCTCGTAAAAAAAACCATCAGCCGTTCGGAGGCGGCTTAATATAAACTGTACCAATTAATATATATATAGGTATATATATAATTATAATTTTATGTTAAAAAATATTAAATTTATCATTAACTTTAATTATTACTGAATATTGTGTATTTTTTAAATTTACTGCATTTTTTGTTATCTCAATTGTGTCTTTAAATTTATTACTTGATTCTCTTTAACAATTATTATTTTTTTTTTAATTATTTTTTTTTTTAATAATATTTTTATTGTTTTTCAGAAATCCATAATTCTTTCACAATTAATTGCCGTTGAGTTATTGCATGCATATTTCTTATTATTATTTTTTTAATATTATTTATATTTATATTTTTTTATTTTTTCTTTTGATTATTAGTATTTTTTATAAGTAATTTTTTATGTTAAAATTTAATATTAAATTCGAAATAAAACAAAACTTAAACTTTTTATTATATTTAAGGGCATCAAACTAAAGGTAAAATTGCTTTTACAACTTTTGAAATTTAATTTTATTGATTGAATACCTTTTCCTAATATTTCCATTTTTTACTACTTTTAATGTTATATAATATTACACTTTACAACAAATACATATATCACTACTTCGTTTGGGTTATTCGATAATAATAAGCAGCTTAAGCTGCGTCGCTGTTTTATTTACTTTTTATTTTTTTCATTTTTTTCCAATTTTTTAACTTTTTTATATTTTTTTTTAATTTTTTAATTTTTTTTATTTGCTTCACTAACTAACATTTTTCGATTTCGTAATTTCATTCACTCATGTGCAGCCGCATTTCACTATTTTTTTATTTTTTTTTCTGTTTTTCTATTATTATTTAATATTTTTTTTTGCATAGTTTTCCCCCAAAAAAAAAATTCACATAACATTAACTTTTCCAGCTACTGCCAATTGCATGTTTGTATATACATACATACATATGTATATGCGTGCACAGACACATTTGCGCTTTTTAATGCGCCAAATATTTAACAACAACAGCGTACACACGAAAAAAAAATTGTTGTTGTTTTATTATGATTATTGTTGGCGGTAAACATTCCACAACAATGGAGATCAATTCACACCCACAAAGAAGTTATTTGCGTTGAACGCGCCTTAAATGCTATGAGACGGTATGCTTCTATACATACATACATAAATACATAACTACATAAGTAGGTATTTATATATGTATGTAATGTACATATAAAGGTATGCTTGATTTTATTTTATGCTTTTGCCTATGACAGTATAAGTGCAGCCTATTTTCACTATTTCACTCATTTACATATTTATATATACATGACCATGTATGTATGGGTGTGCATATAATTAAGTGGGCTACATTTGCATTGATATTTATTTATATACATACATATGTATGTATTTATATTATATTGTATAAACAATACGAATATTTATTTACCTTCCGGTGAATTAAATCACTTTTCCCAAATAAACTCACAGTTATTCTTTTGTTGTTATTGCAGTTGTTGCACTATTTTCCACGAATAAATATGTACATAAATACGCTCTATGCACTTTGCGACTGTTATTATTGTTATTATTATTATTATTTTTTTTATTGTACGCAATTGTTAGTGTATTTGTATTTTATACAAAAATCATCTGCATAATTTCATTTTTTTGTTGTTGTTGTTTTTTTTTTAATATTTTTCTACAACTCAAAACTGTAACACAACTGAATCGAGTAGAATTCAATATACCGCTGCAGACCCACAGAGCCAGAGGGCGCTCGTTGTTGCTTTTTTTTTTGCTTTTATTTATTTTTTTTTATTTTTATTTTTTTGAAAACCACTTGTAAATATGTTTATATTAGCGTGTGTATGAGACGAAGTACGACACGAAATGCATGTATGTATGTATCTGCGTGTATGTGTGGGTATGTATGGTGGTAAAGTTGGTATGAAAAAGGTTACTTGTTGATACAACCGCCGACGTATCGACTTTTCACGTCCGCTATTGTCGCTGATTCGTTAAAAACTAAATTAAATTCTTTGACTGTTTGGCTCTCGTGTTAACTGTGGTGAAATTGCATACAGTTGAATAACAATGTAAACCACATTTAGTTGAAGTTGAGCTCACCAGGTGAGCGTGGACGGAGCATGAGAGAGTGGCAAAGCTTCGCTACTCACCTGTTGTACTTATGTACGTGTATGTGCACGGCTGTGGCGGTATGCCATGCCAGCCATTCAATGTGGGAGTAATGGATCTCTAGAGCGGCGATAGTTGTGAGATAAACTTTTTGCTTGAATTTCGATAGAATATGCACCCAAATTGCTTGGTAGCCCTTTAATAGTACAGTGTTTACGAAAAGTTTGCATACTATACGTTTAGCATATCTACTGCTTGCATGTTTACAGACAGCTTAGTCAACAAAAGTCGGGCAGTCGTTTCTTCTATTTGCCGTTTGGTGCCAATTGGAGACATCCAGCGCAGCGCAGTCCAGCTACGCCTGATCTTTTTTACTGAGTAGCTGACATCCACCTCTTTATCTGCTTTCAACGGTATGTACGGCGT